>CM037154.1:42079668-42267335 GCA_020921065.1 Vaccinium darrowii
ATAAAATTGTGTTTGAGATTTTGTGCGACTCCTCGTTCTCTTGCAACAACATGTTTTGGGCATATGCCAAGGGTACCGCCGCAACAAGTCCCTAAATTTTATTTGGTTTTGGTAAGAAGCAATTCCAAAAGAAAAGCCATTCGGTTAGTGTTGCTTGTTTTTGGCCATTCCTGTTCTCCGTGCGGCAGCTATTCATTTTACTCTGTTTTGGCCAGCTGCACTCCAACAAGGTAGTTAAGACTACGTTTACTATTAATCGCATTCCGATGAAGTAACTTTCTAATTCTGATGGATCCAAAAGTTTACATGAATCATTTAATCAATAGGAACAACAAAATCAACGATCTCGATCGCATGATGGTGTTGCAGTTATGTGGCTACTGTATATTTAACTACTATGCAAGACTTACTACTATCAATTGCCTCTCGATGAAAGGGCTTCTTAAACCCAATCGAGCAAAAAATTTACGGGAATGATTTAGGCAACAAGCACAATGAAATCAACGACCTCGATCGTCATGATTGTGTCGCAAGCCGATACTTCCTTTTGTTACTTTGTTGACCACAAGACCATACTTCCTTTTGTTACTTTGTTGTCCTCTACCCAAAAAAAAAAAAAAGGAATTATACATAAAACTTTTTTCATTTTTAGATTTTTTAAAAATAGCTAGGGTAAATACATCATAAAGAGAAGGCTAACTTTTATTATTCAAAAGGAGGCATGAGCCTTTAGCGAAACCCATAATGCCCCTCACAATATACTACAAACTACACAAAAGCTAAACTTGACAATTTTGCAAAAGATGTCTTTTTATATTCTTATTAATTGTACGGTGTCATAGTAATTCTACGATGAGGTACTAATTTACTAGATAAAGGTCCCAATTGATCAATGACGTCGACAAAACTGCACTGCATTTTCCTCTGCTTAATTTATTGGGGAGACTTGAGAGCAATTTTGTGCACCCTCCTTAAAAGAGGATGAACAGTCTCCCATTAAGTGATGCACATAAAATTGTCGAAAATCAACGCAGCTTTTTGTAAAAATATCGAAATTACTTACCATAATAGGTGGTTGATTATTACTTACAATATCTCCCATTTTCACAATCAAAGTTCTCACTAATAGAGTTTGTAAGGTGAAACACTTCTCAGATTAGATTTATTGATTTTTTCGGGGGCCATTTTGCATCTACAATAATGATTCAAATCGTTCATTATTTTAAGATATTTTCTCATGGGTTCCTGTAAAAAATTTGCTCAATCCTATTTGGGTAAGGCCTTTTTCAGATTTTGTTCAAATAAAGTCCTTATCGATATTGGATTGGGCAATTTTTTGGTAGGAACCCATGAAAAAACATCTTAAGGCCAAGTTCTCTGATGGATTTTATCAACATTTGATAAAATCAACCCCCTGATTTTATCCATTCGTGAAGACATGTGATAAAATCTGTGGATTTTTGCATTAAAAAATCTAAAAAATCTAGAGATTTTACCAAATGTCTTCACGAATGGATAAAATTAAGGGGTTGATTTTATCAAAATCTTGATAAAATCCATTGAAGAACAACCCTAATTAATGACTTGAATCAACTTTGTGTCACCCGGAATGTTTCTAAAAAATCAATTGAGTGTTTCGCTGTTTCAAAGGAGACTTTAGCATGGACCCTCTCAAAACAATGAAACGGCGGCAGCCTATGCCGTCAATTTGGGTTAATAGAGCCCCAAACCTTAGGGCTGTTCAAAACATCTGGACCCGACCACCCGACCCGACCCAATCCTTATTACATATTTAATGATTTACTTGGTCTTGTATTACATCTTTTCTTTTTTCGTTTTTCTTTCTCAGAAAGTGCAGAGGTCGATGCAACCACTTAGGACTTGAGCGATTGGGCTTTGGGGTTCTTGTTTACTAAATCTATAATGGTAAAACATTTAAAGTTCATTGGATTTTTTAATGTTCACTTATGTTCTTACGGGTTGACTTGTCTTACGGTTTTTGACAGGTTTGCAAGGAGTTGGGACATTGGTGCAGTGATGAATTGATGCCTTGATGGAGCCTTGTTTAATTTAAAACTTGTTTGAAAATTTGCCTAGTAATTTAGAGACTGGTAGTGTGTTTAATTTTAGTATGGACTTATGGTGTGTTTAATTTTAGTATGGACTTATGGTATGAACTACTGAAATCTGCTACTGCCTAGTAGGTTTTTGTTGTTGCTACTGCAGTACTGTTATGCGTTTTTAGTAATTAGTATGGACTTATGGAGTTATGGTGATTCTGCTACTGCAATATGCAGTATGCGTATGCCTTTTTGTCTCTGTCTTTGGTACAGTATGAAGTATTAAGTATGAACTCTTGAAACTGTTTGCTGCTAGTGCATTTAAAATTTTAAACTTGTTTGCTGCTGCTGCAGTAGGCGTTTCTCTCTGTCTCTGCCTCTCTAGTACAGTATGTGCTTTGTATGTTGGGGAGAATGCTAGTGTGCTGCTTTGGTTTGTTTTTGAAAGTGAAAAAATCACATATGCTTGAGCCTTGAGTGTTAACTTGTTATTACTACTACTGCATAACTTGTTATTACTGCTAGTGAATCAATTTCCTTTGGGCTTTGGTATTACTACTAGTGCTCTCAAGTTGTTGAAGCTGCTGTTGTGGAAACAATGGGTGGAAACAATGTTGACCATCAAGTCTCATGCTCTGTTAAGTCTATTACTGTGCTCTGCTTGTTTGTAATTTCTCACTTGTTAAGTCAAATTTGATTTTTGAATGACAAAAGCAATTAGTTTGTTTTCCAGATTTGCTGCATTAGTTTGTTTTCTAGATGGGCTGCTTCATTAGTTTGTTTTCCAGATTTGCATTATTTTGTTTTTTTAGTATCAAGGCCCAACAAGCAATTAATAGCAAGGCCCGACAAGCAATTAATAGCAAGGCCCAAAAACAAGTTTGTTTTTTTAAAGGAAGCTAAAAAAAAAAGGCCCAAAAGCAAGTATTTTTTTAAAAAAGGCCCAAAACAAACGGCCCAAAAAATTGGCCCAACCTGTACACCCGATCCGAGCCCGATCCGACAAACCCGACAACCATTTGGTCGGGCCCCAATATGTGTTTCGGTCGGAGTCGGGTGAAGTTCCTTCAATCCGACGAGTGGTCGGGTCGGGTTGGGTCAAATCTAACCCGAACCCGAAAAATCCGACTAATGTGCAGCCCTACCAATCCTACTAGTTATCTTTCAAAGGGAATATTTCATGTCTTTTTTATTCGAAGTACACTCTAACCGTGTTTTTTTTATGAGTGGGGTCTCTGTTATCCCAAAGTGACGGTAGAGGCTGCCACCCAAACAAACACCGCCCTTTCATTGTTTTGACTTTTGAGAGGGTCGATAAGTGTGCTTGCTAAAGTCCCGTTTGGCACAATGAAACATTCAATTGATTTATTGAATTTTGTTGAGACATGCATTTCGGGTGATACACCGTTGATTCAAACCGCTTAGTATTCTTAAGAAGTTTTTTCATGGATTTCTGTAAAATAAATTGCCCTATCCGATATTGGTAAGGACTTTATTTGAACGTAATCCAAAAAAGCCATTTGAATCATCATTGTAGATAAAACAAAGCATCCAAAAACCCGTGAGAAAACATCTAAAGAATAATAAGCCGTTTGAATCATCATTGTAGATAAAACATGGCATCCAAACAAATCAATAAACCTAATCTGAAAAGTGTTTCAACATACGAATTCTTGATAGGGTAGGTGAACCCAAGTACAATGAGAATCGGTAGTTCCAGGGGTACAGAAGTTTTGTGTACAGAAAATGTATTGATCGGCTCGGCTACCCACTTGTAGGTCCCACATGAAAGATCCGAGCTATTCATTCATCTTAAAATGATTTTTCGAGAGGCCCGGTGAGAAATCAGCTCAAACGGACGTGCCTAAGTGCTTGATCCAAAATCCTCTCATTTCCTTCAAATTTTTTTTTAACCAAATGGGAGGATTTTGGATCAAGTACTTAGGCACATCCGATTGAGCTGATATTTTGCGTGGCCCCTCAAAAAATCATTTTGAGATGAATGAATGGATTGGACCTTTCGTGTGGGACTCACAACTGGGTCCCTGAGCTGATTAGTACATTTTCTATACATGAAACCTCTGTACGCGTAGTCTGGTCCAATGAGAAGTCCCACATTGGATAAATAGAAAAAGAGTTGGACCTTAATATACAATTGGATGGCTCACCACTTACAAGGCTTAGCCTTTTAAGTGGATATAGGTCATTCAATGTATATTGGATCCATGTGATGTGGTGGACTCTGTGCATAGTCCCCAACGGATTGGGCCTACGTGCACATGTGAAGAACCTCAGGCGGATCAGACTCCTAACAAGTGGTATCAGAGCCGATGGCTAACGATCTATGGGCGGACTCTCCTGGAAGTATCAGTGGTTGTGGGCTGGCACGGAGACTCTCGGAGGAGTAGGAAAAATCCATTGTAACTCTCGTTGGAGTAAGAAAATTCTTGGTGCGTGCAGCAGGTGGCTGACAGCAAGGTGGCTCTCAGTGGAGTGTGTACTCTTGATGGAGAAAGAAAATTTCTGGTGCATGCGGCACCTGGCTGGTAAGCAAATGTGGCTCTTGTGGAGTATGGTGGCTCATGACGGAGTGGGTGCAGTAAATAAGCCCGGGTTTAGACATAGTATTGGAGAGATAGATCAAGAATTAAGGTGGAGTCAAGTCGATCAGATTAAGGGGGAGTTAGACCCAATGCATGATTCACACATGAGAGGGAGAATGTTGGGAACATGTGTGAAAGATGAGTCACATATCGGATAAATAGAAAAAGAGTTGGACCTTAATATACAATTGGATGGTTCACCACTTACAAGGCTTAGCCTTTTAAGTGGATATGGTTCATTCAATGTATATTGGGTCCATGTGATCTGGTGGACTCTGCGCATACTCCCCAACGGATTGGGCCTATGTGCACATGTGAAGAATCTCAGGCGGATCAGACTCCTAACAGCAATATACTCCAGAATTCGTCTTTGAGAGAGAGAGACAGACGCTAGTTTCAATTCCCAAGGCAGCTGACGGTGGTGTTCTGTCGGCTGTGGTTCTAGCCGTTTTATCCTAGGACGAAGACGCCGGTGATACCTACAACACCTACGGTAGGCGGCGAATATTTGTATAGGGAAGTGTGGTTATACACGACTCGGCACTGTTTGTATTTTTGCTTTTAGTTTCTGTAATTTCCAGTTCGTTTATATATTTTACTTTGTAATCTGTTCATCATATATAAATCAATGGATATTTGTTCTTTGGAATCTGTGATTACCACTGTATTTTTTCGATACTATTTAGTCAAGCCTCCCAAATAAAGTTAAATCTGAAGGGGTTGGCCTGATGGTTAAGGTACGGGACTTATATGGTTTGCCAAGAGGCCTCAAATTCGACATCAAGTGTATTTTATTCTGTTGAGGAGTTTAAAAGGAAACTTTGGATGCTTTCAGGAGATTGGAAGTTTAGATTATGGGTGTACCTTTTGTAGTTTGGTTTGTTGATTTATTATTATTTTTTCTGGTTATCCATCTCTCTAGCTATTGGATAAAATTTGTTGTCTCTCTCCGTTCTGGTTTAATTTGTGGCTTCTTTTGTTGCCTTTTCCCCCCTCGATTAAGTTTTCAAGTTCGGGAGTCTCTAAGTATTATTAACTCCTTTAGAACTAGTTCATACAGAGAGCGTCGATTTGACTTTTATTGGGCCCCCCGGTGGATGGTGGGATTAGTTTCTCTAAGATTATTCAAGGTGTGTGTGAACCCGGACGTACACTTGGGTAAAAAAAAGGGAAAAATTAGTGAAAAATGCAACATCTTTGACCTTTTTTAAGCCAAAGACACAGGATATTTCCAACTGATTATAAGGACACGGTAAAGTCCAAATAAAGAAAACACTCCTCCGCTCTTAAATTGGTCGACAAAGTCTCCAAAGCGTTGACGATAAACATTAGGAAAATCTTCTACCCAGTACCCACTCCTCCGACGATCTACCGCATGAATTCTCTATGAATTTTAGAGGGAAACAATTCCCGCCCCAACGAGATCGTAAGCATTTACCCAATCTTTTTGCCCTCTAGTTGTTCCTTACCCATTCCCGATTGCGACGTCACTAAAATCAAAATTGAAGAGGAAGAGGCCACGATTTGCTGAGTTTGACTGGGTGGTGAAAAAGTGGATTGGTGAGAAAAATGGTCTGCTCTTGTTGATAGCAGGGTCTCAGCAATCTAGTGATTGCATGGATGTATTCGATGAATAGCCTCTGTTCTAAACAAACAAACAAAGTAATTCACAATCAAAAGAGCCTTCAATTCCTTTATATACCTGAATTAGAAGACGAAAATATAGTTTTACTTTTCAGTAACATCAATAAAATTGGGTTTTTCCTGATGAGTCTCTAGGTGGAATCAAGACTGTACAACTAGTGACATTTCAAAATTAGAATTTTCAAAAATTAGTGACATTTCACTAATTTTTTTGGTAACCGGAAGTGGTCGGCTTAAGGTAGGGTGGTGGTCGGCCAGAGGTAGGGTGGTGACTTTTTTGCATTGTTTGTTCGACATTCAAACTTTTAAAAATTAGTAATATTTACTAATTTTTTTGGTCGCTAGAAGTAGTCGGCCAAAGGTGGGGTGGTGGTTGGCCGGAGCTAGGGTGGTGATTTTTTTGAATTTCATGTTCGAAATTTTAATTTTTAAAAAGTAGTGACATTTCACTATTTGTTTTTTGGTCGCTAGAAGTGGTAGGCCAGAGGTGGGATGGTGATTTTTTTGAATTTCATGTGCGAAATTAGAATTTTTAAAAATTAGTGACATTTCACTAATTTTTTTGGTTGCCGGAAGTGGTTGGCCAAAGGTGGGGTGGTTGTTAGCCGGAGGTGGGGTGGTGATTTTTTTGAATTTCATGTTCGAAATTAGAATTTTTAAAAATTAGTGACATTTCACTAATTTTTTTGGTCGCCGGAAGTGACTGGCTAGAGGTGGGGTGTTGGTTAGTCAGAGGTGGAGCGGTGATTTTTTTTGAATTTTAGGTTTGAAATTAGAATTTTTAAAAATTAGTGACATTTCTCTAATTTTTTTGGTGTGGGGTTGTGATTTTTTTGAATTTTATGTTTGAAATTAGAATTTTTTAAAATTAGTGACATTTCACTAATTTTTTTGGTCGCCAGAAGTGGTCGGCCAAAGGTGGGGTGGTGGTTGGCCGCAGGTGGGGTGGTGATTTATTTGAATTTTATGTTCGAAATTAGAATTTTTAAAAACTAATGACATTTCACTAATTTTTTTGGTCGCCAGAAGTGGTCGGCCAAAGGTGGGGTGGTGGTCGACTGGAGATGGGGTGGTGTCTTTTTCGAATTTTATGTTCGAAATTAGAATTTTTAAAAATTAGTGACATTTCACTAATTTTTTTGGTCGCCGGAAGTGGTCAGCGTGAGGTGGGGTGGTGGTCGGCCGGAGGTGGGGTGGCGATTTTTTGAATTCTATGTACGAAATTTGAAATTTTAAAAATTAGTGACATTTCACTAATTTTTTTTGTCTTTATGTTTCATTGTAAAAGTTCCTTGTCTATGCCTTTAAAAATGTCAAATATTTTTTGTTTTTATGTTCGATTGCAAAAGTTCATTGTCCGTACCCTTAAATTGATCAAATGCTTTGGATTTTTGGTTAAGTGGCCGTAAAAAAAGCCATTATCTTAATGGGTAGTTTCGCTAATTAATCCGTTTGGGTTATTTTTGTCTTCATATGATTTTTTGCGCATTTGTTAGTATTACGTTAATTTTTTGTGAATTATTGGTTTGATTCCACGGGAGGAATTTGTAAAATAAAAAATTATGCTCAGAACTAAATTCTTTTAAATAAAGACAAAAAATGTCCAACAATCCACTAATTTTGTCTTTACTCAATAAAATAATTTAGATTCCTCTTGTTTAGACGAACCAATAATCTAAAAAAAATTGACGCAAAATTAACGAATAATCCATATCAATTAGTTTGCCAAGAAATTCCTAAGTTGAATGGCAAGTATTCCCACATATAAAATCGTACGACGAACCTTCTTAATGGTCCAAACTTATGATTGTGGAGCACGTTATAGTTTTATTCTAGCAGTATGAAAGTGAGGAAAAAATGACCTTTTTGAAATATTAGTTTAGAAAACTTTGAAAAATTAGGTAACTTTAATATCACCAAGTCTTAAATATTACCAAGAGCTTTGGAACCCTTCATTATCACCATAGCACCCTTCGTTACCTTCATCACTCCACCTTCTTTTTACATCCACAACCATTGGAGTCTAAAGTTCCCAACGAAACTTCCTCAACTTTGGAACATGTCTAACATCACCCAAGGTTCTCACAACACCATCAAACATTCTGATCTTAATTGTGCCTATTCCTATGATTTTACATGATGCATCATTACCTATAAGAACATTACCACAATCCACTGACCTGTAGGTGTCAAACCACTCCCTGTTAGGGGACATGTGATACGAACATGCTGAATCTAAAATGGCAAAAAAAGAGATGGGAATATGTGATTTAGGAGTTAGGGCACTATCAGATTAGTATATTGCAAACGAATGGCACGAGCCATAGGGAAAAAATCAGAAGATTGGTAGCTCAAACAGTACAAGAAGAAACTAATGGTCCAATAATTTGATATTCAAATCCTATAAAGTTAACCTAAAATCATGTTGAAATTCTCATTGTTTACCTATCAGAAGCTCCAGTACTGCTGCAAAATCAGAAATGTCATCTCTCAAACTAGTTTCTTAACAACTAAAACCAAAGACAGAATCATTCACTAGCTACCAGTAGCATAGTCAAACAAACAAATCGTGTGTCATTGCAATCCAGATTTTAAAATCCTCTCCACTAATTATGAATTTGGAACTCGAATTTTGGAATTTGAATCTACTTTCAACAAATTGGGGTATTTGAATCTAGCGGCTGAGTCGAATTAGGGTTTTCAAAGTTGAATCTACTCCCAACTCTCTACAAATGGGTCTAATTTTCAACCAAAAAATTAGGATTTTCGAATCTATTCTCTACAAATTCACAAACACACACAAACCTTCGTGGTGGGGACAATGGCATCGGAATGCCCAAAAGCTGGTGGTGGTGGCCATCAATGGAGGTGGAGGAATAATCAGAAAACTCTCTCTCTCTCTCTAAAAATTGCTTTGACCACTCTCCTCCCCCAAACTTTATCAGCGCCTTGGGTTTGCTTGGGTGGAGGAGGCTCTCTCTCTCTCTCTCTCTCTCTCTCTCTCTCTCTCCCGTCTTCCCTCCATGCTTCTCCATTTTGATCTCCTCTATTTCTTTTTATTCAAAATCGGTTGGCACAAGAACGAGTTGATGGTTGGCGGCATCGGAGCTGGTGGTCATTGTTGAAGTTATGGATCTCAACATCCGAGTATTCTTGGACTGTTTTAACATTTCAGAAGCGGTCCTTCGTGGGGTTCTCGGATGGCAACGAGCTCGGCATGGGTAAAGGTCTCTTCTTCTTGTTTCTTTATTTCTCCATTCTCTTTTTTCGACCCCCTAGACTGCTCATCTCTTAATCTCTGTCTATGGCTCTACCCCCTGCTTCTCGTTTACACCTTACCGTGATCCTTCCGGCTGGTTTGCTATTGTGTTAACCGGTTTTGGCCTAATGGCAAGGTTGCTGTCACGGTGTTTGTGGCGTTTCGGGGTGGTCTCCCGCCGTGCTCGCGGCTCGGCGGTCACTATTTTCGCTTAATGACAAGGGTGAGCTTCCGCGACTGTTCATTACTGTTTATTTGGTTCGTCTTCGACTCCATTTGGTTTGCCAGTGGTAGCGGGGTGGATTTGGTGGCAGAGACTGACAGTGGTGGTGGGGTGTTTTGATAGTGCTGAGTTGCATGGATGAGGAGCTTAGGTTTAGGGTTTTCTTGGGCTGGGCTTAGCCTATTCGTCTAGGCTATTTTTTATGCTTAGATTATTTTATTTGGCTTTGTTGGCCCATCGGTGTATGCTTCATTGTTATATCTGGGAATTTTAGGCCCACAGGTGGTTTGGGCTTTTGCCCTTTGGTGTACTTTCCAACTTTTGGTTGGATCCCCTTTTCCTTTAATAAAATGTTTTTGTTGCCGATAAAAAAAAATGGAGGTGGAGGAACGCTGGGGTTCGTGGTGGTGATCGACGGAGGTGGGTGGACGATGGGGCTGGGGTTGGCCATCGACGGAGGTGGGGCGAGCCCCCAAGGCCAGCCCAAGGGTTTGGAGTACCCAAGGTGTAGTCTAAAAAATGTGCCTTAAGAGTACAAAACTTAAATAATTTTTCCAGCAATAATCACATTACAAAAAAGCTAAAACAATACAAAGTTCTACTAATCATTATAAATGAACATATTAACAGAAAAGTCAAAATACAAAATCTCCAAATACATATAACGCATGAGTGTCTCTTTTGTAGCAATTAGGCTACTCGGAACCTTTATGATCCAGAAATTTGCTGTTAATTTCTGGTGTTCTTTAAGGTGTCTATTTTTTCATTTTGTGCTTTGTGGAGCCCTCTTTCTCTTGTTACTCTTCACAACGATGGTCAGAGACGGAGATGATGTTCACGCTCTCGAGTCGTCCCTAAACCTGCACACTGAACACGCCGTTAGCACCGGACTGGACCGTTGAGTCCAGAACGGTACTCCGACGGCCTTGTAAGTACGGGAAGGAGAGGAAAGAACAATGTAGATCTAGGGTTTTTGAGAGAGTTGTGCGTACCTCTCCTGAGTGATGAAGTTAACCTTTTATAGATGAGCCTTGGCTTGGCCTCCAAGCACAGCTGTGTTTGTCATGTGACTTTACCGTTCGGATGACGTCACGGTGACCAACCCGGTAGAATATTCTGTAATCTTATGCCACCAATGGAACTGCTACACGTGTCATAACTGTTCGGATGACGTCATTCGTCATGATCACAGTTTGTTACAGGCACATGCAGCGTTAACTGCTCTACTGACTCAGCATCGAGTCTCTCGGCATACTATTTACATCATGAAGTCAGTTTTATGTCACCCTTCGGGTATGCCCCGAGGCCTTTTGATATGGATTCTGAAAACTCATTATTGAGTCAAATATAAGAAGGGTCTCGGTGAAATCCGAGACGTGGGACCGAAACCCCACCTGCCTGTTGTGCATAGATTGAACCACATACCGAAGAGTCCCTCAACGATAGTCTCTCGGTGACGGCAGAAGAGGTGTCTCTCAGAATGAGTTAGGTGCTCGGTATATCCGGACCCCTACAATAGCCCCTCAATCCCTCTGTGGTCTATTTTCCACATGGGGGGTTGAGTACTCGGGTGCCGAGCAGGGCCCTATCCGAGCCCTATAGTTCAAGATAAGGCTCATTATTAGATTCTCTGTTGTCGCCGACTTCTCAACCATTCGGAACCTGCCACGTGTTCCCTAAGAATAGGGGTTCAGAGGTGATATGACAACTGTAGTCACATCGGCCGAATTGCTGACGTACTGGGAGGGGTTGCTACTGTGCACCGTGCTTATGGCCACGTGTCATGCGTCAAATGGCCGAGCGCACGCCGCTCCGAGTTCCTGGCTGTCATCGTGTGAAGTTCCCACCCAAGTTCTACCGTTTTTTTAAAAATTCCATCGCCTCTATAAATTCAATGGTGAGAGAAGAGAAAACACTTTCTCTCTCTTCGCTCTCAACCTCCAAACGTTCTCTCTCTAACATTTTGAGGCTCTTTCGCGGATTGAAGTCGTTGCAGCAGATTTCGTTCCAGATCCACAGGTAAAATCTCATCCCAAGCTTCGTTTCTGCGATCTTTACTTGTTTTCCCGCGCTTTCGATTCATTCGATGTATGCTTTTTTTGCGTTTTCTGGGTTGGGCCTCTGGTCTTTGGTTGAAGATGAACAGTCGTCTTCGACTTGTTGTAGAGGTTGAAGACGATGCCGAAAGGCCTAATGATTAGGGATCTCCCCCCTTCGGCCACGGGTGCCAAGGGATATCATTTCACACATGCACTGTTGTTTAGGGATCTCAAACGTCTGGTGGCTGCCGAGGGATATGTTTCTCGGTACTGGTTTTAGGACCCATTGCGTATAGCTAACGGTCTTTTTACCGTGCACTCTTTTTGTTAGGTCTGGCGCCATCAGTTGTTGAGATCTCCTCAGACTCCAAGAGCTCAGGATCCGAGACTTCTAGCACAGCCGCTGCCCATATCGCCTACCTTCTCCATAAGTATAGTACTCGGCCAAACCCTTGCCGAGAGATCATACCGATGGATTTTGATTTCAATAAACCTGTAGACGAGAGGCCCTTTCAATCCATACCTCCGACCCCTGACCCTATAGTTGAGGAGCCCGTTGATACGGAGGAGGAAGAAGAGGAGGTTTCAGATGGATTCCTGGAGGATAGTGACGCCACCGAATCGGACGAGCGCTCGGGGCATGGACCTTCCACTACCGGAACAACCACGAGCACTGACCAAGCAGCGAGTGTCGGCTCCGAACAGGATGCCGATGCCGCCGAGGAGGTTGAACAAGCCACTCTAGCCGAGATTGGAATTGGTTGGTCAAGTGGTAGGTCGTCCGACGCCTCCTCAAGTAGTGGGAAAAAGAAGGAACATTCCTGTCCCTACCTCCACTACTTCACGAACGGTGAGGCTGGGCACTCTAAGTTCTCCGAGAAATACAATATCCCAGAGGGAGTGACGGTGACACTTATCCCGAAGGGTATGCTCCCGAGCTACGGTCCCAACCATTTGATCGTCCCACTGATGGCGATCACTGAAGGTGGTGTCTGTTTCCCGATGAACAACTTCATCCGTGCAGTGCTGAACACTTACTCACTTTCCCCCGACCAGCTGACCATCAACAGTTATCGGGTCATTAACTCCGCCTATGAGTTAAAGTTGAGGGACAACCTCGAGCTTCGGGTGTGGGACTTGTTTCATATCTATGCCATGTCTCGGAACGCGTCGTTCGGGAGATATTTCCTTATGACGAGACCGAAGAAGAAACAGATAGTTGAACATCTTCCCGACTCCGACCATTTCCAGGACATTTGCGTCATGGTGTCGGGAAGTACGGTTTGCCCTTGTCTAAGGATCCTTTCCCCATCCCTACCCTTCGGGGTGACCATAGTTAGTACCTTTCTTTGCTGTTTATCCTTGTTGACTTTGTAAGAATATTTTGCCGTGATTTATTAACTTCTGTGTTTTGCAGGTCCTTCTCCAATTACTCGGCGCCTGAAGACACGCGCCAACCCCGAGAGGGCGCAACAGCTGTATCAGTGCTCCGGACGCTTAGCACACGACGTCCTCGGCTACTTACCGACCTACAGGGGTTGGTTAAAGAAGAAACTGGCGAGAGCTCGGAGATCGAGAAAAGGGAAGGCTTCTTCCGAAAGGTTGATTTCTACCGAAGAGAGAGAAACTATCGAGGCTCAGCCTCTCGGTGATCTCCGTGGTAAGGAAAAAGTTCCCGTGAATCGTTCTTCCCCCGATCCTCTAACACCAGACAAAGATATGCCGCCGAAGATCGATCTCGCGGCGAGGCTAGCTGAAATGGCCAAAAGCAAGAAGGCTCCTACAAAGAGGAAGGAGAAGCCGAGCACAGGATCTCCTGCGAAGGATTCTCGTGCCCCAAAGGGCCGGGTTTCCATTTCGGAGGGCGAGCCGCCGGCTAAAAAGCCGAGAGATGATACCTCGCTGCCGGAGAAAGACGAGGGGGTTGATGAGAGGAGCAAACAGAAACCGGAAATCGAAGTGCTGACCATGCCATGGACTCCGGCGCTAATCAACGCCGAGGGGAGGAGCGTTATGAACACCGACAGCGTTCATGCCGATCCCCGCCTGGGGTTGGGCCTTCTCAACGCCGTAGCACTAAAAAATGATATGGCCAGGATTCCGAGCAAGCTGGAGGACAGTCTCTATCATTGCTCGTCCCTGGCTGTGCAGGTAAATATTCCATACCGAGCTCTCGAATTTTACATTCAATATGTCCTTTTACTTATCTTCGTATTACTCTTGTCTTTGCAGGCCGGACAGTCTGTGCTGAGGCTGCATGACCAGGTGCTGGAGCTTAACGGAGCGGCAAAAAGGTATAAGCACCGAGCAGATGCTGCCCTGGAAAAGGTGCAGACTGCCGAGAGCCTTGCCGAAGAGCTCCGGACCGAGAATGAGAGATTGAAGAAGGAACTGGCTGAATGGCGGGAGAGGTCTGACCGACGACTGGAGAAGGTAAAGACCGAACATGCAAAGGCTCTGGAGGAAGCTAAAAAGGAGGCTCATAGTGCCGGATTCACCGAAGCTGGGGAGGCATACGCCGGCGACATCTACAAGCTCGTGAGGAGTGGTGAGGAAAAAGGCTTCAACAAAGGGTATCTGTACTGCTGTAATATCCTCGGCGTTCCTACCGAAGATCTAAGGCTCGAGCCTCCAGAGATGCCTGACTCTCCTGCCGCCGAGAATATTGCTGACGACGAGGACGACAGAGATGTCGGTACCCCAGAGCCCGAAGGATCAGCTGGTGAGACTCCTTCAGAGAAACTTCCAACGGATAACACCCCACCCAAGGGAACAACATCCGATTCCGCGCCGAAAGAAGCTATTAATATTACCCCTTAGGGTAGGGTTTTCTGAATATTTGCCTTCAACTTATTAATTTTTTGGTACTGGACGGCTTCGAACAGTATGAGTTTGCCGTTCCAGGGAGATGTAAAAATTTTTTAAACAGGTTCTGTGAGGGTGGCACCGAACACGTTATCACTATGCCATGCCTCGGCTTCACCGTAGTGGTGAAAATTTTGAATGGTTGAATGTATAACCTTAATATTTTGAATGTTTATTTCTTGCACTTGATATGCTTTTGCTTGGCTTTGAGAACCATTTCGGTACTTAGGAAATTTTCTTATTTCTTTATAACGGATTCATCCCTCCTGATAGCCCCTGCTCGGTTCTAATCAGAGGAGATGGTTGCTCGGATTAGAACCGAAGCAACATGAAATGTAATGAAAATTTTCCAACACTTGGAAAAAATTTCCACTGATAGCCCCTGCTCGGTTCTGATCAGAGGAAGTAGTTGCTCGGATTGGAACCGAAACAACATGAAATGTAATGAAAATTTTCCGACACTTGGAAAAAATTTCCACTGATAACCCCTGCTTGGTTCTGATCAGAGGAAATAGTTGCTCGGATTGGAACCGAAGCAACATGAAATGTAATGAAAATTTTCCAACACTTTGGAAAAAATTTCCACTGATAGCCCCTGCTTGGTTCTGATCAAAGGAAATAGTTGCTCGGATTGGAACCGAAGCAACATGAAATGTAATGAAAATTTTCCAACACTTTGGAAAAAATTTCCACTGATAGCCCCTGCTCGGTTCTGATCAGAGGAAATAATTGCTCGGATTGGAACCGAAGCAACATGAAATGGAGTGAGAGTCCTGGCGCCGGGCCTAGATTGTTTTCGAGGTGTTAGTAGGAACACCAAACCTTGATAGGCGTTTTGAGAATAATTTAAATAGGCAACAGTCGTGGCGAAAGATTCTCTTTTCATTCATTCTCCGAACATTCTTGAAAAACCACATGAAAAGGGGCAAAACAAGCAGCCCAAATATACTTTCTAACAGAGTTTTTTCTTAAGCATAGAACTTCCTAAGCTTAGTGGCATTCCATGGGTTGCCGATAGGTGTTCCATCCATCTCCACTAGCTTGTATGACCTGTGTCCGGCCTTTGCAACCACTCGGAAAGGTCCTTCGTAGTTTGGTTTGAATTTGGCCTTTTTGGATTTCTGAACCACTTCTCGGAGAACCAAATCATCAACGTTAAAGGGCCTCATCCGAACGTTCTTGTTGTATCCTCTGGTAACCTCTTGTTGATATGAGGCATGTTTCAGGTGTGCTTCATCCCTGAGCTCTTCAGCTAGGTCGAGCTCCCTGTCCATGGCCTCATCGTTGGTTGGCACACCAAAATTCTCAGTCCGAGCTGTTGGGATTAAGGTGGCGAGAGGGAGGACGGCTTCCATGCCGTACGCCATAGAAAATGGCGTTCGGCCAGTCGAGCGCCGGGGTGTGGTTCGATAGCCCCAGAGAACTTTTGGGAGCTCTTCGGCCCACTTTCCCCTCTTGAGAGTTAGGCGCCTCTTGATTCCCGCCGATATTGTCTTGTTTGATGCTTCGGCTTGTCCATTTCCTTGTGGGTATGACACCGAGGAGTGGAAGATCCGAACATTGTACTTTTTGCAAAGCTTCTCGATCGCTTCGGCCACAAATTGGGTCCCGTTATCCGATATGATTGCGTATGGGACACCAAAGCGAGAGATAATGTTCTTCCAAAGAAAGCGTTCTACATCGGCGGCAGTGATGGTAATTAGGGGCTCGGCCTCCACCCACTTGGTGTAGTAATCAGTCGCTGTTATTAAGTGTTTGTAGCTGCCTGGAGCTGTCGGCAGCTTTCCCACTAAATCGAGCCCCCATTGTGCAAATGGCCACGGGCTGGTAATTGGTTGCAAGACTTCGGCCGGCCGGAGCAAATGAGTGGCGTGTTTTTGGCATTGTTCGCATTTCTTGGCGTATTCCTCGGAGGTATTCTTCATTTTCGGCCACCAATACCCTTGAGTAAGAGCTTGGTGGGAAAGGGACCGTCCGCCAGAATGACATCCACTGCTCCCCTTGTGGAGCTCTCGGAGAACGTTCTCAATTTGGGTATCGTGAACGACCTTCAAATCGGGGCCTGTGAAGGTCCTTCGGTACATCTGATCTCTCGGATCCAAATGGAAGTAGGAGGACTTGCACCTGACCCTGTGGGCTTCCTTTTTGTCTGTCGGGAGCTTCTCGTGTTTGAGGTAGGCGTAAATTTCGTCCATCAAGCTAGGGCCGAGGGATATGAGTAGCACCTCTTGTCTTTTGTGCTCTATGCTCGGGCTCTCTATTTCCCCGAGGAAGATGGTTCGGTTAGGTGAAGCTATGCAAGCTGTTGCTAGGGAGGCCAGAGCGTCCGCGTGGGTGTTTCGCTCTCGGCCCACCCATTCAATTTCCACGGTTCCAATTTCCCTAATCAGCTCCCAGACTTTGTCGTAGTACTTTTCCATCCTTGTGTCTTTCAGGCTGTACTGATTCTTAATTTGGTTCACGATTAGCTGAGAGTCGCTGAACACTAGCACTGTCTCGACACCTAAGTGTTTGGCCATCTTTAGGCCGGAGACCAGTGCTTCGTATTCAGCCTCGTTGTTTGAAGCCGGAAATCCAATTGTTAATGCGTTTTCATGCATGACACCTTCCGGTGTGATGAGCACGACACCAGCTCCAGCCCCTCGGCTGTTTGATGCTCCGTCCACATGTAGGCGCCATACATCTCCTTGGAACATCTTCCATATTCTGCCTTTTCTTTCTTCAATAGGTTTCTCGGCTTGCGCCGGAGTCCCTAACGCTTTTCTGTTCGTTTGAGCTCTCATCGAGCACTCAGTTGTGACTTCTTCAACTAGCTTCAAGCTGTCTTCATTGAGTTCAGGTGTCAGTTCGGCGATGAAATCTGCCAGAGCCTGTCCCTTGATAGCTGTTCTTGGTTCGTACCGAATGTCAAAGTTTCCCAACTCCAAGCTCCATTTGGAGATCCGAGTGGAGAGGTCTGCTTTTCAGAGCACGGTCTTTAATGGATACTCGGTGATCACAATGATGGTATGGGCTTGGAAGTAGGGCAACAACTTCCTTTTAGCGGTAACGAGTGCCAAAACCAATTTTTCTAGAGGGAGGTAACTTCTCTCGGAAGGGATCAGGGTTTTGCTGAAGTAATAGATGGGCTGGAAGTTGGCCCCTTCTTTCTTCACAAGGACTGAGCTCACCGCATGGCAAGAAACCGAGAGGTATAGATACAGATCTTCTTCAGGCATGGGCATCACGAGGAGGGGGGCTCGTGAGAGATAGTCCTTTAGTTGGCCCAGCGCTCGGTCGCATTCTTCGGTCCACAGAAAACTTCTTTTGCTTGTTTTCAGGGACTCAAAGAATGGTCGGCACTGATCCGAGGACCGGCTGATAAACCTATTGAGTGCGGCGGCCATTCCTGTGAGCCTTTGAACCTCTTTGATGGTGCTCGGAGCCCTGAGGTTTTGGATTGCAATTATCTGCTTTGGGTCTGCCTCAATGCCCCTCCAAGTGACCATGTATCCGAGAAATTTTCCTGAGCCAACACCAAATGCGCACTTCTCGGCATTGAGGCGCAGCTTGTGCTTTTTCATAACTGCAAAAATTTCGGTGAGGTGCTCCAAATGATCCGAAGCGTGCTTACTTTTGACAACCATGTCGTCAATGTATGCTTCCATCGTGTCCCCGAGCTGCTTGGCGAACATTTTTGTCACCATGCGCTGGTAGGTAGCCCCAGCGTTCTTGAGGCCGAACGGCATTACTTTATAACAGTAGGTCCCTCGGGGAGATATGAAAGTTGTCTTCTCCTGGTCCTCTACTGCCATCGCTATTTGGTGGTACCCGCTGTAGGCGTCCATCATGCTGAGCCGAGCGTGTCCCACCGCAGCATCAACTAGCTGGTCGATCCGTGGCAGTGGAAAGCAGTCCTTCGGGCAGGCATTGTTCAGATTGGTGTAGTCTACGTAAACGCGTAGCTTCCCATTCTTCTTTGGTACGACAACTGTATTTGCCAGCCACGTCGGATATTGGACCTCTCGGATAGCCCCGGCATCAAGCAGCTTCCCGACCTCAGCTATAACAGCGTTTAAGTGGGCCGGAGACGAAAGTCTCGGTTTTTGTACCACGGGCCTTCGGAGAGGATCGACATTAAGTGAGTGAGATATGAACTGAGGGTCGATGCCCGGTGTAGACACCCCGATTTTGACCCGAGAAACTTATCAAGCATCCCCGATGATGAAAATGCCCGATAGAGCATGCAGAGCTTGATTGTGAACTTGGAAATCCCTCCAAAACCACCTCAAAAGAAACCCAATCCTACACCATCTTCTAGTACATTCAAAACCCTCTTTTTTGATATATAATATGTCCCAATCCATTTTGAAATGAGGGAGATATGCCCGTTTTACCAAAACGACTTGTTTTTCCAACCTTCTGAGGGTAAAATGGTCACAAATTTTGATGTACAAATCATCTTGGGTTCAAACCACTTGGGTTAGAAAGTAGACTTGACAAGCTTTCCAACGCTTCAAACCATGCACAAAACGAAGTTTGGTAGCACCCGGAATGGCCCCGCGAAGTTTGGAATTTTATGCTGTCTCGCCATCCAGGCGCCTGGATTCACCTATTCCAGGCGCCCGGACTCAATCCAGGCGCCTGGATTGCCTTAATGCAGGAGCCTGGACTCTCTCCAGATACTTGGCCCCCAAGGTCAAGTTAGTGGGGAGGAGCGTCTTGAGGATCTTTCAGGGATTTTTCTGCAGAATTCTGTTGAGAGAGAGTAGGGTATTTTGGTGGACTCCTACCTTGACCCCTATTTGATCCCTAAGCCATCTAATGGCCCTTTTTGAACCTTACTTTGCCTATATAAAGCCCCTCCCCTCTCTCCATTTCCATGGATCAGCTCTCCCTCTCTTCCTTACTGTTACTCTGCTGAAATTCCATCAGAAGCTCCATCCCCAACTGATCCCTTTCAATTTCATCCATTTTCAACCATCAAAATCCAATTTTCCCCCATCCTAACCACACATACTCACTTGATTCTACCCATTTTTCATCATCCACAATCAAAGCCCCAATCAAACCACTTACAATCAGCCCTTTACACCTCCAGAAACAAAAGTCCAACCCATTCACTTGCCAAAAATCCTTCAAAAAAATCAAACCAAAGTCCATTAATTATTCAAGCTTTTCAAGGTAGTTTTTCTACCATTGTGCTCAAAAGGCCCTGAGGGGATACCATCCAAGCTCTTACTAGTTCTTCATACTAGTTAAGTGTTTGGGAAGGTTTCAAATTTCATAAAAAAATGAAGTTTTTCATTAGCATTTGTCTTGTATATTTTAAAAATTCATCCAAAAATCAAACCTCTTTTAAGTTCATATCATGTGTTTGAGGTTCATGTTTGTTATTGCATTTCCAAACATTGTTTAGAGTGTGTGAGAATCAGTTAAAAGCATTGCATTTGGTTGCTTATTGTCAAAAATGCAGTTCTGAGTTTCTGTCTGGAAGGCAATCCAGGCGCCTGGATTGACTCCTTCCAGGCGCCTGGACCCAATCCAGGGGCCTGGATTGACCCTTTCCCGGGGCCTGGATCCTATCCAGGTGTGATGTTTTGAATGTTTGTGGTCATTTTCTGAGACATCCTAAGGCAGTTTGAGGGCATTTAGTGAAATTTTAGCATCTTTTGTACAAAAATCATCCACTCATAACATTTTGCACAAGCATTCACTCATATCTCATTAATCTTTTTGATACATTTGTCGTGTTTTTTTTTGCATGAATCCGTGTTTAAAGTCCACTTAAACAATATTTTCAAAATCTTTTCAAACATTTAGTAGAGACCGGTAATCATGCCGGGCGTGAGGGGTGCTTTAAATTCCTTCCCCTCACGTAACCTAGCTCCCGGACCCGAGAAATCTCATTTTGAGAGGCCGGTAAAGCATTTTCCATTTCAAGGGCAAAAGAGTCATTTTTTAAATGGTTTCTCGGGTATGGTCCTCAAATCCGGGTGGCGACTCTATTTAATCAATCAAACTGTTTAATCAAAACTAGTTTTACAAATCAAATCGATTTCGTGGACATTCCCGCGGGGTGTTCACACCCGGCATCTCATATGGTGTCCAGGCAAAGACCTCGATGTTCCTCCTAAGGAACTCCACCAGTTGCTCCCTCTCGGTTTCTGATAAAGTGGATCCAAGGAGAAAGTACTGGGTTCCTTCTTCGTTAATGGGCACAGTTACTAGGTCCTCGACTGCTTTTTCCTCGGCTGGCAACCCAACGTCCTCCAGGACAGGTGCTTCTGGTTCTTCTATGGGTCTCGGCTTCGGTTCTTTCTTCTTTTTCCCCTTAGTGGTTTTCTTCTTCATATGTACTGCGTTTATTTGGCACCTTCGCGCTATCATTTGATCGCCTTTGATGTCTTCTTGCCATCCCTCAGCACCGATGAGCCGGACGACTTGATGATATGTTGAAGCAATGGCCTTCATTTCGTGCAACCAGGTTCTGCCAAGGATGGCATTGTAAGGGCTCGGCGCATCTACAACAACGAATTCCATCTGCAGGGTTTTGGAGCCTGCCCTTACTGGAAGGACGATCCATCCCATCGGCCAGACCGGAGCCCCGTTGAACCAGAAGAGAGGGGAGTAGGCCGGCAACAGATGGTCCGGGTTCAGGTTCAGTGCCTTGAATGCAGAATAGTATAGGATCTCGGTGGAACTCCCTTGGTCTACCAGCACTCGTTTGACTTTGAGGAACCCCATGTAAACGGAAATCACCAGAGCATCAGAGTGGGGCAGTTGGACATCCTTCAAGTCTTGCTCGGTAAAAGTGATCGTCCATTGCTCCTCACGTTCCGAGAGCTTCCGTTTGGCGTTACCGTCAATGGTAAGGATTTGTGAGGAAGAGCTCGGCCCTGCTCGCAGTGCTGCAATTTTCTCTTTAGTGGCCGCCCCGTGGATCACATGGACAACAATTTCCTCCGGAGGGTTGTTCTGCCGTTGCTGCTCTGTTCGGCTTGTGGTCCTCTGTCGGTCGATGAACTAGTTCAGGCGTCCCTGCGTCACCTGCCTTTCAAGGAACTCTTTGAAGGGTCGGCAGGCAATGGTGTAGTGTCCCAGTTCATTGTGGTAGGTGCACTTAACTTTGCAGTCATTTGGCTGGCCTTCGGCTGTCCCCAGTTTGTTAGTTGGCCAAGCGAACCATGGTTCCTGAGAGATTTCCCTTATCAGTTTGTAGAGAGGTAGGTTGAATACTGTCGTTGTGTAATACCCCAGAATTTAATTTTATGACTTTTAACCTTTTTATGTGTTAATTGGGTGTTTAAAGTGCATATGTGGATTTGTATGATTGGTGGCACACACACACATGATGGACACCTGCACACACAATTATTTTTGCCCTTAAAAGACCAATAATAGAGTTAGTGGGATATTTTCCTACACCCATCTGGGTCTTCTGCGTAGAAAGAGAGAAAGAGGGAGTTTGACATTAAGAAGAAGAGGAAAAAAAGAAAAGGGAAAGGGAAGGACTTAGAGGAGGTGCTATACTTGGTAATTCTTGATTTCTTACACTTGATTTCATATATTTGCATGTTTGATTCATGTTTAATTAAAGGATTTATGTTTAGAGACCATTGAAACCCTTGATTATGGAGTTTTGATGGAGTTCTTGGTGAATTTTAGGTGTTTCTTGCATCTCTGTAAATCTGCAGATTCTAGGTCTTGTTCTTAACTGAATTTTGGGGATTTTATTGACTGGGTTTCACAACTCATAATTTTTTTGAAAATTTTACTGAGAGTTCCTCTATGGATTTTCTTTGTTGGGTTAAAATTTCGGACTTTGATTCCATGTGTAGAGTCCTGTAGAAATTTTGGAAGTTGCTGCTGTCAATTCGCGTTATGCAGACTGCACTGACACACTTTGGGAAAACAGTCATAACTTTTAGCACGGATATCGAAATCGCGCACCGTTTGATTTTTCTGAAACTAGACTCGTGTATCTTTCTATCCATGTAAGATTTGTACCTTAAATTTGACTGTGCAAAAGCAGTTTTTCAGTTAAAGTTCAGACACATGCAGTTTCTGCAATTCTGTTTTTCTTCTTGCTTTAAGTAGGTGTTCAAGTCTTGTCCGAACTCCGTTTTTGGCCCATGACGTATCGATTCGAAGGTTATGAAGTCTAGTTTGTGTTGGTATGGGTTCCGTATCCAGAAGTTGACAGGATACAATATTTTTCTTGATCCATAAGTATAGACCTAGCTCTAATTGGATTTTATCATATTGTTATAATTGCTTAGGATACTTAAGAAGTTCTTTTTGTGATTGGAACTAGTTGGGTGGTAGCTAATATGTGTTTACATTACTTGTTTACTCTAGGAAGTTCGAGTGGACACGTGGACCGAGGTGAGTGATTATTACCCAAACTATACGGTTTTTGACGTGTTTTGCTACCAAACTTGGAAGCTGTGTTTTGTTACATGATTTTCTTAATATTATGAACTCCATGGACTTGAAATGAAAGGTGGATGCTTTTCTTATCTATTAATGGCATCCCTTACGTCCCAGCTTGCTAGGGGACAGTGCTAAAAGGCTAGCAAGATGTGCTTGTGTATGCTGTGGGATAATGCGATAGACGTCTAGCTTATCCGCACCGGGGACGCCTGGTGAAGCATTGTGAATATTGTGTGGGATGTGCATTATAAATTATGTTGTGAATTGTGAATTCCTTTTGGAATATGTGAAGTTTGAATTGGATTATTTTAAAGGCAAGTTTTTATATGGTCCATGGAAAGCGTGTGGCCTGTGTGATAATCACTCATACGAGCTTTAGCTTATGTAAATGTTTTTCCACCTTTCAGGTAGCGAAGAGTAGGGTGCCATAGCATAATCTATGTGGAGCCCTGGCTTGTGGATATGTTGTAGATAGGACGTAGACAGGATGTAGTACTTATCTACTCTTTTGGCTTGTAAATATGTGTGTTAGGTTGTAAATCTTGTAAAATAAGCACAGCTCTGGGATGTACTTTGAGTTGAGATCCTGTTGTATAGACTTGTTATGGTTTTTGAATGTTAATACAGGCTTGAGTTCCGTTGCATAACTCTATGAGTCCCTTACTGGTCATTTGCTTATCGATTGTTTAAGGCTATGTTGTGGCCTAAGTGATGATTTCACTGGCACTTTGTTATGATTAAGCCTATAGGGACGGGTCAGGGTCGTGACACGTTGTGCCAACGAACTCGTCAGGTTTTGGTTCCCGCTCCCGGCGCGGTTCCCGTTCCCTCCACGAGTCGTCTTTCTTCCACCCTTTGCTGCCCCCGGTTTTGATTGTATTGACTTGCTTTTTCCCCGTGTAGTCACCGGTGTTGCCCTTCTGGTGTCCCGAGTTTCTTGAGAGTCTCCTTTCAGCTATTATGTCTTCCAGCTGGGCAAACTTTCCACGGTCTCCATTAATCGGCTCATGTTCGCCGGGGGGTTCAACATAAGTTCTTCAAAGATAGCCGAGGTCTCATCTAGGCCATACTTGAAGGATGTAGCGGCCATCTGAGGGTCACAGCTTTCGATGGCGTTGTAAATCTCCCAGTAGCGCTCGGCATATTTTCTCAGTTTCTCTCCGGACTGTCGTTTTAGGCCGACGAGAGCGTCGATCGTCTTTGGTTGTGTACTGCTCGTCACAAACCGAGCTGTGAAGGCCTCTTCTAGTTCTTCAAATGAACCGATGGAGCCCGGTTGTAGTTGGTTAAACCAAACTAGACCGGTTCCCTGAAGGCTCACCGGGAAGGCCTTGCACATCATGGCCTCGTCGTAGCCATACAGTCCCATTAGTTGTCGGTATTGCATGAGGTGCATCACGGCATCCGTCTTAGCGTCATACTTTGTAAATTTCAGGACCGTGAAGTTCCTCGGGGGCTGAGCCTCTTGGATTTCCTGAGTGAACGGTGACTCTTGGATTTTTCGGAGCCTTGAGCTCTCGGCTGACCGTGGGGCTCATAGGCCTTGCCAGTGCTAAATGCCCTTCTGGCGTTCAGTCTGTGCCGCTCGTCGCTCAGACCGAGGTCTTGGGGGTGGTCCTTACGCTTTCCGGAGTTGGCGTGCTGAGTTTCAGCTCTGTATTTTTTGGACTCTCCGGTACGTGGGTCCCGGACGACTATGAAATCGCCGGTATCATCCATTTCGTACTCAGGAGAGTGTTGTGTAACGTGGTCTCGGTGTTTCCGAGGACTTCGATCCCGATGGTGGGTTCGCCGACCGGTCTCGTGGTCCACGCGTTCTTTATGGTGATCATCTCGCTCTGTGTATTGATCGTCGCGTCGGTCGCTGTGATCCGTAGATCTGCTGCGGATGATCTCTCGGCCTTCCGCGTCATACTGTACCGGAGCCTTGCCACGGTTAGCGTCACTGCCTCCGTTGTTACGTCGCGATGCTCGGGAGCCGGAACGCCCCGTTGTTGATTGAGAGCTCGACGTAGAGTGACCTCCCGTCCTCGTGGTGCATTCCGTTCGGATGTAATCCGAACGTCTACGCGGAGAGGGGGTCAGCTCTTTTTGAGGAATGATTCGCCCCGAGGCGTCTGTAACGATGATTGGCTGGCCCAAACGGTCTTTGGCCGAACGGCGCTGAGTCTGGTGAGTATGCTGCGTTGCCTGAGCCGCCGCCTTGCGCCGTCGCCTCGACGCCCCTGACCGTGAGGCTGAGGCTGTGGGTTGTTTTTTGGTTAGAGCTTCAATCTGAGCCCTCATGGCAGCCATTTGCTCCTGCATTTGCTACACGGTGTCTAGGGGATCGGGGCTTGGAGTGAAGCCTGAAATGGGGTGGGTTACGATGCCCACCCGAGGGCCACCGCCGAGGTTAGCTCCTGCCACCGGGCCGGTGGTTCCGTCGTCTTCAACGATCGCCATGAAAGAGCTGAAGAAAGGAGGAAGAGTATTCTCCAAGAAGAAGAGAAGGACGCCGGGAAGGTGAGAAAATCACTCGCTCCCCAGCAGAGTCGCCAATTGTGGAGCCCTCTTTCTCTTGTTACTCTTCACGACGATGGTCAGAGACGGAGATGATGTTCACGCTCTCGAGTCGTCCCTAAACCTGCACACCGAACACGCCGTTAGCACCGGACTGGACCGTTGAGTCCAGAACGGTACTCCGACGGCCTTGTAAGTACGGGAAGGAGAGGAAAGAACAATGTAGATCTAGGGTTTTTGAGAGGGTTGTGCGTACCTCTCCTGAGTGATGAAGTTAACCTTTTATAGATGAGCCTTGGCTTGGCCTCCAAGCACAGCTGTGTTTGTCACGTGACTTTACCGTTCGGCTGACGTCACGGTGACCAACCCGGTAGAATATTCTGTAATCTTATGCCATCAATGGAACTGCTACACGTGTCATAACCGTTCGGATGACGTCATTCGTCATGATCACAGTTTGTTACAGGCACATGCAACGTTAACTGCTCTACTGACTCAGCATCGAGTCTCTCGGCATACTATTTACATCATGAAGTCAGTTTTATGTCACCCTTCGGGTATGCCCCGAGGCCTTTTGATATGGATTCTGAAAACTCATTATTGAGTCAAATATAAGAAGGGTCTCAGTGAAATCCGAGACGTGGGACCGAAACCCCACCTGCCTATTGTGCATAGATTGAACCACATACCGAAGAGTCCCTCAACGATAGTCTCTCGGTGACGACAGAAGAGGTGTCTCTCAGAATGAGTTAGGTGCTCGGTATATCCGGACCCCTACATGCTTATTCCACCAAAATATTGGAAAATCATCCCTAAATGAAAGAGCAATGTTACCAACACAACTCCGGACACAACCGTGTCCGGAACACTTAGATACACATGGATTCATGTAGATCTAACTGTTTCGGAACGGTTTTTTCCGGAGTATTTTTTTTAAAGGTGTGTTCCTATACTTTTTGTACAAGAAAAAGGTCAGCTTCCTTTCCTTAGTTGTGGCCCTTTTGGTGCTTTTTATGATATTAAGTGATTACATTTGTGATTTCTCTCTCTATTGCAGTTTTAACTATCATAGTACCTGTTGCAATTCCTAACCCACCTTTCATTGAAGTTCTTAAGAGTGATTACAAACCCACTGATTTGGTGGTTTTCGTACCACTTGATGCCCCGAGCAACCTATTTTTGAACACTGTCTTTGCATAGTGTGTGTAGCATTTGGATGTGAGGATACATTTTTACTTTGCTGGGTTTTCTTCTTAAAAATAAATTCTTGAACATTTTTTTTTTTAAATTTCTATGCGATGTGTCTTCATTCTCTCTCTCTGTCAGATCTCTGGCTTTTTTGAGTTTCTAACTTGTGTTCTCCTTAGCTGGTTGATGTTCTTGTAAAAGCTTGATTCGGCAATATGGTTCAAAGATTCAGCAATATAGTTCAAAGTAATTTTCATTTCAAAAGTAATTTTTTTAGGGGTTTTGTTTAGGCCCAGGAAATTAAATGTTGCAGATTAGGGGGAAGGCAAGCATGTAACCTCAAGCAACTTGCCCTTATATCACTTGCCTTCGTTTGTAGAAAGGATTTAGGCACGTCACTGAGTTTCAAGGTGAAAATACTGATGACTGCTTCCTTTTACAAGTCCTACCGAGTTTGATGAAGCAATTAGCCCAATTGGTTGCTGTACTCCCCAGAGAAGGCCATAACATGATTCTCAACGTTGTGGATTCTGATGACATTACAAGGAAACCCGCCTTAGTCTTATCGTTGCAATCGTTATCCTACATTTGTTCTCAAGTTAACAGCAACAGTACAACATCCAATAGTTAGAGATTGTCTTTGTGCTTTTCATTCTAATACTGTTTTCTTATTACTGGCTAGAAGCTGCTAAAGAGTTGGCATCATGCTTGCAAATTATTCACAATGTGTGCCTTAGGAAAATATCGGGCTGCTTTTGGTGCCTTATATTCACTAAGCTCAACGGGATTCATCATTGAGTGAACCTATTGTAATTCATTTCACTAAATTCGGCATTCTTTCATCCTCATCCATAACCCTTTTTTTATTCTTCATAATACTGGTACTTTCTAAAAAAATAAGAGTCAAAGATAGGCTTGCATTTTTGAAACGGTAGCTTCCCGCCTCCTTCATTCTTACACGAACAACATCTTATTGGTTGTGTACGGTCATATTCCCCAATTTTTAACCCCCACCCTTGTGGCAAAATAGCCAGTGTACACGCGGTTGCGTGCTTCGACCTAGCCTGTCACTAGTTTATTTAAAAGCAATGGTCAGCGGTTGTTCTCCATAAATACAAGGTTTCAAGATTAAAAGTAATGCCTCTACTTGTGACCACAAGTAACAGAGTCAAGGTGAATGAGAAGTTGGGTGACGTGGCAGCCACATAAGGGTGGAACAGGGAGAGGGTACAGTTAAGGGGGGGCAGAAGATCCGAAGCACTCCAAACACACCTTCAGCCTTTTCGCGTGAAATTCCTAATCCTGATTCCTAGTGTAATCCGAACCTTTTCGCGTGAAATTCCTAATCCTAGTGTAATCCGAACTCATATAATCCTCGTACCTCAAGTAAATCCGATTCCTTATTGTCTTGTTCGATATCCAGAACCCCACTCTGAAGCTCCTATAGCATACGAAACCCTAACTTCGTACCTACTTTCGATGGAAAGAGAGATGATGACGGTGCAAGTAGAAGAAGAAGAAGAAGAAGGGAGACCAAATCTGTTGGGCCGTCATAGAAAGAGAAAAAGGGAGGTTAGATTAACCAAATCAATCGCTACAGATTATGACTCATCAAGCGACGACGGCGATGTTATTCTTGCGGGCACGACGAAGCGACTCTTGTGCTGCTTCCATGGCGTGGTGACGAACGATGGGAAGGACCAGTCTGAGTTCCAGGTAATTACTTGCTTCCAGCATCATTTTGCTTTCAACATAGTATGTTTTAGACTTATTAGTTGAGTTGTGTTGGGTATTTCAAATTGTTGTGGGTTAAACTATGGAAATACTAAAAATACCTAAGCTTTGCCTTATGATACTTTTTCCAGTTATTCCTACTCTTAATATATAAAGCTGCCACTGCAGGTAATCAACCTCTCCAATGGACGCTGCTTCGGTCGGTGGAGGTCAATCAAGAGAAAAAGGAATAGGAAGATAAAAAGTGCACCTCGTGTAGCTGCAGTCTTTCCTCGCCTTACCATGGGTAGATTCCCGGCTTCTACCTCCCTTGGTGTCATGGGCACCACCCTCTGTTGCGTGGGCGGTGACTTCTCACGCGACTTCTTCCTATTGCAGGCTGCCAAGGAGGATCAAGTATGGCAAAAAGGACCTCCCATGCTCGAGTACAGGAGTTGTCCTTGTGTTTTGGATTTCGGCAGCAACCACTTGTTTGTCTTCAGGGGTTGCAGCACTGAGCCATCACCCTTGTCGTCGTCACGGGCAGCATGGGCGCATCATCTCGCTTCATGGGCCGAGGTCTACGATAAGACCAAAGAAGAGTGGACCCATCTACCTCCCTTGCCGTCGGGTATTCCTCCTCCAATTGGAGGGCGCGACACTATTTTTGCTTCTGTTGTAGATGGAGGGGAGGACTCCAAATTGATCCTAGTTATTTGGGGTGATTCATTTTGCAAGTATGATCCCACTAGTCATACATGGTTCTGCTCCCACCCTTCTAATCTTGGACGTCCCACAATGATCACACTAGATTCGGTCACTATAGGTAGTACAGTGTATAACTTTGTACGCTCTAGTGGCTTCCTGTATGCCTATGATTTTGAAAAAAGAATCAACTTTGGGGGCCCTCTTCAATGTCAAAATGTCAAGAATCTCCTAAAAGAGTGGTCTCTCGATCGTGATCTGATATTGCTTCCCTTTCCGAAAGCTAGTGATGGCGACAATGGGGAACACCATCTCTGTTTTGCTTGGTGTAGAAATGTCCCCCGACTTCCTCGTCGTTCGCCTTACCTTCTTTCTAGCAAGCCCTCCTTCATTGACTATACCTACCTCTTCTTTGTCAAAGTCCGTGTTTGCAAATTCACTAGCCCCCGGATATCTCTATCAACTGGTTACTTAGACGCATCCGTCGTTCATGGCGGGTGTTGTCCAATCAATCACCCTTTCCGACTTCGAGATGCAGTTTTGATGTGAGTACATCAATTAATTGCTCTTTGTTCTTATGGTTTGTATTTTTTACATTGTGAATTCACTAACTTACCTCCTAGTACAATTGCTAATGGTTGCATATATTCGAAACTGCAGGGTTGGAGATTGGGATGAAGTGGAGGGACTAGAAGAACTGTCTCCCTATGGAGTATGGAGTAAACAGAAGTAACTGAGTATTTCCCTTTTCCTTTGTATTCTCTTCTGATACTAGTTTTGCTTTTGGCTTTTGAAATCTAGAAGTGCTTTTCCCTTTCCCTGTGAGTGTTGTTGTCACACACGTATTGGATCCAGTAGTTAGTTACTTAGGTACTAGTTTTGTTAAGAGTATATCAGTTTTACTGTTATTTCTATTTATGGTGATTGTTGGGTTGGTGGGTTCCCAGGTCCCATCTTGGTTTTTACAGCCTTGGGGGTGCCCCTTGTAGGCAGGCATCTTCTTCATTTTCCTCTTGTAAATTACTTAGCCCCACAAAAAATGGTCCAGTTAGCTTCCAATTAAACAACAGTCTTAATTATGTGGGAGTCTTCCTGCTTAGAAGAACTTGCTAAAACGACACTCGACTCTGGAAAGTATCCTCTAGACAAAGGAGCTCCTGGCAACTTGACTCTACTTGAAATCAAGGCCATGCCATTGTTTCATAAACAATGAGACCCTTCTATAAATCCAAAGTAGTCCATAATCTACTTGATTTTTGGCCCATTGGATTTTTCTGTGAAACCTCTTTTGCTCTTGTAGATTTCGTAGGCGAGCTCAATCTTGATGTTGTGCATTTAGAGCTTTGATAGCTCTGTCTTATAAAGATTGCACCCCTTATTCGTTCTTAAGTATATGTTTCACCTTTAAAAAAAACAATCCTCATGCGTATATTGGTCGCCTACAATTGAAATTTTGTTTTTCATTTTTCAAAGGGATTATCTACATAGTAGACCCTTGTTAACTTGGAAAGACTCAAACTTTTACCCTTAAAGACTCAAACTTTTACCCTTTTTATTACTTGTTGTATCCAATAAAGCTATAATAGTTAATAACATTTGCCAATTGAAGTTCATGTTTTGCGTTAGACCTTCTTGTCCTTGGTATCATCGCAACTCTGAAATTGGTCTGGTAGGCATGGTATGTAGCTCTATTTGCCTTTTTAGACGACGTTTGGCAGGGGGAACATTGCTTACCTACTAAATCTTTGTTGTAAGCTGGAACCTTTATTGTAACTTTTCCTTGGGTTCTTGATTAATTTGCTAATCTTCGGAGTCCCAACAGTTGTGGTTATATCAATTATCAATACTATAGACCCTGGTGAATATCTGCACTCGAGCCCCTTATCGTACCTCTATTCGATCTGTTTTTCTTGCTAAGATTAAAAAATAGAAACAAGCTCTAGATTCATAACGTAAATGTCAATTAAATGTCTATTGTGTTTGGATCTAGGCATGATAGCTATACTTAGTTTGATGTCGACGATGAGCAACTCAAGGTTTGTTGTTCCTGGTTGCATAAAGATGAATACCTGTTCATTTTCTGTCCGCTTCTTAAATTTTTCTCAATTCTAGATTTAGTTGTGTTTTCGTGTCCTTGCTCCACAACTTATGGAATCCATTGCAAATAGAAAAGATTCCTAATGATTAATCAAGGGAGAGTTGAGTTCTACTGCCCCCTCTCAACCCAGAACTCCTCCCTTCTCGGTCTCCAACCACTTCATCCATTTTCGTACCACAGATCTGGGCCACCTTCTTCTTAGCGACCTTGATGGGTTCGGTTTCCAGCTGGGTAATGAAGATGGGGAGTGGAGTTCGGCGAATAAAGTCACTGACTCCGGCGTGGTGGTTTCTGGCAATCCCCTACACAAAGGAGTTTCCTCATCTACTTTCTTTTCTGTTTTTGCTCGTTCAAACCCGTGTGGGTTTCTTTATTTTTTTATTTCAGTTCTGGTAGGCTTTTTTTGTTTCTCTCCATTGGAGTTATCTGTTCCCAGATCTTGGATCTATGTGTGGAACTTGTTTCTCGACTGGTGTACACTAAACTTCCTATCCAAACCCTTAAAATCCGGACTTCGTTCACACCTCATAGATCCCGATCGAATTTCGACGATCCGAACCGTCCAATGTGTTTAAAAGATGCTTTTAAGGGTCCCTGCGAGAAATCAACAAAAAAAAAAAAATATCGGAAAGGGCTTGATCCAAGCAGTTTTTCATAAAAGTTGTATATGTTCGTTTTTATGAAAAACTGTTCGGATCAAGTCCTTCCCGGTATTTTTTTTTTTTGCTGATTTCTCATGGGGACCCTTATAAACGCGTTTTAAACACATTGAACGGTTCGGATCGTTGAGATTTGGTCCTGAACTAGTAGGTACGGACGAAGTCCGTAACTTAAGGGTGTGGATAGGAAGTGGACTATATATATATATATATATATATATATATATATATATATATATATATATATATATATATATATATATATATGGGGTAAGCTTCTCCTCCAAACTCCGGGAGTCCGGACCTCCGTGATTCAAGCATGTTTTTGACGATCCTATCCATCCAATGTGTTCAGAAGGTGTTTTCAACAGTTTTGCGAAAAACTGCTTGGATCAAGCCCTTCCCGGTATTTTTTTTTTTTTAAGATTTCCCGCGTGGACCTTTGAAAACACCTTCTAAACACATTGGACGGAGCGGATTTTTCCAAAACAATTGGCAACACAAAAAAATACCCCAAGAGCTTCAATCCGGGGGTCCGGATAAGAAGCTTTGGGTATATATATATACATGGAGCGGATCAAGTCAAGACTCCCTGACTTTAAAAAAATCCGGACCTCCCCTCTCCCTGCTATTTCCCGGCCAAATGGCCAGGATCTGAATCGTTGGATGTGTTTAAAATATGTTTTCAATGGCCTACGCGAGGATTCGGTAAAAAAATGACCGGAAAGGGCTTCATCCGAATAGTTTTTCATACAAACCGTAGGATATATATTTCAAGAAAAACTACTCGGATGAAGCCTTTCCTGATTCTTTTTTTTGCCGAATCTTTACCTAGGCCCTTGAAAACACATTTTAAACACATCCAACAGTTCGGATCCTGACCATTTGGCCGGGAGTGGGGAGGTCCGTATTTTAATAAAGTCAGGGAATCCTGACTTGATCTGCTCTATATATATATATAGGGGCCGATTCCCCTCACACATAAAAAAAACACTCCATTTTATTCCGGGCCCCACTGTGATGTTCTGAACCGTTGATCTTGTTTAAATGATTAAAATAGGAGGTCGTGCAAAAATTTAGCTCAATCGGATATCGGTAAATGATTGATCCAAATAGTTTTGCAAAAATTGTAACAGGAACAAGTGTTTTTAAAACTGTTTGGATCAAACACTTACCGATATCCGATTGAGTTGAAATTTTGCAAGACCTTTTATTTTACTCTTTTAAACAAGATCAACGGTTCAGAACATCTCAGTGGTACCTTGAAGAGTGAGGTGTTTTTTATGTATTTTTTTAAGTGTGAGGGGAACCGGCCCCATATATATATGTATATAACATTTGATTGAGGTGTGACAGACTTTTTTTTTTGTTGGTCAAGCTTCAATCATAAATAATATTATTCTCACCGCGACAAGGATTTTTTTGGTTCTGCAGCCGCTACCTTAGATGCACTATTCAATTTTTGTATCACTTGCATACCCTAAACCTTGCAATTGTAGAGAACAGGATTCCTTGCATTGGGGACGGCAAGTAGTTTATTAAGATAGGGACACAGTGAATAGTACTCTACACTATGAATATAGTGCCCCGAAGCCACCCTTAGGATGTGTCTGATTCGCTTTCCATTCGCTGTTTCAAACGTGTCTTAGCAGCTAAGTAGCACGTATAGAGACATGGGGACATGGATACGATATGACACGGACAAGCTATTTCTTGAATATGGAATATAACATTTTGCCAATTGCTAATTTGAAATTTTCACTATGTGCTGCACCAATTTCTTGAAAATCAATGGGGAGACTCTGACTCACAAAGCCTCAAAATGTGCAAGTCTCTCAAGCACTAGGACTAAGAAATGTTTTATTTAAAACAGGGTGTGGAGTTCACAACCAAGTGGAATTCCTATGCCTACGGCATTAAAATCCTCTCCATCATGTCAGGAGTTGATTTCTCTTGCAACCATTTCACTGGTGAAATCCCACGTGAAATTGGAAACTTGAGCCACATCCATGCTCCGAACTTCTCTCATAACAATTTATCCGGAGCAATTCCGACGGAATTCTCAAACTTGATGCAATTAGAGAGTTTGGATCTTTCTTACAACAACTTGAAAGCGAAAATCCCCTCTCAACTAGTTGAATTGAACTCCCTGGCGGTCTTCAGCGTGGCACACAATGACTTATGACGCAGAACTCCAGACTGAAAAGGTTAATTTGCTACTTTTGAGGAAAGCAGTTATGAAGGGAATCCTCTTCTCTGTGGATCTCCATTAAATAACAGCTGCAATGAGATTGGATCACAGTTTCTGGCACCAAACAGCCCAAACAATCTTGCTTGGAATTTTTTTGGTTCTTTATATCAATCCTTATTGGCGGAGGGCATGGTTCAACCTCATTGAGGTGTGCTTGATGGAAAGCTACTATTTCCTTGTGGATAACTTTGCCAAGCTGTGCAGGTTCTGAAAAGATGCAGCTGAAGTGAATGTGTTATGACTTTGTGACCTTTTTTTTTTTAAATAAAGGTTCGTCTAATAAATCTTTTCTCTAGCTGTAAAATTTCTTGTGAAGGCTTGTTTCTCTATAATAAAACTGCACTTCGGGGTGGTTTGGCTAAATTCAAAAAACTGGTTTTTTGGTTTTTTTGATTTTGTCTTTATTCAAAAAAATTTTGCATTTGTTAGTTTTTGGTCGATTTTTTGTGGTTTCTTGACTTGTCTCGACGAGAGGAATCTAAAAAGTATAAAATTATTAGCCAAATTTAAAGTTTTGTGAATAAAGACGAAGAATAATCTAAAAAACCGATTTTTTGACTAAATTTTTCGTCTTTATTCACAAAACTTTAAGTTTGGCTAATAATTTTATACTTTTTAGATTCCTCTCGTCGAGACAAGTCAAGAAACCACAAAAAATCGACCAAAAACTAACAAATGCAAATTTTTTTTGAATAAAGACAAAATCAAAAAAACCAAAAAACTAGTTTTTTGAATTTAGCCAAATCACCCCGAATTCGTGGTAATATCTCTTTATTGGTATGCAAGTTCTGCAGACAAATATTATAGGTGATTGATTAAACTTTAAAGCAACTGCATTGATAAATGCTCGTTTATCAGTAGTTCTAATATCTATGGTGTTGGCAATGGCTGGAAATATTTAATGCATGATTCCACTATTTTAATGTAACAATCAGTCACAATTTTCTTTATGATGATCAAGACATCTTTGGTTGCGTGTAGTTAGCGTGCACTCGTCACCGATACATTATTTTGCTAACATACATGCAGGACACGGACATTGTGGATACGTTCACTGACATACAATACAAATGAACTATTGTGTGTGCACGCGCGTGTGTGTGTATATATATATATATATGAAAACAAGATGCACTTTTGTTGCAAACAAAAAGGCCATCAATCAAGGTAGTCTCGTCCAAGAGCCTTCGAAAGCGTAGATCTAAAAGAAAACATTCAACTGATCATACAAATTGACCATGAGAGAGTTTGCTAGAGCTTTTTCGTTAGAATATATATGTATCTAATTACTAATTAAATCCATTAACTAAGCCCAGCATTGTCCTGTTTTGTGGCTTGTGGAGAAAACTGAGAGTACCTGTTTGGCCAGCTGCACTCCAACGAGGAAATATTTTGTGCAATTCAAGTGGTTTTGCATGTGCTTGATAGCACTTATACCGTTTCTTTGGAGGGAACCCTTCTGCTATTGAAGGGAATATAGGATATCCATGATAACAACTCAAAACTCAAGCATGCATTTTTGACAAAGCCTGAGAATTTTTTTTTTTTAATTTCTATTAAAATCAAACTAATGTAATACTAATATATATAAACTACTAAAAAAAAATACGCATTTCCAACATGCAACTTTACATCTTGCACTTTAAGAACACGATTTCTTTCACGTCACGTGGATATTTATGTGCCCGACGTAGAAGTAAATAGCATGTTCAAAAAGCGATTCTGGTCACCTACAAACTTGCGTGTTGAGAATGCTATATATTTTGTAAAAATCTTCTATTTGTCAATATTTATTTAGCACTCAAATCATGAGACCTATTAGGCTACGTGGACCCAATTACAATGAGAACTTTGATTGTCAAAATGGGAAATATATATTGTGACTTACCACATCAATATACAAGTTAGAGAAAATGAAGCTAACAGGTTACGAACCACCAGTTATTGCAAGTCATTTCACTATTTTTGCATAAAGGTTTGTTGATTTTGTAAGTCGTCGCTATTTTTGCATTAAGGTATGTTGATTTTTTAGGATAAATCAAGTATATACGTTTATTGCATACAGTTTTCATAGCATATCTAGTAAATTAGTGATTCAACATAGAATATATGGCATCATATAATTTACTACTTTGTAATTAATTATGAGGGTAATTCTCTTGGCTTTCCAGGAAGCATGTTACAGAAAAAGGACAACTTCATTTCCACAAGCTGGCTGAATTTGGGTTAGCCTTGACTTTACGATGAATTTACGCTATTAAAAAAAAAAAAGATCGAAATGGTTGTGTAAAATTTCTTTTCTTCTACATTTTTCCTTGTGCAAGAGAAAGTTGGATTTTTTTACCCCATAGTGATAATTTCCAAATTTAATGATAGAAAATTGAATTTTAATATTAAACTATGACTTGAAAAAAAAAATCTGGAATTTAATTTGGTTCTTTAATTTCTTCTTTTTACCCTACTCCTTCTCAAGCATCTCTCTCTCTCTCTCGAATTGCTACCGTCATTTTTCCGTCACTGAGATCACAACCATAGCAATTGTTGACGTCCACACTATTGTCGATAACTAACAGAGGTTTCCATTCATTTGGACATGTGTTTTTACAAAGAAATTTCCTTTATAGGTAATTTCTGCATTTTTCTCTAAATTCAGTCGAAGATCTGTTATGACGATAATTACTTCACATTCACAAAACATATTTACATACTACACACACTAGACTCCGAGTGTAACGCCCCCAAAAATTTGGGCACGTTAATTATTTATTACAAACAATAATAAAGTTTGCTCTTAAACTTTAATACAAATAATAATGTCTCCAATTACTAAATAAATAACAACTGGGGTGGTTCTAGGTCTTCTTCCACCCCTGCGTCGGGTCATCCCCACTCCAGCAGCACTGCTTGCTCCATAGGACTGATCTCCACAGTATTGGTCCTATCCATCTAGATAATCTGACATAATACGTCAGAGTCACGCAAACAACATCGTGGTATTATGTCAGGGTTACACAAGTGCAACACCATGAGCAAAGGCCCAGTAGTTCACTCTACCAAATTTCTAAATAGCAATTCTAGAACAATAAGTTTAAAAAACAGTATATGAAACTTGTGAACAGTAAACATGCGCAGAGAACAGTATTTCATTTCCAACATCTCAAAACAGTGTCACGTGTCATTTTCTCAAAATAGTTCTCATTCAGATTCTCAAAAATGCAATTCATTGATCAACAGCTTTTTCCAAAAATCGATTTTCTCATATCAGTGCCTCTTTCAGCATTCTTCTTCAAATTTCATACATCTCCCACCACTCGAAAGTTATTGGTCCGCTTAAGTCTCCTTTCAACTGGCGGTACCAACATTTCCGCTCGAGGCCCCGACCGTCATGCATCACCGAACTTAACAGCCTGTTTGCGCGGTCCGTCCGCCCCGCAACTCACACGACACAGTCTCGGCCGTCTTATATCACTGAACTTAACTAGTCGTTTTCTCTTCGGTGAGGCTCACTGTCTGAGGACATGCTTGGGAAGGAGCCTCCGTTTCCGTTGGGGCAAACGAGAGGGCCACCCCTTCCGTTATGCCACTTCGGTAGGGACTCGACAATTGGCTGGCACACAGGCCTAAGCATGCAATTTAGCCGAGGTGTTGTTTTGTCTTCGACACACAACGCTCAGCCACGGTCTAAGTGGTGTGGTCTGACCCTTTGCGCTTATGGATCAACTCGTCCATTGTGGGATCGGCAGGAGCTGCGGGCTGAACCCATTGACTCCTTGTAACCCTCGGCCACTACATGAACTATGCTGGGTTTGTGAAGCCTATGCAGTAGCCAATGTAATTCTTGAACTCTCGTTATTATGATGCATAATAATTAATCATGTGAGTCGTGATTGCACCTAATTGCACATTTGAAGAGCCATGTAAGATTTCTATCTCATACTCCCTCCGTCCCATAAAGTTTGGTCCCTACGAAACTACGTGCAATTTTCAAGCTAAAAAATAACGTGCTTGCGAAAATAATTTTTTAGTCAATATGGATCTTGTTTGATAGATCTCATCGAGAACTTTTATATGGTGCAAAAATAATTCAAAAATTATTTTGGTAAATACATTATTTTTTAGTTTGAAAATTGCACGTAGTTTCGTAGGGATCAAACTTTATGGGACGGAGGGAATATGTTTTTTTATTTCTTGCTTGATTATTCTTGCTTCGTTATTAATGGGTTATAATTTATCGTTAAATAATTTCTTATAGGTGGGTAAGGAGACTTGACAAACATTTTATTTGGTTTTTGAAATTACTAGCAAATTTCCTTAGTCTATCTCTTTTTTTTTTTTGGGTAACACGGAAACTTAAATAGAAAGGGAAACCAAGATCACTCCATCAGGGAGATAAGTTAGGGTACAACACCAACTAAACTAAACTTAAATACGGAAACTAAAACTAGTCTAGCACACGTCTAAGACCCAAACGGTCTCTATTCCAGAATTCTCTCATCGATAACGGCATCACATCCATGACAACAAGATGTTCTTCTTGCTCAGCACCTAAATGTGCCAGGTGATCGGCACATTCATTTGCACTACGGGAAACATGGGATAGCGTAGCACCTGTCCTTTGCTTCAAAGCTTTAGTCTCAAAAATCATGTTGCTTTGGGGGTGGCAACCTTCAAAATCAGTGTTGATGAGATTCACTGCCATGAGAGAGTCTGATTCAATGGTAACGTTCAGCATGTTTTTCTCCAAGATGATGGTTAGTCCTTTGTAAATGGCCCATAGTTCAGCCGCCAAACTCGTCTCCCAGATTAACTTTCCACAATAGCCTAAGACCCATTCTCCTTCGTTGTTGCGAAACAGACCTCCACATCCCGCTTTTTGAGTTGTGTCGTACCAACACCCGTCCGTGTTAAGTTTAAGACCTGAGGAAGGAGAACACCAGCGTGTTAAAGGAGTTTTTAAAGGCCTCATGATGAGTAACGATTTGAATGCTTCCTCAATATCCTTGGCATAGGAAATAGTATTTTTAAAACTCACGGTTACCGGAATCTCAATATCATCAAAGCTTTTCCTGTTTCTATCTTTCCAAATTTGCCAAAGGATGTACAAGAAATACTACTTGCCAATTTCCTTAGTCTATCTCACGGGGACTACTTGCCAATTAAGTTGGATTGAAAACCTAAGCAAATTTGCCGCGTGGTCCAATGAAATTATGGTGGATTAAATCAAATGTGTACTGCAAACTAATGAAACTCTACGCCTCTACGGGTTGCATTTTGTTGGTCTATTTATTCAAAAAAAGAATGTGAACATTATCCATTTTGTATAGGTTGACTTCGAGCTAGCTCTGCTTCAATAATTAGAGTCATCGTAGTATCGTGCATAACTTGAGTCTAATTTGATTGAAAAATACTAGTCTAGTTTTCATGTTTTAGACTAAAGAATTGATTGGTGAAATAAATTACTTATCGATATCCAATTGAGTTATTATTTTTTTTTTTTTTTTACAAGAATAACTAAAAAAACTAAGTCCAAAACCAAAATAGTCAAAGAGATCACAAAACCTCAAAGCCGAAAAAATGCAACCCGCAAATCTAACAGTAATGAAAGAAGACTTTGAATATAGATGATACGTGAGACAGTCCAGACAAACCTTTTTGGCCAAATCTTTGAATATAGTCTCAGTGCATAGAATTTTTAAAAATATTATTGAGATGGCTACCAATTTATCTAACTCACGTGTCTTGCATGAATCAATAATTTCCGTAAGAGAGTCCAATCCCCCACGTACGTAACTGACAATGAGAATTTTGATGTCATAGTTGGATAGCAGACAAAAAGAGAGTATAGAAGCTGACCTTAAGCTGGGATGTTGAAGCATCTGAGGCTTGAATTGAATGTAAACCGTCGACTTTTTTTCCTGAACTCGGCAAAGTACTAGTATTGATTTTGGGTGCTACAAATACGCCGATTGCATTAATGTAGCTGCCAAGACGTCCATGGAATCCAGTGAGGACTCCACCTTCTATTGGGATGGACACAGAATAATAACCCGCTCTTAAACCAAAAGGCCCATATGTTCTCAAATTTGTATTAATACCGAGGGTATGAATTGCCGTTTCTTGCCTGAATCCCCCGAATGTCAGGAATATGGACGAGACTTGCTCTTTTGAACTGTCAATGCAGAACTAAAAAAGACCAAGTTCAAATTAGAGTTGATCATCTAGTAACGAATTGTCGATAAACTTCTTAAAAAAATGCTGTAGACACAATCGAAAGTGCTAAATCTAGACATAGAGTTGCCCGGAACCGTCCGATGCGTATGGAACCCACGTGCATCGAACGGATCCGCTAATACATCTATGTGCGGATTTGTGAATAAGGTAATTAAAGAGAGTCGCGTTCACACCGTTTTTATCTTATTGCCACCATCACCGCCAATTTTCTCGGAGCCTTCTATAACAACGCCATCATCGCTTTTACTTTCGAATACAATTGACTCGATTACTTGTCCATAACGAATACGTATCTGCATTATAGGCCCGTCGAGCTTGTACGCCCAATCTACACCATCTTTCCCTCCCCATGGCCCTAAAGATATCGATCCTTTTTCACCGCTATTCTTGCCCTGCACATTCACACAATCTAACACTAAATTTAATGTCATCGTCTTACTAGCTTGTTTGAATAAAACAAAATTTTTGTTGCGAATGCCACAAGAAGATAATGAAGAGAAAGATACCTCCGTATCTAATCTTTTTTTTTTTTTTATCTTTTCATTCTCCTTTCTAATTTTTATAAAGCTTCGTGGATTGATCTCTTGCCCGAGTGTTAATCTCTACTCCTACAAACTCTCTATAATGGAATTAGGAGCAACATCTTTCTCTAGCCCAACAATATTCTTTCTTTCTACTATATCAAGCCCAACTCCACCAATCAAATTGTCATTACACGAATTGTTCTTGGACTTTAAATGGGCCCGATTGGTAATAAGCCCAAACATATCCTTAACCTTGAAAGGACGACTCTCCTTATTTTCCGAATGCCCGTTTAGTTGGAAATGATCGAATCCCACACTGGTCAATTAGTCGTCCCTTGAGACCGAAGAATTTTTCAGTGCCGAGTTGACATAGATGACGTGGTACTTACTCGCGCATATCCGCCATCCAAAAGTTCAACGGACGGTCCTGATTAAAACATAGTCATCTTTTTCTTTTTTTTAAAAAAAATTCATCTGACACTTTCAATCCGGACAGTCCGTTAAATTTTTGGATGACCGGATGTGCGCAAGCGGGCACCGCGTGGTATCCGCTCGGCATTGAAATTTTTTTCCTGCTCTTTCCAACTAAAGGATTGGTTTCTTCAACAAGAGACTCAACCACTAGTGCGTTATACCATCCTTAAGAATAGCATTGGTCATTCAAGTAGCTTCATGAATTGGACCAGGTGTGTTCTATCAAATTTATGCACGAGAAGACTTATATCTATTCTCATGAATAAGAAATTGAAAGTGTAAATAAAATTGATTCACAATAAAAATATAGGATAAGCAAATCAAACAAACAAAAACTAAAATGTGTTCGATAAAATAAACTAAAAAGTATAATTTTTCCTTATCAGCTTTATATAATTAATCTCTCAACTCCCTATCTCCCAAAAATGTCTCACTCAAAATTCCCCCTCCCTCTTTCTATCAATATATATTTTTATTATAAGTCAAAATTCAAAGAAATCAATTAGGAATGGCCTTTTTGAGCTAGTTTTCGCAAGACTTCACTACATTTGCTTGTAGTATAAATAGATAGATAGATAATATGCCAATAATAGATGCCACTGTTTGATAGACCAGGCGGATGGAAGGATGATATTGTAAATTGACTAAACAATTTCTCTCTCTCTCTCTCTCTCTCTCTCTCTCTCTTTCTCTCCGAGTAATAAATAACGTAAGAAGGTAATTAATGAAAGTACAATTAATAACTTGTTTTGCTCTTGACTTCTCACTTGCCAACTTTTCAAACACCTCCTTAGTCTTTTCCACCACAAGGATGGCCAAAACCTGAAAAGCAAAAAAAATAAAAAATAAAAATCGAGACATACGTAGTTGGTTTCTCTCAAGTTCTAATCATGGTCTAATTATTTATTTCTCCTCGAGCACGGTCACGTGATGCATCTAGACATTCCAACACCACATATTCTCGTTGGGTTCACAACTACGAGTATGAACCCCACATATTTGTGCTGGAAAGATTTGGAACACCATGTGACTGTGCTCGAGACTACTGAATATTACTGCTAATCCCCTTTCCCTTTTGACGAATTACAAAATTTTAAATAGAAACCCGTCTAGGATAATGTCACACAGCATAGGAGTATATGTTTTCCAAATTATTGATATATGATTGTGAGTTTTGTGGTTTAATTCTACAGCACCACTACATACCAAGAAAATACACTAAGATTTATTCAGAATTTGAAAATTAATGGTCCAGATTCATTTGGAGTAAATCTGGATCATTGATTTTCACATTCAGAGTAAATTCTGGGTGCTCTTTCTGGGCACTTAAACTTTGTGTTAATTCTAACAACCAAATCTTCTTTTGTGCATGCACCAGTTGACTAAGGGGCGTTCCAGTAAGGGTATTTTTAGAATAAACTAGGTTTTGACTTAGACTTTGGCCTAATTTGGCCTAAAAGTGGTTTTTGGATTATTGGTTTTTTCGATTTGTCTTTATTCAAATTTTTTTTTGCATTTGTTAGTTTCGCGTCAAGATTTTGTGGTTTCTGGATTCCTCTCGGCGAGACGAATCTAACGAGTATAAAATTATAGTCAAAACTCAAATTTTTTTGAATAAAGCCAAAATAGGTGGATTATTTACAAATGCAAAAAAAAATTTGAATAAAGACAAATCGAAAAAACCAATAATCCAAAAACCACTTTTAGGCCAAATTAGCCCAAATCGTGTATTGCGAGAAAATGACATGTCTTGATTTAAAATTTTTTTTTTTTTGTTATTGGACACCCCTTACAACTTTACGCCCAGTTTTCCAAAAGATTTTAGCACCTAAGTGCTAAAATCATGATATTTCAAATTAAAAAATGAAGTGGTTCCGTGTATCGTTTTTAGATTTTTTTTCACCAAATTAAAGTACATGAGGAGTATTTTAATTTGGTGCAAAAAAAAATTGAAAAACTATACACGGAACCACTTTATTTTTTGATTTGAAATGTCATAATTTTAGCACCTGAGTGTTAAAAAATCTTTTAGAAAACTGGGCCTAACTTCTCATAAAAAGTTCTGGTTGACTGGTTATTAACTAGAAAACAAAATTTAGCTTGTGACTCGAAATTTTGCACGCCGGAAATGAGGAATTGACGCAAACAGACAAATTACGACACATTGCTTAATGACTTTTCCTGCTGCCCATTTTTCCGGATCCGAACAAGTTAGTCTTGCAACAAAATATTTTGTTTGACCATAAATTTATCCTTGTTAGATTTGTCTCGCCGAGAGAAATTCAGAAACCACAAAATCTTGACGCGAAACTAACAAATGCCAAAAAAAAAATTGAATAAAGTCGAAACGAAAAACCCAAAAAACCATAATCTTCATTTTGGCCAAAGGAGTTAGTACACGATGATAGAACTTTTGTAATTATACGCACATGATTGATTATTTCTAATGGTATATAATCAACACCGGCCGCCTTGCATATCTTCCAAAATTTAGTTGTAATTTTGCTCACTCAACACTCAAATTCTATGTCCGTCCCTGATCAATCTCATATAAAATATAGCCAACTAATTTAAAATTCGAGAATAGAATTCTCAACATAACAGTGTCAAATGTTCATATTTAATCACGAAATTTCATTGATCCATATAACTATGCCACGTGATATCGCTGTTATATGTATATGTACACGTACGAATGGTTTTGTACCCAATGTTGTATCCTATCAACGAGAAATTTTTCAGTGCCCCCCCGGCATTACTCACGTAGTATCCGCTCGGCAATCTCAGCCGTCAAAAGTGCGATCCAACAGTCCGAAAGAGAAGAGAGAAAAAGAAGCGAGAGAGAGAGTTGTCGGGTGAGAAGAGAAAGAGGGAATCAATCTGAGCCATCCAAAATATTTTGGACGGTCGAGATCGTGCTTGACATAGACAAGTTGTACCCATTCGGTACCCAAAATTTTTTCCCTATCAACACAGTTTTGATATAGAAAAGTCTTTGTAAGTGGACGTTCATTTTCGGAGTCAATAGAAAAGCTAAAGTTTTCCAGAAACGTGGTACGAAAAGTAAATGTCAGTTAAGCTTCCATATATGCATGAATGTTCCTCTTCACCAAAGAGTTCGTGATATGGGAGTATAATAAAACACATTTAAAGAGATTTATGAACAAAGGACAAGTAGTAATCAAACCATTTACGAAATTTAAAAACGTTATATTTAAGATTCTGGTCTTGGTAACGGCGGCTTATAGCGAGTCTTATATTATGGGAAATGATAATGCTAAAATTATTTTTATTTGTGTCAAAACTGTAGTGCATAAAAGGCTTGTACTTTGCACATGGTACAAGGTTTTCAAGCACTACAATATTGGCACAAACAAAAAAGGTTTTGACAAAAACAAAAACGGTTTTGGCATTATCACCACCCTATATTATTACAATATTAAACCACGATAAGCATGTGTCGAAATCATTAATTACCATTAATGAATAAAAGTCCAATTGGAGGGTTCCATTCGTTAGGGCCCAAACTAGGTTAGATCAAACACACAAGAAATACACACAACACGGAAGATGTACGTGGTTTCTCATAGAAGTTAATTAGAATTGGAGACAAATTTTACAAGAAACTCTCTCAACTCGTTACACTCACGTTATACACTAATTTCTACCTTGGTATCTCACTAACTAGCATTGTAAATTGACTAAAAAATTTCTCTTCTTTCTTTTTTTTTTTTTTTCCGCCCAGCAAGTAACGTAACAAAGTAATTGATGAAAGTTCAATTAACAATTGTTTTACTCTTGACTTCTCACTTGCCAACTCTTTAAATACCTCCTTAGTCTTTTCCACCACAAGGACGGCCAAGACCTGAAAAGTAAAAAAATAAAAATAAAAATAAAAATCGAGACATACGTAGTTGGTTTCTCTCAAGTTCTAATCATGGTCTAATTATTTATTTCTCCTCGAGCACGGTCACGTGACGCATCTAGGCATTCCAACACCACATATTCTCATGGGGTTCACAACTACGTGTATGAACAATGCATTGTGCTGGCATGGAAAGATTTAGAACACCACATGACTGTGTTCGAGACTACTAAATATTACTGCTAACCCCCTTTCCCTTTTGATGAATTACAAAATTTTAAATAGAAACCCGTCTAGGATAATGTCACAAAGCATATGTTTTCCAAATGATTGATATATGATTGTGAGTTTTGTGGTTTAATTCTACAGCACTATTACATACCTAGAAAATACAGTAAGATTTATCCAGAATTTGAAAATTAATAGTCCAGATTCATTTGGAGTAAATCTGGACTATTGATTTTCACATTCAGAGTAAATTCTAGGTGCCCTTTCTGAGCACTTAGACTTTGTGTTAATTCGAACAACCAAATCTTCTTTTGTGCATGCACCAGTTGACTAATGGGGCGTTCCAGTAAGGGTATTTTTAGAATAAACTCGGTTTTGACTTAGACTTTGTGTATTGTGAAAGAATGACCTGTTTCAATTTTTAAAAAAATAGCTTTTTTTTGTCTGTGGAACACCACCTACAACTAACTTCTCATAAAAAGTTCTGGTTATTAACTAGAAAACAAAATTTAGCTTGTGACTCGGAAACGAGGAATTGTTCCAAACAGACAAATTACTACACATTGCTTAATGACTTTTCGTAAACGCTCGCCTGCTGCCCACTTTCCCGGATCCGAACAAGTTAGTCTTGCAATAAAATTTCACGCGGGAGGACGGACCGTGGGGCGTGTATATATATATATACATGTGTGTGTGTGCACACACACACACCCGCCTCACATGTGAGATTTCATATTTTATTTTAAAGTATGAAAGTCACCCAATTCTCCTAGTTCTTTTGAAATAGATTATAGATACACAATATGCATATATGTAATTATACACAATCATAGAACTTTTGTAATTATAAGTACAAGATTGATCAAAAATATATTTCTAATGGTATAATTGACACCGGCCGTCTTGCATATATTCCAAAATTTAGTTGTAATTTTGCTCACTCATAACCCAAATCTTATGTCTGCCCCTGATTAAAATTCAAGAATAAAATTCTGAACATAACAATAACAAATTAACAATCTCAATGTTCATATTTATTCATGAAATTTTCTTGACCCATAGCTATGCCAAGTGATATCACCCTTATCTGCATATGTACACACACAAATGGTTTTGCACGCTCACTTTCGGAATCAATTACAAAAGTTTTTCAGAATCAATTAAAAAAGTTTTTCAGAAACGTGGTACGAAAAGTAAGAGGAACTTGTCAGTTAAGATTCCATATATGCATGAATATTCCTCTGCACCAATTAGTTCGTGAAAGTACCTTTGTTTTTTCTGTATTTTTCTTTTATTTTTTCGTTTTGTAGTAGGTTGTAACTAGGATTTGTTTGGTGGTTAATGTAAATTTTTTATTTTTTTCCAAAAAAAAAAAAAAAAAAAGTAGTTCTTGATATTGAAGTATAATATTATACATTTAAAGAGATTTATGAACAAAGGACAAGTAGTAATCAAACCATTTACGAAATTTGAAAAAGTTAGTATTTAACTTGGGACAATTACGTTCACAAGTTAAGATTCTGGTCTTGGAATATTGGCGGCTTATAACAGTCTTATATTATTACAATATTAAACCATGATAAATTTAGGCATGTGTCGAAATCATTAATTGCCATTAATGAATAAAAGTCCAATTCGAGGGTTCCATTCATTATGCCCCAAACTAGCTTAGGTCAAACACACAAGAAACACACACATTACGGGAGATATATATACATGGTTTCTCAAACTCGAGTAGTACATAGAAGTTAATGAGAAATGGAGACAAGTTTTACAAGGAGCTCTCTCAACTCGTTACACTCGTGTTATATACTAATTTCGACATTGGTATCTCACTAACTAGTTGTGCTCGTTCAATACCCGGGAACGATTACAATGCAAACTTTTTTTTCCTTGTTATCCATGCATTGAATGGACAAAAAGCTAGTACTATTGGGACTTTGGAGCAATAAATCCACAAACTCCACATGCCCAACACTGTAAACAAATTCTCATAATTTAAAATAGCCAAAGAGGACAAAAAGATTAATTAGATACTTCAAGAACTTAAGCATTAAATACTAAATCAAATATATACGCTCAAGAACGAAAGCAACTATGCCCTGCACCGTAGTCAAATTCTCATAAACGTGAGAGATGAAACCATCCTTTGAGCAATTGGTACGTACTCCATGAACAAAACTCTTAACAATTAGAGACTTACTTTGTAGTACTAAAAACGTTGCGAACAAATTCTCGTAACAGTGAAGCCGAACTTGCTACTTAAAATTCAATGAACAATTTCTTGTAACAAATTAGCCAAACCAAACTTGCATTGAAGTACATCGGACACGTGCTGGCTTATTGGAGAAATCTCTCCATGAGTTTCATATTTTGTTATTAGAAAAGCCAAAAATCTAGAAAATTAGAATCGGAGATTTGAAGCTTTTTGTAGACAAAACATATTGCTATATGGTATCGATAGATCCCATTCACACTAAGATACAAAATAGAGCCCAAAAGGCTAGTTTATATAGTAGAAATATATCCAAAGCGAGACAAAAAGGGAGCCCAAAAACTTCAATTCTGGTGGCTGGAAATTAATTGGAATAGTTCTATGATGTGGATGAGTCAAGATGCAAGTGGATGGAAGCCACACCTAACCTACCAGTCAGCACCATTGAACCACTGTCCCTATATAACCAATTAACCAACCCCTAATTCCTAATATCTCACCCTCATAGATTCTAAGCTACTAGCTAGCTTCACCTCACAAAAATGGCCTCAAACTCAATTTTCGAATCAAGATCTTTTGAACGACAATGGGTTAGCCATATTAGCAAGATCATTCATGATAAGGAAGTTAGGGTTGATATAATCGATATTCCTCCTGTTTCGATTTTTCGTGTCCCCACGACGTTAAGCTCATTCAAGCCAGAAGCGTATACCCCTCAGCTCATAGGGTTGGGGCCATATCACCGGTTCAAGCCCAAGCTCTATGAGATGGAGAGGTACAAAGTTGATGCGGCAACTAGGGTTCAAAAGGAATTCAAAAGCCTTGAATTCAAGCAACTTGTCGGTAAGCTCAACGAGGTTGAGTATAATGTCCGAGCTTGTTACCATAAGTTCTTGGACATTGACGGCGATACCCTAGCTTGGATCATGGCCATTGATGGGTTGTTCTTGTTCGATTTTCTTAATAGCTATGTCAACAAAAAAGATAGTCGAACCTCTTGTACAACGACTGCTCTTTTACTCGACGCTTCTGGAAAAAACCTAGCTCAAAGTGAAATCCTCGGCGACATAGTGATGCTCGAAAATCAAATTCCAATCTTTGTTCTGAGCAAGATCTTGTCCATCCAAACTTCCTGGTCCGACGTGCTTTATAATCAGTTGCCCTCGATTTTGATGGGTTTCTGCAAGGCGCTTTCGCCTCTCAAGTTGAGGGAGGACCTCCTTTTGTCCCAGGTTTCCAGTCATTCACATTTGTTGGACCTCTTGTACCACTTGACTGTACCCGAATTGCCGGGACCCAATGGACCCGGCAATCCTGAAAAAGTAGGGGCGTTGAACATAGACGGAAAACAAACCTCGGATTCAGGTAATTCGAGTAAGGTTTTTGTTGAGCTTTGGAACTCATTTTCAAAGCTAACTTTAGTAAGTAAATTTACCAAACCCATTAAGGTGGTAATAGGCCTTCCATGGAACTATATCACTAGTCTACTTGGGATCTCAAAGGTAACGACAACAAAAACACCGAAGGAGATGAGGAGAAAAAAACTCCGAAGGTAGAGGAGATCATGATTCCTTCGGTATCGAACCTTCGTGATGTCGGAGTGGAGTTCTGCCCCACTTCCGGCGACATCACAAGCATTAAATTCGACACGAAAACGAAGAGATTCTACCTCCCTATCATCACCCTGAATGTCAATTCCGAAGTGGTGATGAGAAACTTGGTGGCCTACGAAGCCTCGATAGCATCAGAATCCCTCGTTTTTGCACGGTACACGGAGCTAATGAACGGGATCATAGACACGGCTCAAGACGCAACGCTGCTGAGGGAAAAGAAGATCATTGTAAGCAGTCTGAAGAGCGACGCCGACGCTGCAGAGCTCTTCAATGGGATGAGCAAATCGGTTCGGCTCACGAACGTGTCGTATATCGATAAGGCCATTGGAGATGTCAACAACTATTTTTACAATACGAAGAAGGTTCGGGTTTACACGTCCGTGCAGAAGTATGTGTATGGTTCTTGGAAGTTTCTTACAGTTCTTGCAGTCATATTGCTCATACTGTTGTCGAGTCTTGAGTCATTTTGCTCAGTCTATACTTGTACGAATGTTTACGTTAGCACAAGTACTTAAGTATGGCATGTAATGGGTCTATTTGGTTGTTGTTTGTTTAGCTATTGATAAATCTTTAAAATTAGTTGCTCGGATTTACTCCCGAGTAAATCTGAGCCATTGATTTTGAATTCTAAGCAATTTCTATGTGTTCTTCATGGGATATGCAGCCCTGCTGATCTGTAAAATTGTTTTTTTGTTTTGAGAGTGTACGTCCTTTTTAAATGTTCATGGTGCAAGAACACTAGTTCGTCGTACGTATTTATTTCTTTATTATATCGTAGCGGACTTCCTTTTTTTTTTTTGTAATCTTTGAATCGATCCCACCAAGGCACTAAAACGGTAACCTTGAGTCGCATGACTTCACCATTTTACAGTTATTTCACACAAAATTTAACTTGTGGAATGCTAATGTGTGCCCAATAGGCACACAAAGGTTGAAAACGTATATTGAAATGTGTAAAAAATGATTGGAATATATGAAAGTGTATTAAAAAATATAAAAGGTGTATTGAAGTGTGTGCTTTTTTTGTTTGTATGTGTGCTTATTGTGTGCCTATTAAGCACACTTTAATAAGACCTTTCTTACAAATCTAGTTAACCCCTTGTGCTATTGATTTTTTTTTTTTTTGTCCTATTTAGCCCATAAATACAAGATTACAAGTTGCCGACTCAAATGAGAGTGCAATTTTGTTTACCATCGCTTTATTCATTCTTGTGAGGCTGTACTCAATATCTGTCTCGTATCTATAATCAAAATCATTTATTTTGTCCAAATCCTTTTGTCAGGAATTAACCTACGCAAAAATTTAGTTGGATCCAATAATATCGGTTATAAGTACTTGATCTAAAGATTCAATTGTTTCGATGATAATTTTAAAGAAAATAAATAAACTCTATATAAAGCGATTACCTGAATTTTTGCGTGGTCCCTAACGAGTGAATCTAGACAGAATGAACTATTTCCATTATCGAAATAAGACATGGAATGAATGTACCCTAACCAAGGATGAACAAAAGTACAAATTCCCAATGTTCACGTATAACTTCAATTTGGCAGTGAGATGTGTGAGAGAACTCGTAAGAGATAATTTATGTAGGAAGGAGTGGAATTTCGGTGCATAGCAGGAAAGATTGTAAAGGCTAAAACCAGGTGTAAGTAATCCAGTGTCCAGCCCAAATGTTTAAGGCCCGATAAAAGGCCGGCGAATTTAAAGAATATTGTTGGGCCCCACTTGTTTTTATTGGCACGAGTGTTTAATTTAATGATTCAAATATGTAAGGGAACCGTTCTATATACACAGATGTGGTGCACCGACCCCAAAATTTTTTGAACGGAATGAGATGATTTTGGATCGAGCACTTAGGAACGCACGATTGAGGTGATTTTCGCGTGGGGCCCTAGGAAATCGATTCTGGGATGAATGGACGGCTCGGATAGACTGTATGGGACCCACAAAGGGATCCCGGCGCCTGTTGGCACATGATCTGTACTAGGGGGTCAGTACCCCCGGATTTTCTGTATGTAAGGGCCTCCCCATGTAGCCCACACTAAAATTTTAAAAATACATCGTACTCAGATTTGTAATTCGAATTCTACGTGTTGTCTTTAACGAATTTTTTTTTATAACTTTAAGAGTGAATTTCCTGTTGTTGAAAGCTTTGGTTTTAGCACCCCAACTCCCATTTGAAAAAGTACAAATGCGATTTTATCAACTTGCTTTTAGCAAAAAGAGTATGTAAGGAAAAATTGGCTTTTAGCTAATGATAAACAAATTGGTTTTTAGCAATTTAGTTTCTAACGCTTTATGAAAAATTGGCTTTCAGTAATAGGTGCTATAAATGAAAAACCCGGCCCAACTTTTAAGATGGTGATGATTAAGAATTGGAAAAGTCTTTTGTCCTTAAATGCTTGTGCACGGATCTAGAAACGTCTGTATTTGAAAACGTCTGATGGTTATTTACCCTACGAAAGGTTCATGCTAATGTCATGAGGCGATTTCAAACACATCTTTACACATATATCTGTGCCCCTATCACTGCTGGCTCTTAGAATTCGGTACAAGAGCTATCATTTGCTCCCACAAAATAATACCTTATGGTTAAGGCCTAACACATAGGGGTTTGCTCTTCTCTAAGATTTCAAGTTTGGAATCTCTTCGATGCTATCAACTCCTTTGGAACTAGTCATACAAAACTAAAGTTGCGATTTTAAATGGAGTTCCCACTGGTAGACGATGAAATATGGTCTGCCATGCATAGTCGAATGCAAGAAGCTGGCTTTTAACACACACACATATGAACCGTTATCATAAGTTTCGTAAGAAGTACTCGAATTTACTCCCTCCGTCCAAAATTGTTGGTCCTACTCTAGGAATCCAACTTTTTATGAAAAGTACTAAAAAAGGAAAGAAGTATATATTTTTCTGTGTTAACTTTTTAAAATGATCACATATTCTGGGTCAGTCAAAAAAAGAAAGAAGGATCAACAATTTGGGACGGAGGGAGTAATATTTTTGGATGAGCCTTCCCAATGGTCCACATGTATGATTGTAGAGCCCAATGTTTGATTCTAGCAGTGTGAAAGTGAGGAAAAAAATTACCATCTTGAAATATTAGTCAAGAAAACTTTTAAAAGTAAGGTCACTTCAATGTCATCAAGTCTTCAAAGTCTACATAGTGGGTAGACTGAGCTTGACCCATAGGTCACCGTCAATTTAGCGTCTGCGTAGTGTTTAATCTTGAATTAATCTAGTTTCACACACTGAACATATATACTGTATATAAATTTGACTAAAATTAGAATTCTTTTTAACCAACCAGTGGATGGGCAACTATACAATTTGCAACCCCTATACTTTCACGATGTATTTTTTCCGTTTCCATGTATCGAATGGGCCTCATCTGTTAATGGAAGTTAAGGGATCATCTTGAGTTTGCAATTGGTTAAAAAAACTCTGCTAGTATTTACTATTTATATTAATTACTCCCTCGCTCCAAATTGGTTGTCACTTATGCTATTTTAGGATGTTCCAAATTGTAGTCCTCTCTAAATTGTGACCCTTCATCGTCGTGCATGAACACTTCGAAAGACTATTCAACTACATACATGATCCATTGATCTGTACTTGCTTGTTCCATCAATTTCGCCAACATAGGTAACTTTCGTAGTTACTGAAATTCAGTTGAAGATCTCTTATTACGATTACTTCACATTCACAAATATACATAGTAGACATTCAGAAATAAGAGATCTTCAACTGAATGGTTAAACAGGGTACGTGTTCTATTAATATTAGTCGTAAAGAACCGAAAGATGATGGGTGGGGCTTATTAAAGGATGGAAATCACCAGGAAAATGGAAAAAAGCATCATATATAGTAGTATGGAAATCAAATAAATTACTTAAATAAAAAAGGGCAATTGAAGAATGTCACTATTTACACACTCTGATCATAATTCTTGATTTCTATCTTTATTCTTCAAATTTTCATTCATTTTGTCTCCAAAACTCAATTTTCCTCCAATGCTTATATTTCCAGATTTTAAATATTACTTATTGAAAAGTGGTCTTGTTTTGATGGTATCGCGAATACCTTCCCAACGGTACTAATTTTTTAAGATCAAGTTATAATATCTTTATAAATACACATTATGTAGGTAAACCTGTATTTGTTGATACGTATAGAATTTTGTAATAGGAGTAGTGTGTGGGGATGTGTGCGGAATACATTTTGTAGGTTTATAATTTATATTAACCAAAATGGAAAAAGTAAACAATGACAAGTCAAAAAACTCCCATCTCCTATTTTTGGCTTTTGTTCTCTAAAATAAAAAATAAAAAATTCACTATAGGAGAATTCATTATAAATGACTCCATCCAAACACCTAAAAGTGGAAAATGAAAAAATCGAAATGGGAAAACTTGGTATCCAAAATTCCCCTAAGTAAGAAACAATTCCAATCAACTACTTTGACGAAAACGAAGACGACAATTGACGGAGATGGAGATGGAGACTGACACATAGAACGTACTAATTTTAAAAAAGGCATGTGAATTCGACCAAAAAGGCATGGGTGAGAGATTGATTGGCAAGCACTATCAAAATTCCTTGTCCTTTATTTCGTAGAAAGTGAGCATGTCATTTCTTTTTTCTTTTCATTTTTTCCCGTGTGCAATAAGTATGGATCTTGTGGTAAGATGTGGCCAGTGATGGAGCCAGGGGAAACAAGTAATGGCGGCCGTTACAATGAGACTTTCATAAAATGTAATTATTATATATAAAATAATTTTTTTTTCAAATTATGTAGACTTGCCACCACTAAATTAAACTGAAATTACTCCTTTTTGGTACTTTACGTGCATATGACAAACATCGTTGATTGAAATTATTATAGTTTTTTGTAGAGTAGATGAATATTCACAATACAGTTTGTCTTTTTATTTTTAAGAATATATATTTTTGCCACCACAAAGGTAAAATCCTTGCTCCATTACTACGCCAAAATGGGGCATTCCTGGCATTTGAATTAATACCGGAAAAAAAGCCACTATTACCGGCATTTGTTTTAAAAAATTCCGGCAAAAGTTGAATTTCCTGCCAAAATATTACCTGCATTTTTGTTAATTCTGGTAAAAGTCCAATATATTTTTTTTAATCTGCCATATAGTATAAATATTTTTAATTGTGCATTGTGAAACAAACTCATAAATTCTAGAATTCAAGTTAGTCTTACTATTTTGGCTTACTTTAGTATGTGCTATTTGGAATTTTTTCTTGGCTAATCTTAAGACATAGTTTCTATATCCTGCATAAAAGAATTTGAAGTCTTGACCAATCGGTTTATGGGCAACTATACACAGTGTAACCCCTATACTACGTGAAACACTAGCACCTTAAATTAACTCACGTTTTTTTTTTTTTTTTTGGGTAAATTAGCTTGAAATAGAAAAAAGGATAACCGAATATACAGCCTACAAGGGGCATACCCCAGGAGGAAAAGAAAGTAAAAGGAAAGGAGAAAATCTAGAACTAAACTACAGCAAAATAAATAGTCAACAAAGTTCAAAACACACTTCAAAGAAGTAACGCCAAAACAAAGAAGGCCAAGCTAGCTTCAAGAACTAAACTCTTGAAGCCTTTAACATCTTGATTTTTCCTTGAAGCTTCTTTTTGTTTTGATCTCTAGTGGATGATGGAGTTGAGGGTTCACCCACCTCCTGGTTCAAACTATATCGAGGTCCAATGAAATCGCCTTCCAGGGGAATCCGTGGAGGCTCTCGAAACCTTGTAGACCGACGGAGAGCCACGTGGGGAGGCTCTTGTTGAGTACTAGCTTGACTAAGGAGGATCGGGATAGTATCACCCGATACATCCTTCGTAAGATCTATCTTTGACACCTCCACAATAGAGGAGGCTCCCGAATCTTCACATTTCTCAAGAGCATCAAACGCGTTAGAAATAGGACAAACACGGCCAGACGAGGAGTTGGTCAATGACAAGCCCGGAGTTTGAGTTTTCCTCTTCACCACATCTATCCAATCACCTCTAACATCTCTCTCTTTTGCGTTTCGCTCATGACCAACCGAGACACCTTGTCCTACTCTCTCCTTGGTATTTTGCTCTTGAACAACTGCGACAACTTGACCTACACTCTCCTTGGCTTTCCACACTGGAGGAGGTGAAACTTTGGGCTTAATAGTGCATGTGTTGGTAGAATGGCCAAAGATCTTGCAAACATTGCAAGATTGAGGTTTCCAAGGAACCTCTACTCTAATTTCGTATGGCTCTCCGTAACCCAAATTCACTACGAAGGACTTGGGAATCTCCTTCGCCGCTTCCACCTCAACACATACCCTTGCAAACGTCAACCTACTATGATTTTGCGTGAAGTCATCAAGGTAAAGAGGGTTGCCAATGACACTAGCAATACTACTCAATCCATCCTCTGTCCATAATTCAAGGGGAACATTGTAGAATTTAACCCAAACTGGAACAGTAGAGAAGACGCTTTTAGTGAGTTGCATCCCGGGTTGCCATTGTTTAATCACAATATGTTTGCCCCCACAAAAGTAAGGACCATTCTCAAGAATGGAGACCAACGTGTCCTCGTCCCTAAGTTTGAACACAACAAACCCATTGTCTAAGGTGACCACATCCTCAACGTCAATTTTCCATACCCGTTGAGCCCAAGATCTAACTTGAAAATAGGATAAGCTTTTATCTACAAAGTATCCCACAATTGCGTTTTCCATTTCAATGCGCCATTTTCAGAAATCTTAAGAGGAATCATGACATGATTATTCACATATTCAACTGGAGACCTCTTAAGGTATTTGCTTAGCTTACCAATTTTCACCTCATTGTTAAGTAAATGCTTCCCATTTGTCCAAGCATTCAATAGAGCTTTTCCTTCTAATTTATCCTCTTGAGTAAGAGGAGACTTGGTATTAGCAGCCGCACACCTAGACATATCTAGAGGTGGTGTCGTGTTAACTTCACCACTCATAGTTGCCTTGACCGGGGTACCAATCTTAGGGCAAGTATCAGTGATGACCAGAGGTAATTGCAATACTTCTGCATCGGCATTTTTGGCCACCACCGAAATATCATCTTCCTCATCAGTAGAAGCAATTTCAACATCAACATCATAATAACCACACGCATTGTCAACATGGTCATGAAAATCCCGTAATGTTAGCTTCGTACATGATTTACGTTTACCCATAACCGATCTTCCTACACTTTCACTACCCGAACAATAGAGAAAGGAAAGGAGAGACGTACCGTGAAAACGAGGCCAGAAAAAGCTCCGGCGAGGTCGCCGGAAATCTCGCCGGAAAAACTCGCCGGAAAATGAACGGCCTCAAGTGGATGGAAGCCCTTGGCTCAGGGAGTCTGAATATGTAAGCGGTTTAGCTTGGAGATGCTCTGTAGGCCGTAGATCTGAATTTGAACGCTGAAAACCCAAGAAAAGAAAATGGGGTTCTCAGCCCATCTCTTACCCAGATGCTTGCTCCACGTACAACCCGGCTCAACTTTCCCAACCTATGACTTCGGCGAGTGCAAGCCAATTCGTTCGGCTGTTGACGCCATGTTATTGATGGAAAGCCGTCCAAGAAGGGTGCTGCTGCTGCTGCCGTTGATTGGTTTTAGCTTGATTCGGTTGGGACCCAGATGAGGAGAAGAGCCGTTGATTTTCGAAGGCCTGCTGTGAGAAGAAGATTGATTTCCAGGGTGTTCTGGTTCACCCCTCTCGTCTTGCTTGCACCCTGAAATCTTCCTGGGGACTGTACTTCACACGTACCTTTCTTAACTCACGTTGTATGGGGCAACAAATGAAAAAGTTCACTATATGTTTTTTCCGTTTCCATGTATCGAATGGGCCATTTTTTTCCATTTTCATGTGTGAATGGGCCCAACCCTACGCTGAAAGTGGAATATGGTTAATTTAAAAAAAATTGTGCCAGAAAAAGAAAACATTGTCGGTGGCAGTTGTATTTTCGAATATTTTTTTTTATCATCTGTTAACGGAAACTAAGGGATCATCTCGAGTTTACAATTGGTTTAAAAAAACTCTACTAGCATTTACTATTTATATTAATTACTCCCTCCACTCCAAATTTATTGTCACTTCAAAAGACTATTCGACTACATAATGAACTACATTATTCATTCATGTATTATGTGTCTGCAGAATTCTCTAGAATTCATAATTTCCTAAAACTAAGTTTAGAGGGTGTTTGGCCACCTCTTTTTTGCCTTTTTGATTTCTACTTTTTCCATTTTGGGTGTTTGGCACACTTGACTCAAAACTCATTCTTTCAAAATGAGTTTTCAAAATTGAACAAAGGAGAGCAAAAGTGAAAAAGAGGTTCAAAGGAGTTTTTCACATTTTCAATTTCTACTTCTCACAGTTGGTGGACTGGAAAAGACCCTTTTGCCCTCAATATACATTTCCTCCTTTCCTCCTGTAAACACTTCCCGCTGGTTCAAATTTTTTTTCTTTTTTGCAATTAGTCCTAAAGTTGGTTCAATGCTCGTGTAACATTTCCCACTGGTTCAAACATTTCCCACTAATCCACATCATTATTTTAAGTACGAGAGAATTTTTCTCCCCCACGTCCAAAATTTCAGTTTTTGGGAGACATGCATTGATACAATTACCAAAAAAGAAGAGCAAAAAATATTTTAAAAATCATAATACATTTTTAAGAGCTAAAATATTTCCTAAAGTATGTTTTTATGTATGCATTTTTAAGTGCTAATTCGCAAATTGCCCACTGTGGCTACTGGCTACTTGGAACTTCCAGATCGTATTTTGTTCGAATGTGAACTCCTTGGTTTTGTTTTTCTATTTTCATAATGAAATAGAGGCAATAACTTTTCCTTAAAGTAATATTTGATATTTTACTGTAACAATATTGGATAAAAAAATGTATTTTCAAAATTGGATGGGTCCCATTTACAAAAATATTTCCCAATTAGAATTTTAAAAAAATGGTAAAAACAATATTCGTGTACATTTTTATAGCATAATTAATAATAAGGGCAAAATGGTAAAAAATCAATCCATAAGTCATTTTCATCAATCTTCTCCCAAACACTACTACTTTGCAAAATGCATTCTGTACATTTTTCCCAAACACTCCTCCCAGATTCAAAACTCATTCTGGCCATAATCCAAAAAGCCAAAAAGCCAAAAAGTTAAAAATGAAAAGCCTAAAGTAGGCTCCCAAACACCCCCTTACTTTCCAACAAGGATTCCATTGATCTGTACTTGCTTGTTCCATCAATTTCGCCAACATAGGTAACTTTCGTAGTTACTGAAATTCAGTTGAAGATCTCTTATTACGATTACTTCACATTCACAAATATACGTAGTAGACATTCAGAAATAAGGAGTACTATTCTGATGGCAATTTTTTTTAGGGATATTTCCTTTAGGATAGGGAATGGTTAAACAGGGTGTTCTATTAATATTAGTCGTAAAGAACCGAAAGATGGAAATCACCAGGAAAATGGAAAAAAGCATCATATATAGTAGTATAGTGCTATGGTCAAAAGCTAATTTCTTTTGTTTTCTTTGAACCTTTTTCAAAACTAGTCAGTTGTTGGAATAGTTTATAATTTTTGTTGGAGGCTACACGGAGAATGAATTTATTTTATTTTATTTTATTTTCTTACATGGAACTTCGTTCACCTATTTAAATCACAACCTTTGAGCTATTCGGAGGCAAGAGAACCTTTAACCGCTGCAGAGTGTCGTTCTTCAGAAAATATAGCCTTGAGATATGGGAAGTAGTTTATGGTGTCGGGTGATGATAATGTTGGTGTTGGGATGGTGTTGTTTTGGGTGTTTGGAGCAAGAGAGGCTTGCTCTCTTGACTCTCCCCACCCAGTTGGTGACATATTGGGAGGGAAATTCGACTCTCAACTGTTGTGAATGGGAAGGAGTTGAATGTAACAACTCAACTGGGCGAGTGACTGGACTTGATCTTGATCGAATGTGGTACGTGCCAGGTTCTAATGGTTCATTTGTTGCGTCACTTTTTAATGGCTCTTTGTTTCTTCCCTTTGAAGAACTCAGAAATCTTGACTTGAGTCATAATTGGATGGAATGCTGTTGGTTTGAAAACGAAGGCAAGTTGCTAAGCCCAGCACATGTTTGTTATAGAAACATGCTGAGTTGTATTCAGTAGCTTTTTCTTTTCTCTGATACAAGACTTCTCGACTACTGTTTTCTTTTTTTGCAGGGTTCGAAATCCTCTCGAGATTACGAAATCTTGAAGTACTCGACTTGAGTTCTAATTTGTTCAACGACAGTGTACTTCCATCCTTAAGTGGGCTTTCATCGCTGAAATATCTTTATCTCGCTGACAATTGGCTGGATGGATCAAGTCATTCTGAAAGTAATTAAATTCCCATGTTACCTACATCAATCCAAGTGGATTCCTACAAAGAAAATATTATTTTCTTTTTATATCTCGTTATTAGCTAGACAATATATATTAATTCAACTTTTAACTTGAGAAACACTAATCATTTGTTTCATTGCAGGTTTTGGAGGACTAGCAGGGTTGAGGAATCTAGAGGTCCTTGACTTGAGTCAAAACTTATTGAATACGACCATCCAATCATTATTAAGTGAGCTTTTATATCTCGAAGCGTTATATTGCAAATGGTGAAAGTGGAAATCCTGTGTTAATTCCAAAATTAGACTTGTATCTTTTATATGAAAGAAGAAAAAGAGAGGACATTCAATTCTTGCCATTTTATGCTCTTATTGGTTCTTAATTCCATTGTTTTCACTTGCATGAGCAGGATTAGAGGACTTCATTAATTTGAAGAGCCTGAATTTAAGGAATAACAGATTTGAAAGTTTTCAACTTATCCAAGGTAATTCAAAAGAGACATGAATTTCATGACCACGCACTGTACTTTTTTCCTTACTCTTCTCTTTTCTCAGCAGCTTTTTTCTTTACTCTCAGGTGATTGATACTAGACTTCTCGACTATTGTTTTCTTTTTTTGCAAGGTTCGAAACCCTCTCGAGATTACGAAATCTTGAAGTCCTCGACTTGAGTTTTAATGACTTCAACTACAGTATACTTCCATCCTTAAGTGGGCTTTCATCACTGAAATATCTGTATCTCGCTGGCAATCATTTGGAAGGATCAAGTCATTCTAACAGTAATTAAATTCCCATGTTACCTGTATCCATCCACGTGGATTCCTATGAAAAAAATAAAAATTATTTTCTTATTATATCTCCTTATTAGCTAGACAATATATATTAATTCAACTTTTAACTTGAGAAACACTAATCATTTGTTTCATTGCAGGTTTTGAAGGACTAGCAGGGTTGAGGAATCTAGAGGTCCTTGACTTGAGTCAAAACTTATTGAATACGACCATCCAATCATTATTAAGTGAGCTTTTATATCTCAGAAGCTTTATATTCCAAATGGTGAAATAGAAATCTCTGCGTCAATTATTAAATTAGACTTGTATAGTTGATATGAAAAAAGAAAAAAAAAACAGAGAGGACATTCACGGAATTTATGCTAAGACTCGATCTCGTTATATATCTCGAACAGAACAATTGTAGCTACTTTATTCTTTTATTGTTTCTTAATTCCTTTGGTTTCACTGGCATGAGCAGGATTAGAGGACTTCGTTAGTTTGAAGACCCTCGATTTAAGTTCTACCTCAATTAAAAGTTTTGAACTCTTCCAAGGTAATTAAAAAGAAACAAGAATTTCATGACCGCTTTACTCTTTTCCTTGCTCTTCTATTTTGGGTTATATTTTGTGCAGTGGCTTGCTCTTGATTAATTTTACGCATTCATTCATGTACCCAGGATTATCAAGTCTAAGAAACTTGGAGAATTTGTTTTTCGATAATTCCTGCTTCAATGAGAACTTTCTGCAAAGCATGCGAAGCAGTAGTGGAGTCTTGGCTTCTCTTAAGATCTTAACTATGTCTAATTGTAGCCTCAGAGGCACCATACCAACTCAAGGTAATTTTCAATCTCCAAATTTGATAAGTAACCGAATACGTATTATAAATATTTATAGCAACAATTTCAACAATATCATCCAATCTCTTGCATTTCATTCATTGTTTCCCATCGCAACTCCTTCATGTCTCTGATAGGTAATCTTCCTACTTTCATATTGTGCAGGATTTTGGTGCGCGCTTAGAAATCTCCAAGAGCTAGATCTTAGCGGAAATAAAATTGAAGGCTTTCTTCCTCCATGTTTGGAAAACTCGACATACCTTCGAGTACTGGATCTTTCTGATAACAAATTGACTGGAAATATCGCCTCATCTCCCCTTGTTACACTCACGTCACTTGTATATCTTTCACTCTCATCCAATCGTTTCGTAGTTCCGGTTTCCTTTAGGTCATTCGCTAACCATTCGAAGCTCAAGGTCGTTTTGTGTGATGACAACATATTCATTGCGGAAAATGAATTGACTGCTTGGGCACCAAAGTTCCAACTTAATATTTTTTCTCTCTCAAATGGAACCAAAGACACTTACAGCATAGCTTTTCCAAGCTTTCTGTATGGCCAATATGACTTGAGAGTGGTCAAAATCTCTAACAACAAGTTGAGCGGAACATTTCCCACTTGGCTACTGGAGAACAATGCAAGACTAGAAGGTCTTTATCTAGCTAATAACTCCCTTGTTGGTCCTCTGAAGTTTCCATCTCGTCCTCACCTTAGTCTCTCGGCTATAGATATCTCCAACAATAAAATAGGAGGCCAGATTCCACCAAATATAAGCTCAATATTTCCAAACCTGAATGAAGTACGTATGTCGGGAAATCTGTTGGAGGGAAATCTTGTCAGTCATCTTTTCCATGATATGGATGACTTATGGTTTGTAGACTTATCTAACAATCTTTTGTCAGGAGGTTTGCCAGACTACTTTGTGACGCGTTGCGCTAATTTGTATATCATCAGATTATCGAACAATAATTTGTCAGGGAAACTGCCTCATAGAGCTTTTAATCTAACGAAACTAGGCCGCCTGTATTTGGATGGAAACTATTTTTTAGGGAATATTCCAGAAAGTTTGTCTCTTACACCTTTAGAGACACTTGATGTGAGTGATAACCGCTTCTCCGGGAATCTTCCAAGATGGATAGGAAATCTCACATCTTTACATGAACTTTTGATGGCAAAAAATCATTTTCAGGGTTCCATTCCTTTGGAGTTTTGCGAAATAAGCCTTTGGTATTTGGACTTATCCGAAAACAATCTCTATGGATCCATACCATCTTGCTCATACGACCTCATGACACATCTTTGTCTGAGCAGAAACAGTTTACAAGGTTCACTGCCAAGTTTGGTCAACAATTCTGCATCTTTGGCAATACTTGATGTGAGTGAGAACTTTCTTTCTGGGAGCATTCCGACTTGGATCGAAGAGCTTTCTGCATTAACCATTCTCCTCTTGAAATCCAACAACTTCCAGGGCGATATTCCAAGTCAATTGTGCCAATTAGACAGTTTGGCATTACTTGATATTTCTCGAAATAATATTTCTGGTTCGTTGCCACCTTGCTTGGGCAAGATAAATCAGTTTGATACGAATTTTCTGGATACTTTTAGAAAGCAAGAGGATGAGCACCAAAAGAGACTATCCTTTTTATCATTCTTGAATAGCACGATGTTATCAAAATATGGAAAGAGGTACTGGGTTTACGATACTCCGAACACGGACTTCATAACGTTTGGTTTAAAAGAGGTTGTGGAGTTCACAACAAAGTGGAATTCCTATTCCTACGGGGTTAAAATGCTCACCATCATGTCCGGAATAGATCTCTCTTGCAACCAATTCACTGGTGAAATCCCACGTGAAATTGGAAACTTGAGCCACATTCATGCTCTAAACTTGTCTCATAACAATTTCTCCGGAGCAATTCCGACAACATTCTCAAACTTGAGGCAATTAGAGAGTTTGGATCTTTCTAACAACAACTTGAAAGGGAAAATCCCCTCTCAACTAGTTGAATTGAACTCCTTGGAAGTCTTCAGCGTGGCACGCAACGACCTATCAGGTAAAACTCCAGACCGGAAAGGTCAATTTGCGACTTTTGAGGCAAGCAGTTATGAAGGGAATCCTCTTCTCTGTGGATCTCCATTAAATAAGAGTTGCGATGAGATTGGGTCACATTTACCGGCACCAAACGGCCCAGTGAATCAAGAGGGAGATAGCTGGCTAGACATGGATGCTTTCTATGGGATCTTTATTGCTTCGTATCTAACAATCTTGCTTGGAATTGTTCTGGTGCTTTATATCAATCCTTACTGGCGGAGGACATGGTTCAACCTCATTGAAGTGTGCTTGACCGAAAGCTACTATTTCGTGGTGGATAATTTTCCCAAGATGTTTCGAAAGATGCAGCTGAAGTGAATGTGTTGTGACTTGTGACTTTGTGTCTTTTTTAATGTGAAGGTTCATCCAATAAATCTTTTCTAGCTGTACGTATAAGTTCTCGTGAAATATTGTTCCTCTATAATTAAACTGCACTTCAAGGTGATGTCTTTTTGTTGGTCTGCAAGTACTACAATCAGACTGATTATAGCTGATAGATTAAGTAATTGGATTGATGAATGCTCGTTTATCTGTAATAATATCTATGGTATTGCCTGTGACAGGAAATAATACATGAGTTCTCTATTTTTAATAGGCTAATGAGTCCCAATTTTCTTTGTGAGTTTACCTTTGGTTGGGTGTAAAACGCCCTAATACGGTAATACACAGACACGGTGTCAAGCGTCATGGATATGTACGTTATTTTGCTAAAATGTAAGATATGGACAATGGATACGTTCAGTGACGTCAATGGCAGAGCGGGAAATTCCATATAAGGGCACCTTTTCACAATAAATTAAAAAAAGCATCGTAGTTTTTGGCAAATATTTTTTGTGGAAATTTTTGTGATAAGGTTGAAAAGGATTTTTGCGGATATGCCCTATGAATTTTTCCTTTATCGTTAGGATTCCAAATCCAAATTTGTTGTCGTACTCTAGGATCAGCTTGAAAGTCTGTAGCATTAATTTTCATATGACTTTGTTATGGGGATTGAAATTACCATTTTCCTACCCGAGGCGGAGATTTTCGTTTGGAGTATTTATTTGCACAGGCCATTACGAACAAAGAGACCATCAATCAGGACAATCTCATTCGAAACCCTTCGAAAGCCTAGATTTAAAATTCATGTTAAACAATTCAACTAGCAAAAATCGACCATGAGAGGAGGGCCTAGCTAAGTCTTCTACGAGAGGGCATCGAGTATGTAATTCATTTACCAAAAGGAATCGAATAAGTAGTAATTCAACAGGCTTTCGTCGGAATATATATCAAATTTATCGATGGAATTATTGGATCGATCCATTAAATAAGATAGTCCTATTTTTCTTCATCAAAGGGCGGCATATTCTCCGTTGGATTTTCATTTTCTTCTTTATTATTTTGTTCCGCGAAGCTCATCGAATCCTTTCGTTCCATGCCGATTGCAGAGACTCGAGACAGGGTAGAAAATTAAGCTTGATTGGTAAACCATTCAAGATTAGTGTTGAAGACTTTCGAGCTTGGGGAATATTTTTTCTGATTTGATTAGCAATAAAAGTGAGCAATATTGAGTTTAATAGCCAAATAAAATGAGACGGCCGGGAGTAGTTGTTTGTGCATTTGCAATAAAATCGTGTTTGAGATATTGTGCGACTCCTCGTTTTCTTGCAACAAGTCCCTAAATTTTATTTGGTTTTGGTAAGAAGCAATTCCAAAAGAAAAGCCATTCGGTTAGTGTTGCTTGTTTTTGGCTATTCCTGTTCTCCATGCGGCAGCTATTCATTTTACTCTGTTTTGGCCAGCTGCACTCCAACAAAGGTAGTTATCTTTCAGAGGAAATATTTCACATCTTTTTAATTCGAAGTACACTCTAACCGTTTTTTTTAGGAGTGGGGTCTCTGTTATCCCAAAGTGATGGCAGAGGCTGCCGCCCAAACAAACACCGCCGTTTCATTATTTTGAGAGGGTCGATAAGTGTGCTTGCTAAAGTCTCGTTTGGCATATCGAAACATTCAATTGATCTATTGAATGTTGTTGAGACATTTCGGGTCATACACCATTGATTTAAACCGCTCAGTATTCTTACAAAAAAAATTCATGGATTTCTGTAAAATAAATTGCCCTATCCGATATTGGTAAGAACTTTATTTGAACGAAATCATAAAAAGTCGTTTGAATCATCATTGTAGATTAAAATATGGCATCCAAAAACCCGTGAGAAAACATCTAAAGAATAATAAGCCGTTTGAATCATTATTGTAGATAAAACATGGCATCCAAAGAAATCAATAAACCTAATCTGAAAAGTGTTTCAACATACGAATTCCTATTAGGGTAGGTGAACCCAAGTACAATGAGAACCGGTAGTTCCAGTAGGACAGAAGTTTGGTGTATAGAAAATGTACTGATCGGCTCGGGGACCTACAAAAAGATCCGAGCCGTCCATTCATCTTAAAATGATTTTTCGAGGAGCCCCGCGAGAAATTAGCTCAATCGGACTTGCCTAAGTAGTTGATCCAAAATCCTCCCATTTTCTTCCAAAAAAATTTAAGGAAACGAGAGGATTTTGGATCAAGCACTTAGGCACGTCCGATTGAGTTGATTTTTTGTGTGGCCCCTTGAAAAATCATTTTGAGATGAATGACAGATTGGATCTTTCGTGTGGAAAAACGCTAACGCGATGGGAAACCGGCCACTAGTTAGAAAGCTCAAATAAGGTATCGAGAGGGCTATCACAAGCAGGTACGAAGAACCCTATTTTTAATGTACTCCTATTCCTATTTTGGGAGTTAAGGCGAAAAATGGCTTGATGAACCGTTTCGTGGAGGACAGTGTGACTGGTTTCACCAAGATTAATTGCAATGCGCGTAAGCCTAATCATACACATGGTTATTATAAAGAAAACCATTATCTTGATTTTAATGACAAATATTCCAATCTAATGTCGTCGGTCGAACCTTCTTAATGGTCCACCCGTATTATTCTAGAGCACGTTATAGTTTGATTCTAGACATGAAAGTGAGGAAATTAAAAAATGGCCCTTATGAAATATTAGTGTAGAAAACATTGAAAAATAAGGATAATTTAATGTCACCATAGTGGTAGACTGAAGTTGAACCATATATATCGTCAGGGTTGCACAAAGATATCCAAACCCCTAAACAAGATGGAGCCAAAGGGGGACAAGCAGTGGCGGTCGCCACCATAAAGTTTTCAAAAAACAATTATTATATAAAAAATAAATTTTTATCCCCGAATTACATAGACTCGCCAATACTAGATTTTTTTAATCTTTTATTCTCATAGTGCAATTTGTCTTTTTATTTTTTAAGTACTCGCCGCCATAAAGGTAAAATTTTGACTCCATCCCTACCCTTAAAGGTAATGAAAAAGTTGCCCAAAATTAACATTAGCCAATTTAAATGGCTGATTTGGCCAATTTTATTCTTTGATTTGGAAAATCCAGCGTTGACGAATTTGTTATTGTTGAATTTGTCTTTGTCCATTTTGATCTTTTCATAGGTTTTGTACGGTTACCATATTGCCTTTCCAGGCTTTTAATGTTTTTCCTTTATGTCTCATTTTTTTCTCTCTTCTTCATCCGCATAGGGAGGTGCATTTCTTGAATTCCTTACGAGACAAGTGTGAACACAAAGCTTAATAAAAAACAGTAAAATTTAGCCAAATACAATAACACTAGCCTAATACAACCACATTGTCCCACTCAACTTTCTACATTCTGTTAATTTTTAAAGCTCTAACCTCTTTAGGTTCTTAGATCACTTTGGATTGTTAAAAGTCTCCGTTTAGAAACATGTGTACCTGAGAAAATAAGCAAATATACCTGAGAAAACCTTAGAAAAACCTCCAACGACAGACAAATTCCGGTGAACATCAAAGGAAATAAGCAAATATACCTGAGAAAAACCTCCAACGACAACTCTATGGAATAAAATTGACTGATACTAGTCGGAGGATAATCAGATGAGGAAAAGCTGACGTTTCAATCAAAAACTTACCATTGTCCATTAGTGAAGTTCTTTACCATCACTAACTACCGGGCCCATGGCTGGTGAGAAGAGTTACTATTAAGCAATCTTTTGCAACATGGTGCCCCAATACGCCTGAACATAACAAACTCCCGCGGCTCCGATATAGGTCTTAGACCCTATCTATAGGTGTGGCGTTGTTGAGTAGTGTTGGGGCAACATGTAGCGGTACCCAAGGAGAACCGAATACTCCATACATCCCAAAAATATAGTCCCTTTTCTCGGAGTTCGTGCCATTTTTCAAAGTAATATATATTATAATCTAGGTGATTTTAGAAACTTTGTATTTTAAATTTAATTGAAATCTATCAAACAAGATCCATATTTCATATGAAATGTATTACCAATGGAAATTATCCGATTAGAATGGAACAAGTGACTATATTTTTGGGATGGAGGGAGTATTTTTTCTAGGTGGGAGATGCCAAGTACCTACTCATCTCTCAATTAATGCACTCTCTCCCTCCTTCCACTGATCATTATGATTGTAGAATGTCTATGATCCAATTTGAGTCCAACAAGCTGTCCTGCGTTTGAAATGTGGTTGAGATTTTTTAATATCTGGGCCTCACTCGTCCAAGTGAATCATAACTTCATACTCTAGATTCAGGGAGGTACTTATGGACCATTTTTGGGGTACTTAATTGGCGTTCTTGTTACAAATACTTGAGGCAGATTGGAGATCTAATTCTGGGTTCTGGGTTACTTATTTTTTTGATAATGATCTATTGGGTTACTCAGTCCTTATACATTTAGGAAACACATTAAATAGGCTAAGTGGACATTCATTTGACTCAATTTATAATTAGGCTATTGGGTTTGTATTCATTTGTATTGGGTGGGTTTAGGTGAATTAGTGGATACTCACAGCACAAATTGAAAATTATCAACTGAATTACTTATCACAACAATATATAATAAAATCAAAACAACACCCTAATCACTGACTTATCATTACACTTAAAAAATGATAGACATCAGATAGACATTCAACAGCGTAAAATAGACACTGCTAAAAATCATTAAGTTCAAGTTTCACTTTTAACAACAAACTAATCATCATAGTTTTCAAAAAAAAAGAAGGTAACTTATGTTATTTAAAGATAAGGGATACACGTTTTTCTCATTCCAAATGAAACGATGCAATAATGCGCCTTCCTAACAGCACCTCCTATAAATCTCTATATCTCCATTTTAAAGACCGGATGTTACATATATGGTAGAAAGATTTTATAATTTTTTCCCTTTTTTTCTTTTACTTTTGTACATTATGAGAGAATATGGGAGTGACTCATCGTTCTTTAAGAGATTTAGAGACCAAAATGGGGGTGTCGGTCTGGGTCCCTTCAAAAAGTATAAAACTTTGAAGAAAAGATTAAACAAACTACAAAATCTCCCCTCATTATGTCACATCCCGTCTCTAAAATAGAGCCATAGTGATTGATAGAACGTCCTCTATGTGAAAGCACCTTTTATAGACTTTGACAACCTTCACGTGAATATAGGTATAATTAGTTTCTTAGTAGCCCACCATTTTGTCACGTGTAGGAATTGGTTCAAATTTACTCTTACACTAGTCATGCTCTTTCACTCCTAGGATCGATTATCTAGCATTTTCTCTTTCCATTTTCTTTTCATTCTCCTTCTACAGCGGGTATATGTCACCAGAGTATGCCATGGGGGATCATTTTCCATAAAGCCAAGACGTTTACAGCTTTGGACATTACTATTAGAAATCATAAGCGGAAGAAAAATCAGCGACTCCAATCTCCCAGCGCACACCCAAAGCCTTTTAACATATGCACGTAGCTCATTTTCTTTTTTATCTAATCATTGCACTAGCATAGGATGAAGTTTTTCCTTCTCTGTTTCCCATTTTGAACACACAATGGAATATTATACAAAACAGGCATGGCGACTATGGGATGGCGGAAAACGACAAGAGTTAATAGACAGAAACTTGATCAGCAATTGTCCAGTAAACGAAATCAGTAGATGGATTCATATTGGCTTGTTGTGTGTTCAAGAAAAAACTGGAGTTCGACCCTTGATGTCACAGGTTGTCCTGATGCTCGGAGGCCAATCAACAGACCTTCCTATGCCATCGGAACCTCCACCCTTTTATGGTAGTTATATATACCTCGTCTGATCAATCTTTGTCCAATGAAGTGCTACCGGATCAGATGAAACCACCACAAGTTCTTCTGTCTCTTAACCTGAATTGTTTTTGTCTGTACACAAGCAAGAACATGAGATAATTCCCTATCTAAGCGAAGAGGGAAGGGACTGAACTTTAGTAGGTGAAGTTGGAACAAGCACCAAACCATTTGAGGTGGCTTGCAAGTTTCTTAACAGATTTATTGGAACATGTAGGTATACATACGAATAGTCTTGCATGCGGAGCAGGCTTATAGCATAAGCCAAACCCCCAAAGATTTGTTAAAAATACGAGCTCAAAATATTTATGGTTCTTGTATATATTAGGTCTAGTACGTTGTTTTTTGTTTAAGCCGGCTACAAACAAGAACAGGCCCACTCCCAAGCTTTAGTACTTTTGCATCTAGAAGTGCAAGAAGATTAATGTTCAAATGATAGATTTTTAAGTATTGTAATTGTTGTTTGTTTTGGAAGAACTATATGTTTAAATTTTTGTAATGGTAAATCTTTTGTACAATAATTGTTTTTTTTTATGAAGACTTGTATTGATAAATTTTTGTATACAAAATACCTCATTTAGAAAAGTTTGTTTCGAGCCTCCGAAACTTTTAAGCTAGTACCAAGTCTGTGAAACACACAAGCGACGGATGTAGAATAGTCCGAGAACAGTCTATGTTTATCGAACAGTACCAGACTGTTTCATAGCATAGGAGAATGTTTCAGTAATGCGTTTTGATAGTATGATGTACGAAGATAGTAATAGGTCAACTAGTTTCACGGGAATCTAGGCAAAGAATATCATGTAGTATACTTACTTTATTGAAGTCAAAAGACAACTTTTTAGTTTCGGCATAAAATGGAATATGATGACATCTTTGAACACTTGACAACGTTTTACCATTTCTTCCTTCGTGCTAATTAGTATTTTCTTCTGAAGCTGAAATGGTCAACACTTGGGTTTACTTCTTGTGCTTCACCTCCGAGCTTGATTAAGTTGACAAAATTCAAGTAAACGGATGTGATATGAAGGTCGTATTCACTTTCATTACATGCGTAATCAACCTTTATTTTCTGCGAAAAAGGAGATTGGAGAAGACTGGATTTGATGAGGCACTAATACTATATTATATCGTCAAGCATCAACTAATTTAAATAGTTGGTAGAGAAAAAGTATTGTGCATATTCCTCCTATACAATACTCAGGTAATTACTTACTTTGTTTAAATCAAAAGTCAACGTTTTAGTTTCGACATGAAAATGGAATTTGATGACATCTGCGAATATATTCGCTTAAGAGTCATCCAATCATTAATATTGGAGAAACATTAGATACTGAAATGTACTCCTTCATTTTTTACCAATTCGGTTTTTTTCATGCGAATTGGTATTTTATTCTATTGCTGAAATGATCAACATTTGGTTTTACCTCTTATGCTTCACCTCCGAGCTTGAATAATTTGACGAAAATTTAAGGCATTGATATTAAGGTCGTATTCACATTCATTTACAAGCGTAAGCAACCTTTATTTATGGCAGGAGGGCGGCAGATTGGGTACTTTGTGGTTGGAGATGGGTACTTTGTGGTTGGAGATGACTGAGGCACTAATACTATATAATATTGTTCATTAACCATCATCTGATTTAAATAGCTGGTAGATGGAGAAATAAAAGTAAATATATACAATTTACTTCTAGTCAGGGCTCCCAGATTTTTAAAAAATCCACACCTCATAGATCCCGATCGAATTTCGACGATCCGAACCGTCTAATGTGTTTAAAAGGTGTTTTTAAGGGTCTCCGCGGGAAATCAGCAAAAACAAAATATCGGGAAGGGCTTGATCCGAGCAAATTATATATATGTATATATATATCGGTTCCCCTCACACTTGAAAAAACACAGAAAAGAACACGTCACTCTTCCGGATCCCACTGTGATGTTCCAAACCATTGATCTTGCTTAAATGAGTAAAATAAAAGGTCTTGCAAAATTTCAGCTCAATCGGATATCGATTAGTGCTCAATCTAAACAATTTTATAAACACTAGTTCCTGTCACTGTTTTTGCAAAATTGTTTCGATCAAGCACTTACCGATATTTGATTGAGCAGAATTTTTGCAAGACCTCCTAGTTTAGTCATTTAAATAAGATTAACGGTTTGGAACATCACAGTGGAGCCCGAAACAAAATCGTGTGTTTTTTTATGTGTTTTTTTAAGTGTGAGTGGATCCGGCTCCATGTATATATTCCTTGTGTACGCTCCTCACGTGCACTCAAACTCTCCAGTTTAAGCAGACTTTACAAGCATAAATATTTTACTCATTAAGTAGCTTTGAGATTATAATACAAGATCTATTTCCTGCATCGATATCTTGATTCATGAAAATATTTTAGATAGTGTATTCTCAATGTCTCATTTTTTTTTTTTTGGTACTTCGGAAATAACTCAATGTCTCATTTGTCATGCTACATCGCATGCTTATAGACAAGAAAGTCTCCTTTGATTCTCCAAGGCACCTCACTGCCATCGGGAGAGGAACCGGCTTTGTTCTAGACAGAATCTCTTGTTATGCACGTAAACCTCGAAAGAAAAGTTAAAGATACCAAGTAAGAGAAAATACCAAAAAGAAATCTAGGCCATACAAATGAAGATCAAAACGTAAAATATGCCAAAACAGAGAATAAGAATTTACATATGCCAAACGTAAAATATGCCAAACCCTATGAAATTTCTGGTAGCATTTATTTAGAAATTGATAAAAGTTGTATTTCTTGCACCACTTATTAAGAAACCAACAGAAGTTTTATATTTTAACATGTCAAATATTCTCTTGTACTATTTATTAATACAAGTCATACTTGAAAAAGAACACGTATATTGCACGAGGATTAGTACTACACACCAAACCTTGAAAATCTATCATTTTAAACACATACTCCATACCTACCTCTTGTATATATATATGAACAAGGACTCAAAAAAGATCATGCATTTAACATAAGCATGGCGAAACCGTCAATCTTTGATTCAAGATCCGATGAGAAACAATGGATCAACCAAATCAAGAAAATTGTGCAAGAAGAGGTCAAAGTTGACATAGAAGTTCCTGTGTCCATTTTTCGCATTCCTGCTACTTTAGCTTCTTTCAAGCCAAAAGCTTATGTGCCTCAGCTTATAGGCTTCGGACCGTACCACCATTTTGAGCCCAATCTCTACGAGATGGAAAGGTACAAGCTTGTTGCAGCGAGCCGGCTCCAGATGCAGTTCAAAACCCTAGAATTTGATCATCTTGTCGATAAGCTTTTGAAATTCGAGTACACGGTAAGGGCATGTTACCACAAGTATTTGGACATTGAAGGTGATACCCTAATGTGGATTATGGCCATTGATAGCTTATTTTTGATCGAATTTTTTCTTTGTATTTTTACTAACAAAGATGATTCTGAAGCTGCTCATTTAGTTGACTCTGGGAGAAGAAAACTATGCCACGATTCGTTCCTAAGTGATGTGATGTTGCTTGAGAACCAAATCCCCTTCATTGTGTTCAACAAAATCATATCCATCCAAATCTCGTCCGACGATCTTCACGACAACTCGTTGCCATGGAGTTTGAAGTCTTTTTGTCAATCAATTTCTCCGGTCAAACTGAAGGAGGACTTTCCTTTGACTCAAGTTCTCGATCGTTCACATTTGTTAGACCTTTTGTACCATATGATCGTGCCCAAATTGGCCGAATTGTTAACCCACGAACCCCCCTCACCCGAAAAGAATCTCACCAAGTTCAGACCAAGCCCACAAGTGGATTCAGGTAATTCTTATCAAATTTTCACTGCTCTTTGGAACATATTGTCCAGCCTTAAAATTACCTTGCCAAGTCAGATCACAAAACCTTTCAAGAAAATAGTAGACAATGTTACCAAGATTATTACTCTAGATCCGGGCATGTCCTCCTTAGCTTCAAAACTCAAAGAAAACACTGTCACAAAACCTGCCCAAGTAGAGAAAATCATGATTCCTTCAGCTTCATACCTTTCCAAAATTGCTGGGGTTGAATTCTGCCCAACCACGGGGGACATTTCGAAGGTTAAGTTCGATGAGAAGGCAAAGAAATTTTACCTTCCGATCATAACTTTGAATATCCACTCGGAAGTCATAATACGAAACCTAATTGCGTACGAAGCATTAACCGTGTCCGATTCCTTGGTTTTTGCGCGGTATACTGAGTTGTTAGAAGGGATTATTGATACCGTTGAGGATGCAAAGCTGCGGAGGGAAAAGAAAATCATTATAAACAAACTGAAAAGTGATGACGAGGTTTTACAACTATTTGATGGGATTGGTAAGTCGGTTCGGTTAACGGATGCTCCATATTTTGATAAGACAATAGAAGATGTGAACAATTTCTTCTATAATTCGCAGAGGGTTAAGATTTATAACGGAGTGAGGAAGTATGTGTATGATTCCTGGAAGATCTTGACCATTCTGGCAAGTATTTTGCTCTTGTTGCTTACGGGTCTGCAGTCATTCTGTTCAGTATATACTTGCCCTAAAATTATCAACTCAACTGTTCCTAATTAAGGCATCTGTGTGTTCCCCAATTAGAACAATAAGGAGAATCTCCACTGTTAAGAATTTCCGCATTGTTCACTTGTTCAGTTAATATTTGATGGATTTTTCTTCATTTTTTCTGGTTTATTGATATTTGCGCGCGTTACGGTTCTTGTTTTGGTGTTTTTGTACAAAGTGATGATTTCTTGATCTAGTGTGAGGGGTTGCTGTTTGCATTTGAATTCCATGTTCAAATGAGTCACAATTGATTAATTTGTGTTTTTCTAAATTTTGGTGGTGGTTTCTTGTAGATTTGTCTGAACTTTGAGTAGTTATATTTTGTAACCCAATGACAGAGTAAAACCTTCTTGAGCTGGAATTAATGGAAATGATTGTTCAATAATTAATTGCATTTTCTCATGATTATCACATGTTAAACTTGCCCATCCTTGAAAACTTGTAGCCCTTCCTAAAAGCCTTGACTAGTTTGCAATTCAGGTGGAACGAAAGATAATCACCTGGATTACATAATAGATTCTAGATTGTACATATAATAGATTACAGCAATGCGCGTTAGGTACACATTCACAAATCACACTTTCAACTGAACCCGGAGGGTTACTTAGTCCCGTGCTACACAGCGTGAGCGGCCAATGATGGCGCCGCGCTGGCATCGTTCCACATAATGGATCATTATAAATTGAAAACAAATGAATCCTAATGGATCAGAAATACTAGATCAAAGCCATTGAATCCATTCTTTTTTAAGTTATACGTGTTTCGATGAGGTACTTAACGATATCCGATCGAGTTAATTTTTTGGTACACTTATAGTAGCCGCATATATAGCACGTTGCACAGCACGGGTTGCCCCCCATGGTTCCCTTTCAACCATACCCCTCTCCCATTAATTTGGGACATACCGGTAGGAATATGGGGCGTACACAGGGTGGGGACCACATGCATTTGAGAGGAGTGTGGTTGAAGGTGTGGTTAGTAGGAGTGTATCTATCATTTCTTTATGTTACTTTTAACTTGTTCCAGTTAAAATGTGTCGGCAATTTTTCACATTCCAAAAGAACTCCATATGTTTAAACATTTCTCATTAGCCATAAAGTTTGAACTTGAAACATTCGAAAAGATTTCAAATGTAAGTACAAAAATGATAAGACTCCTTGCTAAAAGTTTTCACAATTCATCTTGATGGGTCCCATCTTTTGAAACTCTTGGAAAGGCTCTTTTTCTAAGTTAGGCCAAATGAGGCCTCAATCCAGACAGTGGTCAAGCTTCTCCAGATGGTCGAAGCGTATGTCAGACTATTTATTTCATTTTTCTGCGAATCACCATTTATGCGTCTCGCTCCACAATGAAGTCCTTGGTCATTTCACTAGCTGCCGTGATTGACGCAAATCTGAATCCTAGTGCCTCAACCATTTCTGCTGATTCGCTCATAGGTTATAGGTAGTGGGATCTCTTGCACTCCCAAAATGTTCTCCTTATCATTATGGATCACCAAACTTACTTCCCTGTTACCCGTGCTTGCATCGAAAGCACCATCAACATTAAGGTTATGTTTGGTAACACTCCCTGTTTTCTATTTTTTATTTTTTGTTTGCTGAACACCAATTTCTAGTTTCTTTAAAAAGAAAGTAAAAATAGAAAACATGTTTGTGTCAACCTGTTTTCAAAAAAAATATAAAAGTAAACATAAATGGCATGAATAAAATAAGTTAATGATTTGTTTTTATTTCTTGTTAATAATACAAAAATCGCGTTAGTTGGGTATTTGGTTTTTTGCTTCCACACAACATTCTCTCCTTTTAATGTTATTTCGTTGCATCAATTATCTCTTTAAGATATATTTCTTTCATGTACAAATCTCTTTGTTGCTAAACAGTTTGAGTTCAACCCACAACCTGAAAATGACACAGTTAACCTGTTTAAGGCATCTCCAGTCGTGATAATAGTGTAAAAATAGTGTAAGAACTAGACCAGTTAGAAAACTTATTTCTTTTTTCTACGTCCCAATAGTGTAACTTGATGCTAGAGTCAGAAAAAATTGTGTAAGAAATACTGGGCTTCATAACTGTGTGTGAGAGACCTCTGGTGGCACCCAAAGGAGGAGAGAGGCAGGGAGGAAGAGGAAGAAGAGAGAGGAAAAGTGGGCCAACTTGTACTTCATCATATTATTATATACCTTGATAAATATTTAACAACACTTTAACAATACTACTGCAACACTTCTTACCTTAACAATATATTTTGTCATAATAACACAAAAATGGGACCCACTTTTTACACTTTTGTGTTATATAACACCACATTTGTGTCATAACCACTGGAGATACCCAGGGGCGGAGCCAGCCTAGGGCTGGGGTGGGCCCTGGTCCCCTCGCAGTTCAAAAAATGCACTGAAAAAATTCGTTGTGTTTGGTTGAGAGTTTTGAGAAATTTTTTTGAGAGTGTTTGAATGGGTTTTTTGAAAAAATAATAATTAGAGAGAGGTGTAATAATTGGAGAGAGATAGAGAGAGAAATGAGAATAATGATTGGAGGGAGGGATATGAGTAGAGAGAAAAATGTGATTAATGATTGGAGAGATGAGAGATAGGGAAAGAATCTTTTTGAAAATTTTCTTTGCTATTTTCAGTGCATGGTTACTCGTCTGAAATTAAAATAAATGTTTCCAACAAAATTTGAACCAAATTGTTATAGTCCTAACAAAACAAAACAAGCATGGCCCACCCATATATAATAAACATATAAGAATAATAGTTGTCTAACATTAGGTTCAATGTGGAAACATTAAAAAATTGAAGAGAATTAGACGACTTCTTTGCATACTACTTTCATCATAAATACGCTGTGCATTTTTTTCAGCGCTAGATGAAAATCCTAGAGCCGCCTTTGAACTCGGCCCCCCCGGATTCTCAATCCTGGCTCCGCCACTGGAGATACCCTTATCTATCCATGATTTTGTGACAACAAGTTAACTGGAACCCACCTGTAAATGACACGATTAACCTGCTTTCCAAGTTAATTGGCTATAAATTTGTTTCTTTCCTTTCGTGTTGGACTGTTGGTTTTAAAAATTATAGTGTCATCCAGTAGTTTTTTCCTCAAATGTTGAATTATAGTGATTAGTATTGCCATTGTCCTCGAGAATGCATGGGTAATTTTTGTATTGAAAATTGGTTGAAAACTTGAAACAAGAATAGGTGCAAACGGGTAATGCAATCAGAATATTGGAAAGCAAAGGGTCTTGTATAATCGTGTCAATCCATGTCATGTTTGGCTCAACCTGATTATTAGCAAGTCATGTCAGAATTGGAATTCTTGACGTATTTAGCTGAACAGGTCGGGTTATTGTTGAGAGTTATCTAACACGGTTATTACTTACTTGGGGTGGGAATTCTGGCATGTCTAGATTTTTTTTGCTATTTTGTATTCAATAAACCTAAGCGTACAGAGGTTTATGTACAGAAAATGCACAGATCATGCTCAGGGATCCACTTTTTGGGTCCCACACGAGTGATCCAAACCATTCATTATTCTTAAAACATTTTTTCGAGGAGCCACGCAAAATTTCAGCTCAATCGGACGATTAGAAATGCTCGAACCAAAGTCCCACCGTTTCAATCAATTTTTTTTTATTGAAACGGTGAGACTTTGGTTCGAGCACTTATAACCATCCGATTGGCCTGAAATTTTGTGGGACCTCTCGGGAAAATGTTTTAAGAATAATGAACGGTTTGGATCACTCGTGTGAGACCAAAAGTGGGTCCCCGAGCATGATCTGTGCATTTTCTGTACATAAACTTTTGTACCTATAGCACTTTCCATTTTGTATTTCTTTTGATCGCTGAGAGCAACCCCAACAGATGACTCAAATTTTTCTCTAAAAAAAGTAGTGAACAGTGCACATTTTTCATTTTACCAATTCATGTCTCCAACAATCCTCTCTATTACCCTCCCTATTTTTAATAAAATATAATATATAGGGGAAAAGTAAGAGAGAGAGAGAGAGAGAGAGAGAGAGAGAGAAAGAAAAAAAAAAGAGAAAGCAACAGGAAAGAGGGGGAAGGAGAGAGGGAAAGAATAAAAAAATGGGTAGGGAGTGAATAGTGCCTCCCTAAATGGGGGGATTTTAGGGGGGGGGGGGGGGGGGGGGGGGGGGGTTGGTTTAGGGAGCCTCTTGGAGCCTAACTTTGGGATTTGGCTCCCTAAAATAGGGATGGGAGGGGGATAGAGAGCATTGTTACACTTGCTCTGACGGACTTTTTGTTTCTTTTTATTGGGACTCACAGGCCCACACCGGAAGAACCGCAACCCAGGCATCGGTGGACTCAAGACGTCCCAATGGGCCAATGGGCCTTCAGATGGTGGTGCTTGGACTTGTTTTTTTGCTATATCCTCATCAGTTTGAAGCAAATACTCCACACATATAAGTAAGGAATGAACTAGAGATTGCTTCAACGATCAGAATCATTCATTTTGTGACATTTTGATATTATGATATCATGCACGAATTCAGCTCAATCAAACCAGTTTTGGTTTGTTACTTTTGGATCCAAAAATTAGATTCTGGAGTCCAGTTATTTTAATATTCGATTGAGCTGAATCTTGGCACGCCTCCTAACAAATTATATCTTACAAGACGAATTTATTGAAGAAAAATCCACAAAGTATTTTGCTAAAAAATGGATAAGGCCACATTCACTAAAAATGAGGATGAATAAAATTACTCTCACGTCCTAGAAGATATGGATATGAGATTTTTCCCTATTTAATACAATAAGAGGAATACCACCGGTCCCTCGTCCTCCGCCTACAATGTGAAAGCTCAATTTACTTATTATATGTTGCGGTCTATAGTAAAAATAATTATCGGCCCTTCGCGGATCAAAAGAAATTAGAAACTTGTTTTATTGGCCCTTCGTAACCATATATTTTGTGACAGCTCGGTACAAAGTGTGTGGAGCTTATAGGAATGTTTAGTGATTAAGGATTTAGCGCCACAGAATGCAGAGTACTGTTGTGCGCTCTCCAATGTGCAGCATTCAAATCGTTGGATGTATTTTTAACGGTTCTGATTTCGTCTTGGTACTTTAATTGCAGATCCGAGCTGTCCATTGCCAAGATGAAATCGGCAATCAAAAGCTCGGATTCGCACACCAAGGGTATGCACCAACACCCCGGGTGCCGCCAACTAGCGGTGCCCAAGACGACGGAATAGTTACTTACTCCTATAATACTGAGAATGTACAAGATGAGAGAGTACCAGATCGAGGTCCATATGAATACAAATTTTAGTGTGAGATATGAGTGATTTTGAACACAAGGCCACAAACAAAAGGAGATAAAAATGAAAGAAACAGACAAAAAAATGCGAACCATCTTAGCACCAGACCCAGTGCCCCAAAATTATGAACACCATGGCTACCATCAAACCTCCATCCCCAAACTTCTCACCATTAAAACAGAGCATTCCCTCGTTAACTCAGCCATGGATTTCCTGCAAACTGCCTATTGCTACTGATTCCATTGCTGCTGCTTTTGTTTCGTCGAATTCGAATCGGGAAAGAGGACATGCAGCAGTCTCGGTTGCGTTCAATCCTTCTGGAAATTATGAACTTTCTCTGTTTGATGATGATGAAGAGAGTAAGCAGACCTTCCATTCACTCTTGAAAAATATGATTTAGTGAATTTTTTCGTCAGTTTTTAATTTTAAAGTTATTCTGCTCCATTACGTATGAATTGTATATAGTCTGATTTCCTGAAATTTAAGTCTGTTCTTGGGTTTATCATTCATTTATCCATTGAAAATTTCCTGCAAATCAATATTGTTTTGAATTTGCATACATTGTTGAATCGTAATATAGTGTTTCGTAACTTTTCAGCAGTATGATTCATAACATTTTCTATAATTTATAACATTTGGTGCATCTTGAAACTTCCATAAAAAATTTTGTAATTCACAATTTTTATCTCGAACCGGTATTTTTCGTTGACAGATGCACAAAAATGTCCACCACCGTTGCCGCCAACAGAAGGGCGATTTGAGGTAGTCATCGACAATGACATTATCCTTCGCCTCGACTTGACCCCTTTCCACACTGCAACCGGAATCGCCTCACCTCTATCGGGTAAGCCGTTAGGCATAAATGTCCGATCAACCTAATTCATGGTATTCGTATATATATGACTAAGACGAAACTGATCGAATTTCGTTGCTGCTATTTCTAAATGCAGTTGAACCGAAGGAGTTTCTCGAACGAACAATCGGATTTACAATTAACTACACCAAAGAAGATCCGAATGATCCTAGGGAACTTTCAGAATATGGGGAGATTAGGCTTTGGTTTGTTAGACTCGATGCTGCTTACCCCTGGCTACCGGTGTTGCTGGATTGGAGGGCTGGAGAGCTTGCTCGTTATGCAGCCATGTTGGTGCCTCACCAGGTAAAATAAACAAACGCATAAATCTTCATAACACAGACACGGATATGACATGGATATAGCAGTACAAAAAAGCATCACTTATTTCATAACTTAACACCCCCTTGGATGGAGGGTTTTCGAGAGAGAAGAAAGGGATTTGAGAGAAAACGGATTCTTCCTCCGTTTGGATGGAACCAGAGGTGAGAGAGGGAAGGAGAGGGTTAGATTCGAGACCCCCTTCAATGTCCTGTTTCGTTTCTGGCCAAAAGTGGGGAGATTCCGTGAGAAAGGGAGGACAAACAGATCATTGTCGACTTTTGGTAGCACACGTTCGGTTCACCTCCCTCGTCAGATCGTCGTTGTACTTGCGTCGTTGTCTTCGTCTTGTCAAGGCAAAGCTACTTCTGTGATCAAAAGTGAGTTTTAAACCTTTGATTTGGTCGCCGGAGAGAGCTTGGTCACCAGAATGGGAGGGATAGAGTTTGATTTCTCACGGTTATTTGGATGACATGGTGAGAAACCACCCCCTTTCTTTTCTTTTCTCACCAATAAAGGAGATCACACCCCTTTCTTTTCTTTTATCATCTCACTAGGCAAAGGTGCACTAAACACCAATATAGCACAATATTTTTCATAACTCACAAAAATCGGTTTAACGCAATATTTTGCTAAGTACTAACTTTAAATTACAAGCGATTAGTCAGAAGGAGTGGTATATCCATGCAATGTTTGTCACGTCAACACATCTTCTTAGAAATTTACATGCTTATTTGACCAAAAGGATTAGTATTTCTATCCGATCATACAATGAGGCGGGAATCTAGACGTGCAGTTGAGATCAAATTTTGGGACAGTGTATCGAAATGGGGTAAAAAATCATGGTCAAGAGATTATTTATCGCCAAATATCTTTTATCTTTCTATCTCATGCATTCATAGCTGCATAATCATGTCACGAGATATTGTGCTCCAAGATCTAAACTGTATATCGAACTCAAAATCTATGCATTGGGATAGCAGGACAGGATTGTTTGGGTAATGGAAGGTCCCATGCTAAATATATTGTGCATTGAGGTCCTCAGTAATGAGCTTTCCATTTTCTTTGATTGGTTTGATGGGCAGATGAGTCTGAAGATGGGTGTAGTATTCAATCCTGAAGCACTGGAATTGTTTGTCATGAATAAAGTGTTCATTGTCTACAATTGGTTGAAGCAACAAAATGTTCCAAAGCCTAGGCTCAGGGCAAGTGACATGGCTAGAATGCTTGGATTTGGGATTGGAGATGAGCTATTCGACTTGATTGACAAACACCCATTTCCTCCGTCGTAGCCAAGAGTCCTTGATTTACTTGTCGAGTAAATACCGAAGATCTAAGCAGGGAATGGGTAACGGGACTATTGTACCATCTGAGACACTGCGATTATGGTCTGAACAAGTGACGGACTTGTGATGAATGAATGAGCTTCAAAATCATGTAAAATCGTTCGGAGTTCTAAAAAAATGAAGACTACGGAAGAAACCAGAGGTTCTATTTAGTGTGAAAGAAATTCAAATTTACTAGGCGAATGTTAACCACAATCAAGATTAATCCTCAATTAATTAAAGTTCTCTCCCAAAATTTGAATTCTAAATAGTAGGTGTTTTGCTTTGTAACATTTGTTGGGATGTGTTGTTGCTTATACTGCAATATGAGCCATTCAAGGAGATTGTTATCAGTTGCATAAATTTGACATTCCACTACAATGTATTCGAAGTCAAATTTTGCTTAGAAGTTACACATAACCAAAGCAAATTGTTCAACAAATTTCATAAAGGAGCTTACTTTTTTCACCGGAAACATCTTGTGGAGGTTAATAGAACCAAATCAAAAAAATAGTATACAAATTTTCATTATTGAAACCCCAAGGGGTTCGTCTAGTGGTTTGAGTGTAGGACTTAGGCGTTAGCTCCCCAAGGTCTCAAATTCGAAACTTCTCAGGTGTTATCAAGTCATTTGGAGCCAGTGCACACGGAGCATTTGCTTCGGCTTCAAGTGGGGCCCTGGCTAGTGGAGAATGGGTTTATGGTTCACCGAATTAGTCGAGGTGCGCGTAAATTGGCCTAGCACTTGGTAATCCAAAAAAAAAAAAAAATGTTATTGAATATTCTCAGGAGGGATAACATAGAAGTTACATAAATTGACCGAATAACAAGTGGGCCTATGACTAGGATATGGGCTAAATGAGCCCAATACGGCTTCCAGCACTAATACTAAAGCAATTGAGCTGGACTTTGCATAATCAGCCAACCCACCCCAGATATCACCAAGGCCCATCAGAATAGAAGCTAATAATTTATTATTGATTCCTCTTTTTCGTCGTTTTTTTCTAATTTTTTAAAATTCGGAATTAGGTCACAAAGTGTACAAAAGTATATATACTATGTGATCTGGATTTCATCATACGGTCCACACTACCCCTTTTTTTTTTTATCAGCCATACGGTCCACACTATCGATACAATCCAGTGTTGGATTTAAGTCATAAAACTGTCAGAATTTCGATAACAACTCGGTTGATACGATGAATCTAAGCCACAAAGTTCACGTTGTGTCCACTTTTTCTACATCTTAATTTAGAGATATCAAAAGTGGAGCTGGAGAAAATGTTTTACACAAAAAAAAAAAAAAAATTTGGTGGGTTTTGGCGGTCAGGTGTATGATGTATGCAATATTGCAATGCATGTCAATAGGCAAAGGGTAGCAAAAGCTACAAGCAAAACAATGGCATATGTAATACAGTAATGTTTACAAAAGCTACATGATATGACAAGCACATTTTTTTAATGAACGTACTTTTTTTGAGTGGGCCCTCTTCAGTCTAAAATTGTAGCTTATGTCGCTAAAGATAACATCCTTTCGAACCTATACGAGGCCCGTTTGGTTATTATTGGTTTTTCTTTTACTTTATAGACCTGTTTCGTACCTGAATTTAGACATTAATCAGACTAAAACACTATGCGTGGAGGATTAGGTGGGGTCTCATGCCATGTGACAATGTATCCCAAAACATGTGATTGGGTTTCTTCTAGGTACGAGAAGAGACGTTGGAGAGGAAACAAAAATTCAAGTTGAATTTGTGCTTCTATTTGACTGGGAAAACAGCCCATTTGCCCACATACTCCATAATATTCAAACGCCTTTTTGTACATATATGACACAAAGTTTCCAAAAAGCTGTTTTTGTTTGATTTTTTGATGTATAAGATGGATTCCTACTGTGTCTTGACAAGCTTGTTGATGCTAAAAGGTTTGTCCTGAGTTCCTAACCATTAAATCGTTTTTAATTATTCAGGTTTTTGGGCCAGTTTTTGTGCACCTCAGCTAATACTTGGTATATACTGACGAGATTATTTCCACCGCTGATGGAAACAAAAGTTTCGATTTCATTACTCCATGTGTCTAAACAGTGGTCTCAAATAGTAGAACATAGACAGCTGGCGCAATACAATTGATTTGGAGGAAACTTTTGTTTCTGCCTGCCGTGAAAATAATTTAAACTCTAAACTGACCTATATGACACTTGGGAGGTTTTGAACTGAAGACCTTAGGAGAGAATAAATTCCTAATTAGTCTCCGATGCTAACCACCAGCTATGGCCAACCTTTTGGGGTTGTCAAAACCCTCAATCACCGATACATACTAAGGTTATTCATTCCTTTAATTTTGAGTTATTACGGGTCGTCGATGTGTTTGGTACATGTATTTACGGTGGGATTCGTAGAGGATCATACGGATCATTTTTGTGCTTTTCCACTACAATGGACAAATCCGAGTGCGATCCTCCAGCGGATGCGCTTTGAGAGCCATTGATGGCAACAGACTGTGATTTCCTTAGAATTTCCACCCTCCTGTTGCATTTCTGCTTTCGTGTTTAGCAAAGAGGTGGTACGATTGGTTTCGTAGAGGGAAAAAGGAACGTATTGAATCTAAGAAAATAAAACTGGGTTTGCCAATACTTCAAATCGAAAAACAAATTATTGGGTCCGATTGAGCCGAATCGAAATGGCAATTGGGTTTAATTTTTTGCATTTGAATGCACAATCAAAACCCATTTAAGTTGTAGGTATGAGTTTGGCCCGACTAGGGGCTGTAGTGAGCAAACTCACTACACTCGTTTAGTGAACAATCACGATCGTCGGATTAGTAATCAATGGTTTGGATAAAATGAGTATAATCCGGACCAATTTAGGATAATCTCATTTAATCCAGACCGTTGATTGTCGAACTGACGGTCATAATTTGCTCACTACAGGGCTGTGGTGAGTTTGCTCACTACAGGCACCCAATTCCGAGTCTGGCCGCATCATTATGTATAGATTTGGAATTTTTTGTTTCGTGTAAGCATTACATATGTCATGCACCATATGCTGATCAGTATTTTCAGTAGTATTCATTGCTCGAGACCTACTCCTGAAGAATTGTATGTATGCAGCCTTACCCCGCGAGCAAAGAGAGACTATTTTCAATCATGGATGGATGCAAAGGGGTACACGGGGTCACGTGCCCCCGCTCAAAACTAAAAAAAAATATATATATATATATAGTCCATAAAAAGTATTCATTATAAACTTATTGTCCATAATGAATGTTTTAATTTAGCAAAATCATCGACTAAGAAAAAATTCCACGATTATGATTAATAAAGTGGCCCGCTGGGATAAATTCCTGGATCCTTCCTTGTTTACAACGACTCGAACCCGGAACACAAGGTCACATTATGCATTTTTAGGAAAATATTTACGAACCAACACATTTATTCTGGGTCCCCATGAGCCTTTGGCATTAATTTCGATATCTATGTTCTCATTTAAATCTCTAAACTACTACAAGCATTTTATTGATGCCTGAAATGTTCCTTCTTCTCATGTTGCATTGACCCATGCAATTATTTTCCATGTTGGAGTAGTCTGTCAGAAGGCCATCCCATCTTCCCTTGCCAATGGGACCCTGATGTTTTTTATCCCAAGGCCCACATCCACCGGCCCAGATGACAACATTTAATTCTCTCCCTTCTCTTCACATGATCTAGCTTGTGTTTTCTCCATAATGATTGTTCCCTGCAGAAAACAGATCATGTTGACTTCATACTTCCATGTCCTCAACACTTACATGATTGGACTTGGGGCTCTTCTATTCCTCAGGACGGCAAGCGCTGCCACCTCATTTGAGCCGTTCATCTATGGAATAAACAATCTAGATTAATTTACAGATGATTTACTATTGGAATTGATCATTTGCGAATTCAAACCGTTGATTGTCGAGATGAAAAGCTCGGATTGATAGATATCTTCGCCTGCCGTCGACCCTGAGGAACAACAGTGCCCCCAATCCGTTCTTCTATAGCATGCAACTCGAGGCTTTTTGATCTGAAAATTGCACGTCTACATTTTGAGACGAAAGGAATACAATAATACGAGTAGACTTCCATATAACAACGCCACCCTCGAGTGTAATTCCTGGCTCCTCCACTAAACTGTATTGATCTACTAGTAATGCTTACACATTAACTGGTGTCATGTTGGAAGATGATATGAAACTATCAGAGATTAGCCAAAAAGCTCTTGCATTAAGCTTACTAGCTAAAAGGGAGGGTTTCAAGACTTTTCAGTCCGTGAAACTTTCCCACCATGATATGATAAAGATGATGGACCTACTTCTCTTGTTAAAACCGGAAATCAAATTATATCACTTTGTCCATTTGGGTATGAAAAAATCATAGATCGCCTAGGTTAATAGATTTGCTAGGTTTTATCTATCACCAACAACTCACACAATCAATAAATCAAACTCGCAAATAGAAAGTAATCAAAACAGAGAACACCAAGATATGATATACATGGAAAACCCCTGAAAAGGTAAAAAATCACGGGAGGGAATCGAACACTATAAAACATTGTGCGGTTACAAGTAATCTTACCATACGATTATGAATCCTCACAAAACGTCCGAAGAACTATTTGTCGAAACCACATTAGGATGGAATCTTGAGAATAATGAGAACAGTCTTTGGGTCAAAACGCTTAAAAGTAAATATCTCAAACACTACTCCTTTCAAGGTTGGCCTAGTAATAGACCCGCTTCGCATACTTGGCGTAGTATAATTCACACTAGAGAGATTCTCAAGGAAGGAACTAAATGGTCTATAGGTGATGGCAACTCTGTGGATTTATGGAATGACTGGTGGTGTGGTAACGGGCCGCTAGCCAAGAAACACCCTGGCCCCCACACCCTAGTCAATACTATGGTGGCAGACATCATTGATACTGGCTGTTGGACAGCATTGATCATATCTTGGATAATGATTCTCGTGCTGCCATATTGAGCACGATTCTCCCTGTGTATTTAGAAGCTTCTGATCATCCATCTTGGTTAGGCTCTTCTAATGGTATTTGCTCTGCGGCTTCTGCTTATGATTTCATTTGTAAAGATAATAATGACATTAAGGGTTGGGGGTGGTTTTGGAAAATGAAGCTAGCTACCGCAAAAGCTCAAAACTTTTATTTGGCTTATTTTCCACGACAAACTCCCAACCAATCTTCTTCGTGCTATAAGAGGAATGACCAACTCGGATTGTTGCCCAAGGTGTAACCTCTCACAGGAAAACCTTGGGCACCTCTTCAGGGATTGCCCTAAAGCTATTGAGCTTTGGGACAAAATCCCATCAGGTCGTTTAATGAGAACAGGATTTAACAACTCCACTTCGAACTGGATTTCTACCAACTTGAAAAGAAAAAGATTTTTGCGTATGGGATTTGAAATACCTTGGAACACTTTGTTTTGCACTACCATTTGGCAAATTTGGAAAGACCGTAATCGCAAAAGTTTTGATAATGTTGACGCCAATTCTGTTGTGAATTCCAATATTTCAATCTCATACGCTACTGAAATTGTGGAGGCTTTTAAATCCACTCTCATTAACGACCCCCCCATTAATCGTCTAATGCTTTGGTTTCCTCCCATTCCAGGTCAAATTAAACTTAACAACGATGGGTGTTGGTATGAAAGTACAAGAAAAGCAGGTTTTGGTGGGTTATTTAGGAATGCCCATGGCGATTGGGAGCTCGGGTATTATGGCAGAATGGTTGCAAATTCAAGTCTGGAGATAGAGATTTGGAGTATCTACAGAGGACTCACAATTGTGTTGGAGAAAGGTCTTACAAATGTCCAAATTCAATCAGATTCCCAAACAGCGGTCCTCCTCTTCAATGACGGTGCCACCCTAAACCATCCTCAAAGCAATATCATAAATGATGGTCATTACCTTTTAAGCCGGACGGGATGCACTCTGACTCACACCTACCGAAGTGCAAATGCTTGTGCTGGTTTTGGAGCTGAACAGGAAGAAGAGTTGGTGGTGACCAACAGCCATCCCCTTGGCATACGGGAGTTCATGAGAAGGGACAGTTGCATTACTTGCCAATTTCTGGACTAGCTCGGCAGCCCTTCTCTCGCCATCCTATCTAGTTTTATTCTTATGTGTTTTGTACTCTTATGTTGTTTCCTGATGTTGTCTGACTTTGTTTCCTAAGGTCTATTACTATTCCGTTGTACCAAAAAAAAAAAAAAAAAAGAAACCACGTTCACCACACCCAGTGCTTGACAACCTCTGTCTTAAATCCACAACTCTTCCACTAACTTACGGAAATCCACCGAAGGTTCATTCAAATAGTTTAATCAAAGTTTATAAGAACTTCTTGGAGTTATGTCTGTTGCTCAATGATCCATCAATCTTCTTTTTTACTATAAGATTCTAGCCAAAGATCCCCTTCAATATTTTCTGAGATTAAGAGGAGTTCTGAAGCAACTCTATCGTGTGTGGTCATCTGTAAACCCTAACAGACCTCTTATTTATAAGCTACTGAAAAAAAAAAAGAAGACAAGTTACTCGAGCAACTCCCGTAGCCTATCGAGCACTTTCCTGAATTAAAGCTTTCATATATCGAAACCTTGATTTCCCGAATTAATGTTGTTATATATCGCAACCCCTTAATTTCCTTAATCTTCTTCCCTTATTGAAGTTGGTAAATACTGAAACCTTGATTGCTCTCCCTTGATTTCTTCCACCTAAACACTCAATCTTTCAACTACACAATATCGATTTCCTTCCACTTCTCAAACAGACACTCTAGAAATGAAAATAAATAAAATACAACTCGATAAATGGGGATACAAATAAATGTGTGTTTTGTTGTGAAATTTGCCAATACAGACAAATCGTAGCCTATGCTTCTAACAGGGTACTTGCTTCATGCTTCTACACTGCAAGAAAATTGACAATTCCCGCCAGTTTTTTTCCCGGCCGGTTCAATTAATTCCGGAAATTTCCTGCGGTTTTTTTATTACCGCCAGAAAAAATATTCCTCTGAGCAGATTTTCCAATACCGTCGGTAAAAATCAAATTTTCAAAAATACTTTACCGTATGTATAATATTTTTGTTTGTCCATTGTTAACAAAATGCGTGCTAGAGCAAAGTTGATAGCACACGCACTAGGAGGTCAAGGTCGTGCTATCGCCTCTTGTTCGTGTGCTTCTGTGCTTGTCTGATGGTGAGGAGTGAACAGAAGATAAGGCAGAGTGAGAGGCTGAGAGCTATTCATATTCCTATTTTCATTTGAAATAAAATACTCCGTATAAAATAGACTCAATTGGTTAATACTACGTCGTTTCATTCTATTATAACAGAAGCCAAACTAGTGATGTAGCGCGGAATGGTTGGCGCCCAAATAATTTAGCTTTTGGCGATGTAAATTGCATCGCCAAAATGAGGCTTTTCGGCGACCCCATTTTCGCATTGCTGAAAGTACAAAATACATAAAAAAAAAAAAAAGGTCTCATTAGTTTAATACTACGTCGTTTTATGTCGGTGGACAATTGGAAATAAGCGGGAAACGAAATATTGGGCGCACCAAAAATTGCGCCAAAAAATTAGCCTTTGCCGATGCATATCGCGCCGCTGAATGTGCACATTTTTGCCGAGATCATTTTCTCATCGCTGAAAGTGCAATTTTCGGTTGCCAAAAGTGGCCCATCAAGCGACCCAATTATATTGTTGGAGACAAGGTATTGCCGATGCAATTTCAAAAAGTGCATCACCAAATACATACCCAATGGCAATGTGTTTTTGTTCCATCACTATTCAAGTCGCCAATACTCCATTTTCTTGTAGTGCAAGCAAATATTGTCCGCCACACAGCGCCACGACACCACCACATGTAATCCTTCTAATACGGGAAAAAGCTTTACCAGCGGTGGTATTGACAGCGGGTGTGATTACAGGCACTAATACTATTGCCGGTGGTTTTTGGGCTTTTCCTAACGGGTTTCTAATCCGGTAAAAGCTAATTTTCTTGTAGTTTAAATGTGAATGGCTATTGAAGCCTCTCTTTGGTCACAAACACACAAATAGTGAGGTGCATAGAGTTTCACGGATCACTAATTCCAATCCACTTGACTTATGGTAAAAAGATTAGCAAAACTTGGCTTGATCGTTTACTTTAAAGTCCCATAATTGACAAACCGGCCGGATATCCAGTTATATATATAAATAAATGGTTTAGCAAAATTTGATTTCTCCTAGACTGTCTACACAAGCCATTATGAAAAGTAATCAACGACACTGAAATAAGCTTTTTCTTGAAGTTCTAAGTCATCTATTTTAAGTTAGGAACACTTGCTTCATTATTACTCCTGAGGAGCCACCTGTCTTATTAATTGGCTTGTTTGATCTAGACCAGACATACCATCGCAAAAGATGTACCAAAATGAAGCAAAAAATTGACTTACCCCTTTATAGTTGATTTCTTCAAGGTAGTGTGGTCCAAATCTTTTCTGAAGTTTTTGTCTAAAGAGACATGAATTGTCTCTTTGTCAGAAAATTAATACTCCCCTCCGTCCCTTTTTAAATGATCCATACAGAAATACGTGCAATTTCAAACCCCTAAAAAACATATTTCTCTATATTACTTTTTAATTTGTTTTATACCAAATTAAAGTGCTCATTGAGTACTTTAATTTGGTGCAAACAAAATTTAAAAACAATATGCGAAAGTACATTTTTAAACGTCCGCAAAAATACACGTTTCCCAAGTGGATTACTTAAAAAGGGACGGAGGGAGTATTTCTTAGCCATTCTTTTTTTTTTTTTTAATGTATCTTACATTCCTTCAGGTTTAAGTGAATAATTAAACGATTAAAGAGCAATCAAGAAACATGAGTAGGGAAAAATTAAAGAGAAAAAAAAAAATTGAAACATTATTCCACTACCATTTTAGTCAAAATTAAAAACTATCAGACTTTTACCACATCTTTTGAAGTTTTTGGATTCATCTAGTCTAGACACTTGAAACGTAAAAAGACAAATTATAAAAATGTTACGGAGAGTGAAAAAGTCAACCTTTACTAGAAATTTTGACTTTTCGACTTTCTAGTGAATTATTATAATTTTTTTAACAAAATTCATTTAAGAGAAAAAAATACAGAAATCGTGAAGAATTCAAAGGACTCAAAAACGAGTTTTTGAGAAGAAACCCAAACATAGGATTATTTTCTTGTTGCATTCACGCAGATATAAGTTTTCCATTTTCAAACATAGATGTAAACAAGTTATTGATACTATTATTTTATAGACTAGATTGCAGTTGACTATGTTTATTAAAATACCAAAAGTTATATTCTCAATGAAGTTTAAAATTTTTTTTTCTGAGTTTTTCAAATGATTTTAGCAACCTAGTTGCTATAGCAAATGAATTTACCAGGTCCTAAAATCATGGTTGATTTTAGCAACTGGGGATTGCTAAAATCTTTTGAAAAACTTAGCTAAGGCTTTATAGAATAACAAAAGTTAAATGTAGAAGGTCAACGTGCATTAACTTTAAATTATCCTTAGTTATCAAAATTTTCCAACTTACTCTCTTAATTAGAGTATTAGACCTTTCGAGACTGCCTTTCTTCAATTACGCAAATTTAAAACTTGTATATGATTTTATAAAATCAAAAAATACTATACTATAGGTAATCACTCTGCGTGCATTGCAGGCACACAGCGCATATCATGCTAAATTATAAAATGTATGGAAAGTTCCATGATGTGCATCACTCCTTGAAATTGGAAAAAGAAAGCGATACGGAGATATGACAGTTCACTATCTTAAAAAACTAATATTTGAACTACATTATCAGATTATTATAATTGTGTTAGGAATATAAAATGTTCCAATCCATATGATCATTCAATCATTTCGGCATTAACGCTTTACTTTTAAGTGTCATTCCTAGCTAGGTTATAAATTGTTTGCATAAGATACGGATGAAAAGTATCAATAATATAATCAAGTGACTTCATCATTTCAACCCTTTAAGAATTAAGGGGTCAACTAGCTAATTTATTAACTCTTCATGTCACATTATCACTCAAGTGAACAACATTGGTTTATGATTTACGTTGAAAACATAAAACATGCTGCATCCATAATCAAAGTACTACTTCATTTGCAGTTTTTGAATTTTCAAACTTTTTTCACAATTGAGAATTTTGCAAAATCAACAAAGTACAAAATATGAATTTACAGTTAAATCCAAGTGGTTGGCAAAGTGGTCTTGCCTTGGGACTTTTGGGTTTTCTCTCACCTAAAGCCTTAGGTTCAATTCCCCTTGCCAGCAAACTTTTTAGGCCACTGAGGGTTATATCCGGTCGTTACATCTAGGACCTTGGGATCAATCAAAGTGTGTGCAAGTTAACCCCAATATCTGGATATTTAAAAAAATATGAATTCACAGTTTCCCCATTGTGTATGACAATGAACTAAATTTCTCATAATTGAGGAACAAATCGCGCATGTAATCGATAGTTTTTTAAAATGTATAAGGCCTTGTTTGACAACCCAGATTTAGCACTTAAAACTGAATAAATTAAGTAATAAGTAATTAAGTAGGTTTGATAACCACAATATGCATTACTTAAAAAATTAAGTAGCTCTTAAAATGAAAGCTAAAATGTGGATTACTGAATTTATAACTAAAACACTCTTCCACCGCATCCAATATGCCGCCACCTCCACTCCTACCGCCACTCCACCACCACCACCACTCTGTCACTTCCACCACAACTACTACCACCACCACTCACACCACCATGACCACCAACCACACCACTATGACCACCACCCCGTCACTCCGACCACCACTCCCACCACTACTACCACCACCACCCTAACCACCATTCCTCCACTCCCACCACCACTGCCGCCGCCACCCCACCACCACCACTCACACCATTCCTCTGCCACTCCCACCACAGCCACCACCACCACTCACACCATTCCTCTACCACTCCCACCACCACTACACCACCACCACTCCACCACTCCCACCACTAACACCACCTTCACCACCGCTCCCCCACTACCACCACTACTCCGCCACTCCTACAATTACCACCACTCCGCCACTTCCACCACCACTATTGCCACTACACCACCAACGCACCACCACTACTTTCCAACCATCACTCCTCCACCACCACGATGCCACCATTCCACAATCACTACCACTACCACCGCTATACCACCATCACAACCATCACTGCCACTACACCACCATTTTGCCAATATTTTTGTATATTTATTATTTTGATAAACGAACCTTTTTTTTTTTTCATTTATGCATTCCAGTATGAATTTATGAAATGCAACGTAAAAAAAACTAGTGAATTTAATACTTCAGCTCCTTGTACAGATCAAACTTATTTTTTCTGTGCTTAAGATTCAGTACATATCAAACAGCTTATTAACTTAATAAATTCAGTTTTCAGTACTTAATTTTCAATTTTCAGTTTTATCAAACAAGCCCCTAAGTGAGGCTGCATGTAATTACAGAATCAATTCAATATATCAAAGGCTTTTCTGGGAATGGATTAGAGATATTTGCAAATAAATTTTCTAACAAAAATAGTGTTTGGGAGATATGTACTGAATATATTTTATAAGTTTTATGTTAAGTGAAATGAGAAAAGTAAGAAATGATCAATCAAAAAGTTCATCTATCCGTACTTTTTCATTTTGCTCTCCTTCATCAAAAACAAAAATTGCATTATGTCAAAATTCATTTTAGGAGGAGAGAGCCAAACAAGCATAATATGAAAATGAAAAAATTGAAAAATTAGATACTTAAGCTCCCGAACACCGAAGGCTTATAGATGGACTCTTGGCAGGCCCATTATGATACACTTTTTAATTTTTAGAACTCATAAACAATATTTATCAATCATGTCGATCGAATATTAATTAAGACATCAATATTCCAACACAGTTATCTTTAGTTAATACTAATATTTATGATCTTGTTATTCAATTTACCTTCTTTTCATTACAATTCAGGTGTCTGGGCTAATTAACAAGTACCTCATCTAAATTTGGGAGCCCAAGCAAACCACACACTTGCATCAAGCCCGCAATGAAACCTAGAGCAATGTCCTGGACTGGCAGAGTTGATAGTACCTGAAAGGTTTCAAACCAAAGACCTTAGGATGAAGCAAACTCTTATGTGATATATCTTGACAATTTAATTACAAAAATGATACATGTACAACATCCAAGCTCCAACATTGCTCCAACACACTCACATGGTTTGTGGAGCCCACACACATTTCACGCTCAAGTGTGTGTGGGCTCCACACACCATATGAGTGTTTTGGAGCAATGTTGTTCATGTATTGCAGTACATGTATCACTTTTTATTTAATTACTTAGATAATTGATTTTGGCATGCCACTTTTTGCTAACCCACTCCAATGTTTAGCTGGTATCAATACACCATTTCTGGATATTAATAGCAAGTGGTTCTGGATTCTTGAATTTGCTTTGAGCCCTTCTTCGACCTCCGATTGTCTCGGGCCTTCCTCCAATGTTTAGTTCACTTAAAATCTTATTGGTGAGCGCTTTGTTTGATCGCTTTACTTGTTTGGCCCTCCCTAGGTCTCCAATTGAGTTATGTGATCGTGAACTTGAAATACTTATTGATTAAGCTTCTTTACTTGGTCGTGATGCTTATTTCTTGTTCGTTACTCCTATAGTTAGTTGTTCCTTGAATTCGATGATAATTGTACCCATCCTCATATAATGGACACTTGATAACGTAATGTGATTGTAATACCCGTCCCGGACATTTAATGTTTAGTTCGTGTTTTTATATGAATTGGTGGAGTTTGGGGTTAAATGGTTATACGCTAGAAGTACGAGGATTTGAGTATGTTTGAGTATGCTTAAATATCATAGGGTGGGAGTATAGTTGGAGATGTGGGGGTGGCTACACCCAATGATTTTGCTAGTGGGTGGGAGTGGGATATTTTTCTTTCCTTTTTCCTTAATCTGATAGCAATCAGAGAAGTGAGAGAGAGAGGTGGACGACAGAAGAAGAAGAAGAAGAAGAAGAAGAAGAAGGGAAAAATTGGGGAAAACTTAATTCAAGGTAAGATCTTTGATTCTTGATCTTAATTTGTTAATCTTTGTAGTTTTTGGGTGGTAGAATCTGGTATTCTACAGTTGGGAGGAAGGTTTAGGGATTTCTTTTACAGAAAATTCGTGATCAAGTTAGCTTTGGGTGTTTGGTTGTGGATGAACTCGAATCTGCCATGATTTTGAGTGAATTTTCGGATGTAGTTTCCGTACTCGGAATTTTATGAGATTTTTACAGTAGCTACCCATGGATGTCTTCGGTGTTGTGTTAAATTTTCGTGATTTTATGAGAAGCACAGAAAATATGAAAAATGTTTTACCGAGCTGCTGTCGGGTTCGCGTCTGTGCAGATAGCACTGACACTCTTTGGAAAAATGGGCATAACTCATAGCTCGAGTATCCGTTTTGCGAACCGCTTTTTGATTTGGAAACTAGACTCGTATACCTTCGAGATTTTGTAGGGCTTGTGCCTTAAATTTCTATAGGAAATAGCAGTTTTTGATTTGAAGTTGATGGTTGAGGAATTCTGGAAATCTGGGCAGCCTTTTGAGTTGAGTTTTTCATGAAGTTTGCTATAGCTAAGCATGGTTAATGGATATGGGTTTTTATGGGTTTTATGTGTTGATGAGTTGGTGAAGTTTTGGAGTTGGAATCATTGGAAAATGTTGAGTAGATGATTTTTAATGAATTGTTGAGCGCAGACGGTTCTGCAGAATTTATAATCTCGTGTTTTGTTGTGTATCTTCTATTTAAGCGTTTGTGTTAATATTTAAAGATGATCATATGCTGATATGGTTTAGCTTGTGGCTAGGTGACAAGTCGGGTCATCGGGAGGTGCCGAAACCGTAAGTTTGGCATACTCCAGTCGAATCAGAGGTGAGTGTGTTTGATATATTCATGTTCAATAACATATAACTGAGTTGATGATGTATTGTGAAGACGGATGTATGCCATGTGATGATGATGTGTTGTTGTGAAGATGGATGTATATCATGCTAATAGATGTTTTAGCTGTGGATATGCATGTTTGATGTGTGTGAAAGATGGTATCTGCGAAGGGGCTGTGGATTGAGTTACACAGTGACCTAGGATACATTGTATATTGTGTGTGAAAGATGGTATCTGCGAAGGGGCTGTGGATTGGGTTGCACCGCGAGTACGTTGTGTCGGCTAGCTACCGGTGACAACGAGCGGGGTGTGCTCCCACAGTGACCTAGGATACATAGGATGTGGCAGACGTGCCACTTGCATGTGATTGGTTTTATACATGTTGAAAGTTGCTGTATAGTGATGTTGTGTTTTGGACGTTGAAAGTTGTTGTATGATAATGTTGTGTTTTCGGATGTTGATTTAGTTGATGTATAATGTTGTTGTGTTTTGGCATGTTGATTTGGTTATATTTTATTGAGCAAATCTATGTCTCACACACTCTGGATTTCCTTTATGGTTTTCTAGATAGCAGGAGCTGTAGAGGGGGGTCCACTACCGGTCAGCGTTGGGTTATGAAGTTGGTGTCGAGTGGATTTTTGGACATGTTGTCATCTAGTGCTTTTATGGTTTGTAATATAAAGCATTTTGAGTTTATGTAAAGCTTAAGTTGTTTCTGAGTAGACAGTTGTGGGTGTTGAGTTAGTGATTTAACGTTGGCACTTTTGTTTATATGAAGAAGTCTTCCGCTGTGTTGTTATTATAAGAGTTTATTAAGCTGATGTTGAGTCTTGTGTTGGAATGCCACGTGGCCGCACCGTTTCGGGCCCACCACGGGTGCCGTTTGCGGGGCGGGGCGTGACAGTGATGGACGCAAAACATGTTTTGAACAAATGGATTATGTTTTGAAAGGGGACATGTGGACACTTGTGGAATACTTGAGATACTTGGACACTCGGGGGACACGCGGACATTTGTGGAATTATTTTAGAGACACTTGGACACTCGAGCGACACGTGGACACTTGTGGGATACTTAAGAGACACTTGGACACTCGGAGAACATGTGTACACTTGTGGGATATGAAGGACGCTTGTTGAGTAGTTGCGGGATACACGAACAGGTGTGGGATACATAGTTACTTGTGGGATGCACGAATACATGGGAGATACACACACCTGTGTAAATAAAATATATGGATACTTATGAAATACTTTGGGTACTTGTGAAATACTTGGATGTGATGGATGCGTACTATAAATACTTGTTAGACACGTATTGTTGATTTGAGTAAGTTAACAAATACGTTTACTAGGGTCACCATTCGGTGTGTCCCTGGGCTTGAGTATCGAGGCTCATGAATCTCGGCAAGAGTGAACAAGGCCCACGAAACTTGGTTAAGGATCCAAATCCATTTAATGTTGGTTATTGAAAACCGTCATTAATGGAGAGATTGGAAATAAAGGAAGAAAACAGAAATTTTGTTAATGTGAACTTATGACAAAGATGGTTTTATGAGAGTTGTTGGACCCGATTGACTAGGCTTCTAGTAAATATGCGGGGATTTGTTAAGTAGTTATGGTACTATGAGTCACGCAATGAGAGGAAAGGTCGGTAGTGGAGGGCTTAACGTTATTATCGTGTGCATGTAAGTAAGTGCGTGCGGATGATGAATTGTTACTCTTATAGTTATGATTAAGTTATATGTTATTTGCTTGTGAAAGTAAAGATGCATTACTCATCATCCTCAATATTTCCGTGTATGCATTTATACAATTGGTAAAAGAAACTTCCACTGGGCGAAGTCAATGCTCACCCCCTGCTATTTTCAGGTACAACTAAGGAGCATGAGTTAGAGTGTCAGTGATGCATGACATTATAAGAAGCATGGCATGAAGAACATTTAAATCATTTGTAAACCTTGACTTTTTGGAATTCAAATATGTATCTTAACTTCCCTTTCTTTTAACTCATCGGAAGAATGTAATAACTTTAGCACTTTTAAACACGTTTTCTCCTGGGTTATGGGTTCTTTACGTAGATCACGGTTATACATAAGGTAATTCACGTTGCGTGGTGACTTTTGCTTGATCATATAACGTATTACTGAGACACTCTGTGGAAGAAATGTATATTTAATTATGTTTAGAATCGAGAGCGTGACAGTAAGGGAGAGCTTAATGGAGGACATGGTGAGAGAGAGAAAGTTATATTTTATCGAAGGTCCCCAAAGGGACGAAAGAGTTACTTAGGTGAGTGGGGAAGTGTGGTGGAGAATGTGTGATAATAAAAATTCAATAGAAAGAAGAAATCAAAAAATTTCAGTAATTAACATTATAGATAATCGATGCACTATAACCGAAAAAATATCAATGTGAACTTTATATTAAATTTTTTTTTACTGCTCCGTGCATCAAACGGACATAATGTTAGGTTTTTTTCAATAAGAATATGTGTCAAGTCCACATTGACTGATAAATAAAAATTTCACCAATTTCAAAAAAAAATAATGACTGCAATTTCAATCATGAAAATTGAGATGGAAATAATGAACCCCAGAAACGTTTGTTGGACGTTTTTCCTTTTTTCAAACACCAACAAACGTTTTAGTTTTCCCTTTCATAAACCAAACGTTTACCACAGCACACCGGCACGGCCACCTTTAGCTATGCCCCTGTGTTACCCACAACGGAAACACACCCGCGAATCACCGTTTGCCACGTAGACAAATTCCTCCCACGTCACAGTCTAAGGGCCAGATCACATGGGACGGATGTCCGCAAGAGCAACTAAACGACAAAACAGTCCACGTCGTCGAAGGGAACGCGTACTGGTAGGACGGTTACTAAATCACCGTCGCATTAACTCCTCTTGTTCCTTGACACGTGGAGGAGTGGACCCCACGTTCTTTGATATGTCTGATGACGTGGAGACATTTTGGCATGTCCAATTCGACATCAAACCCTTCCTTTCCTATATCCTTATTTCAAATTCTATTATTAATACTTTTGAATTTTTGAATAAAAATGGAATTGGCATGTGAAGAAGTTGCCTTCAAATTTCAAATTTCAGAAAGTCTAGATGTCCAGAATTTGAAATTTAACGATTCAGATTCACTTTAAGTGAATATAGACCATTGAATTTTAAATTATGGCCGAATACTTTAATTTCTGGATATATTTTCTGGGTATGTACAAGTGCTGTTCAAATTTAGCATAAAGGGTCATGCTTCAATTCCACATGCATTTGAAGCGAAGAAAGACATGATAGGTTGGATTGATTTCATATGCTTATTTTGACAACTCAACTTATCACCTCAATTTTGACATATGGGTCGGAGATGCTCTAATACGAGCTGAAAAATACAAATTTATGTTGATTGTTTAATAATGTGAAATAATCAATAAAATTTATTTGCGTCACATATATTTTAACCCATTAGGAAGGAGAGTTTTTTTTTTTTTTTTTAGTCACTCATCAAGTATAAAGTTTTGTGTGTGGTCCAATTGACAGGTTAAGATCATAAGACAACACATTCATACCCTTCTACAAGCACCCAAAAGGGTAGGATAAGATTGTCCAGAGAAAGGATAGGATATTCAAATATGGTGCAGCTACTATACTTGCACATATATATGAAGATTTATAAACCTAGCTAGGGTTTGCAATCGGCACATCAATTTAATAGTAATTAAGGTATTGAAACAGAGAATTGGCACATCAAATTAGACAATTGAAAGATGGATGATTGAGATGAAGAAGAGACAAAGGACTAGATGTTCATTCATGTTTTTGATGGAAAAGAAGGTGTGGTCATTAGGACAATCTCTCAACTTGGATCTTTTAGGGTACCCTCAAAGGGCGACACCATACCCCAATTGTGGGGATGGGGCAGTTGGAAATTCCCCAAAAGAAAGGTTCACTTTTTCACCCTTCCTATGTCATTTCCCAAGTGATCTGTCTTGTTTGGAGACCACCAGTTTCAAGAAAATGGACTCCCCCGACCCTCCATTTTGTGAGGAGGGCTGTTTTGTCCCCTTCTTATAGGTTTTATATATACCAACACTATTTTCATTTTATTGGAAATTCAAATAGTTGATTTATAGTAACTGGATTTTGTTACTATTTTTTTTATTTTTTTTATTTTTTTTTTATATTTCTAATCTCAAGACTTAGGTTTGGTAATTAGTAAGGATATGGGTGACAATAATTATCTGTGTTCACAATTTAGTCGGGGCAAAACTTAACAACTAGCAATGAACCGAATGCGCAGTGGTAATTAGAGAATCTACTATACCCAGTCAATAAATCAAAATCACCCTAGGCTTCTATTAACTTTTATATGTAAAGCTTTTCTAAACGAGATTGCAGTACCCTGGACTTCTTTTTCTTCCTCGATATATTCTTTGTCGAGTTTTGAAAAATTTTGTTGCTGATCAAGAATAAAAATGAGATTGCAATAACCAAACTGAAAACACAATATGAAAAGCAGCAAAGTAAAATATCATAACAGCAGAGTAAGAAAAATTGAGGCATAAATTCCATTTCTTACACGAGGTTGCTTGAAAATGACACTTTCTTTTCTAAAAACACAAGAATCTCATTATTAAATTTGCACTCTTTTTAACAAAATCAGAAGTGAAGAAGGATGTGAAACACAGAAGGCAATACACAATTAATAGTACCATGTTCATGAATTTATTGTGGTACCCACAAGACCTATATGTATATCTATCCCATTATATGTATATATAACAAGACATCCCCATGTTATCAACCCAACCCATTCAGAAGCTGTAATCCATTCCTCCCAAGTTCATCAATAGAAAGAAAGCTAGAGAGAACAAAAGAGGAGAAACCCCACATTTTGTTTCATACCTTTCTAGTCTCTCTTACCCCATTTTCTTCTTCAAACATCCTTAATTCACCCAAATGAGGCCTTCTTTTCTACTTTCCTTTTTACTTTTGTCCACTGTGATCATTTCTGAGGTCCAAGGTAAGGCCACCATATCTCTCTCATAAACCTCTATGTATTTGGTCACTTTAGCCATTAATACTACTTTTTTTTCTTGAAATTGGGTACTGATTTTTCCTTATTATTCTGCAGCTATACGCCTGGAGAAAGATTTTCCATCGGTAAAGCACCATAAAATCCAGGTTAGTTTTTTTTTCTTTTTTCCTCTGAGATATTGTAGGCTTTGCTATGAACATAATGGATCATGGGTGTATACACTATACCACTTGTTTCCAATTAATTAGAGATACATATATCAACCGACACGTACTGGGTTTTCTGTTAGTCTTACGTAGTGATAATTAGAAAAAAGATGAATCATACTGCTTAATATCGGTCGATATTTGGCTGTGAAGCTATTTACAGTACATGATTCTAATGTTACTATATATGTGTTTGTTGAAATTGATGCAGGAGGGTATAACTGTGAATAAAGAAAGTAGTGGGGCTATTATTGGAGAGGATATTCAATGCAAAGAAGGGCAATGTACTTTATCAGGTACAATGAGGAGAAGAAATTCAAGGATAGCCAAGGAAACCCACAACTTACCATCAGTTCATGAAGACTACTATGGACCTAGGTTACACAGACCCGAGCACCATTAACCACTAGCTTTCCTTAGAAGAGCCAAATTTGGTTTCAAAAGACATAAACCCATGACCATGTATTCTTTTTCTTCGCATATCGCGATAATATGTTAGTAGATGTTAGAGTTATAGCTAACAACGATATCTTCTCTGTCGGACTCGAACTTAGAACCTCTCTTTAAAAGGGGGCACACGACCTGCTTGGGCTATAACCGTGCGTTTTGACAAGGCAAATTTGTATCTTCTTTCAATTCTAACATGATATGAATATTAGTAGGACATCATGACAGTTTAAATTTCCCTTTTTCTTCTTTTGAATAGAAGAATTCAAGAAACATGTGATGGGAATTTCATATCATGTGTTAAATGGGGTTTCTTTTTTCTACTATTGCAGGAAAAAATAGAAAACTTATTGCCAAGGAAAAGTCTATTAGTCCCACCAAGATTTCCAAGGTTGGTTTTCCAAAAAAGAGCAAGTTTATTTTACTAGGACCACAATTGATCAACACTCTAGGGACGAAATCTTCTATCATCAAATACTATTGTCCTTCTGTCTAAATGCGTTGAGAATCATACGATTGCGTTTTTTAAAATTCGCGAGTACCTCTCATGAGATGTGACTCGTGATGCATTCGAACAGAAAGACACAGATATTTGGAGACAGAAAATCCTAGCCGCGTCCCCACTTCCATTTTATGACTCTAGAATTCTCTTTGTACAGAATGAAACGAATGGAGGCAAATTGAGTACCGATGAACTCGGAGGAAAACATGAACGTTCTTACATTGACTCATCGCCGGATTCCAATGATCACCAGGAAGCAACCCCCGAACGATATCCGGAGATTTTAGACATAGATGAGATGGATTATTCTCAAGCAAGGAGAAAGCCTCCAATACACAACTGAAGTAGTTTTGGAAAGAGAAGAACAAATAAATGAAAATAAAAAATAAAAAAGGAAGGAGAAGGCTTAGATAAGATGAAATGGTGATAAAAGATGGACAGCATTGCAGAAATGCTGCAGCTCTTTTAGGGTTAGATAGATTTTGTACATAGTATATTCAACAATTATTGTTAGATTATTAGTTCATGATTAAGTCATGATAAGCACTTTGGAGTGCTTAATTAATTACTATACCTTGTAAACTATATAATAATAGCATATCTTGATGCTTCTTTTTAGTGTACGCAACATATATATATATCTCTTCGTGATTAGCTTGTTCCTCTTCATCAGGGACAGAATAAAAATGTTTATACGATACTATTTTTGAGAAACGGGAATTTCATTGCAAAGTTGAAATCCAGCTGAAAGATTATACCGAGTACAGGAGAATGAGAATGCCCAAAGCAAAGGAGGAATTATAAAAACCCGAGAATACATATAGTAAAGCACTAATTCATGATCTGCTATGATTGAATTCACACTAAACTACAGTAAAAAAGAACAACTCCATAATTTACGCACTATATATGAGTATATAAATCTTGTTAAGCAAGAGCCATGTTCGGTTGTAGCTTTTTTAAGCTGGAAATGTGATCCTGCAGATGGGGTAATTAGGATAATTTCGCAAGTTTTGTTGAAGCATGGTTTACGATGAAATTTTATTTTGTCAAAAATGAAAGTTGACATTATCAAAACTACAACTCAAACGAATTACGTGCAAACATTTTACCAACTTATTTAAACGTTGGTAGAATACGTTTAAATGAACATCGGCACTCTTAGTTTTTCGCTTCCAACTTATTAAACTTTTTGTTAAATCAGACTCCATCAACTAAGGAGACGCGACTGCACTATAGAGAGTACAAACGAACCTTCGAAGTTTAAAAAATAAACGATTACTTATCTACAAAAATGGAATTTTTTCTTTCGTAATTATCAATACTCCGGCCACTCATGAGGAGCCAAAATAAATGAAAGTCTATTTTTTTGCCGCAATTGCAAGTAGCACATGAGATGACAGTCATGACATCCTTTCGATTGACATGAGGGTTCTTACAAGATCAAATAGTTAGCAAAAACTGAGAGGCTGCAAAAACTACTCTCCTGAAATTTCTTCATCTTCATCTAAATTGGGGGACCAAAAAAATTTAAACAAATTGCACATAATCAGAAAGTACAAAGGCCTGTGTATTCAATGAAGTAGGTGGGCTGCATTCCATGAGCAAGGCCTTTTTTGTGTTGTTTGTGGCCCACCATGTTTCACTTATTGATTACATGATATGAGTAGTCACTTTTGGATGTGGGCTCACATGTCTTTTGTTGGGTCAAATGTACCATGGCCCAATGAGCTGAGAATGTGGTGGAACGTAAATTAAGGGTTTTTTTTTTTTCAACGGTCATGGGTGTCCAGACCAAGGTTTTGAATCTCGTTTCGTATCGGCCGGTACGTACCAGATTTGCATAAGGTATGTTAGCCTTCAATTTCTATTCCAGTGTAAATACCGGTGGTTGCCGGACCAGCTCACGTGCACCTCAACTAATCTTTTCCCCGGTTTGAAGTGCTCCATCAACATTAATTTTAAGAAAACCTCTTGTCGGAGCCGTCCAGTTAGTACACTCAATCTCTTGAACCTCCGGGTTACGCGGCGCAGGTGCATTAGATGCGCAAAACTCAGAGAAATCATTGAGTGCGTTACCAAGAATTCGTGTCTCATCAATCCATTCCTGCTTGAAAACCTAAGTGTTTCTAGCTTTCCAAATATGCCATCCCACTGTAGTGAACAATCCCAACCGCTCCCATTTGTTTTCTCCATCTGTGATTTTTTCCACATAAGTCCACATCTCCCCAACTTGAACTAAGGTTAATGCTTTCGGTCTCAATCGAAGAGGAGAGAACAGCCACACTCTACACGCGCGATCACATTGGAACAACATATGCGAAATAGACTCAACCCACACACTAGACACACCTCATCAAGGGCTTGTTCTCATGTAGATTTTAGGTGCATTTTATGAAAATCTTATAAAATGAACATTTTATAGAGGGGTGATAAAATGGAGTTATTTTCCCAAATGATAAATTGTAGTGGTTTTCCTATAGATTTTAGGAGGATTTTATGAAAATCTCATAAAATCACTTTTACATTTTATGTATTGAGATTGGAGTGTGATAAAATGTGAGACTTTATGGAAAAAAATGTGTAGGAGAACAAGCCCCAAGTGGAACTTTTTTCTTGACCAAATTCTGATTAACAGGAAGGATATCATGAAGACTACGCCAAAGAAATACCTTAATTTTCACAGGAGCTTTGCACCGCCAAATCCTTTTCCACTTGCTTTCATCCGCCCCACCTCCATTTAACTGCCCACATCCATCCGCTCGGTGTCGCCATGACTGCGTTAATTGTTTAGCGATTACATAAGCCGATTTGACGGAGAATTTTCCATTAGTGGTACCCCTCCATACATGTTCATCCGGTTGGTATGTCAAGCTCAGAGGTAATCTCAGAATTTGCTCGCTATCACGATGATTAAAGATCGACCTGACCAATGGTTCATTCCAAGCAACACGTCCTGCCTCAAAAAGATCCCTTACCCAAGTGTATTGGCCACCTCTAGGTTCAGCAGTTAGCACTTTCGGATATAGCGGATCATCCAACCAAGGATCAGTCCAAATTTTAATAGAATTTGGGAGAATGACGGGCCGCTCCACTTTGTGGAGGGCCTGTACCGCCAACTCATTTTTTTCGAAAAAAAATGCACCGCCCACTCCCATCAGTCAATTGTCCCCATGTGCCGTCCCATCAGTCAGTCCCCATCCCGTCAGGTTTTTTTTTTTTTTTTTACTTTTAATTTTAAAACCTCAAATCTTATGAAAGTGCCTAAACCCTAGGGTACCCTATGAAAGTGCCTAAAATCCTAGGGTACCCTTTGAAAGTGTCTAAACCACTAAAAAAACCCTATAATAGGAAAGTGTACCCTAAACCCTAGGATACCCTATGAAAGTGCCTAAATCACTAAAAACCCTATAATAGAAAAGTGCACCCTAAACCTAAACCCTAGGGTACCCTATGAAAGTGCCAAAATCCTAGGGTACCCTATGAAAGTGCCTAAAATCCTAGGGTACCCTATGAAAGTGCTTAAACCACTAAAAACCCTATAATAGAAAAGTGCACCCTAAGTGCCTAAGCCCCAAAAAAGAGTGATTGACCTTAATGTAGTTAGTGGTAATTAAAAAGAATAATTGGAGTTAGTGGTAATAAATATTTGTTTTGTGGAGTGGCCCATAATAAATCCATAGAATTTCCTGTTGCAACCTGCCATTTCCACCTCTTCTCAATGACTTCCTTACTTGCTAAAATGCTCTGTCAACCCCAAGAAGCTGAAGCCTTGGGTTGAGCCTCCAAAAAATTTGTGTTAGTCTTTTCAAACATGTCGTTAAAACATGCCTAGTGGTGGTATGAGAACAATGCAATCACGCATAAATTCGTCAAAAGTCTAGAGTGGCTTAAAAACAAAACTCCAGCCGAAAAGAAAAAAAAAAAAAAAAAAAAACAGAAATGCCACGGGCACTAACTAATATACAAACTATTACACTAAATGTGCATGTTGCACTCTTTTATTAGATGAGTCTATTCATGTATTCAATAATGCATTAATGTGCATGGTAGTGCCATGTGTTCATTTAGTGTAATAGTTTGTATACTGCGCAACCTTTTATGGGCTTGTTTGGTAAATGGAAAATGCTTGGTTTTTTAGTTTTTTTTTTTTTTTTTGTCTCAGTGAAAGTCAGTATTGTTGCTTTGATTTTTAGTTCACACCAACTTTCTTACAGCCGGTATCGATAAAGGACAGTAAGGCAACTTGTTACCAATAAAGTTGGGGCATTTATAGGAAAATCTGTTTCTCTCTTCCTCTGTTTTGGAAGTAAATTTATGGAGAGGGAAGAGAGGTCACCCATAAAGATTTCTTCCATCTAATGAGATACAAAATCAGCCAAATATTTATTAATTTCCTTAATATGGTTTTGCCAAATTAAAGATAGTAATTCAACCGTTTATGAACGCAAAACCTTCAAGCATAAATAGGATCACCTGGTTTGACCCAAACCAAAGAAATCTTTCCACAAATTTGTTCCAATTATCATGAAATGGCCTTCATCATTAGTGACCTCCCTACTTCTTTTGCAGTTACTCTTTTGCATTGCTCAAGGTTCCCAAAAGTTTTCTATTCCTTAGAGCAAGTCCATCCTTGCCATTCATTGATGCCAAAAAATGGAAATGCGCGCCATTTTTTTTTAGCCAAATATACTATGCGATTCGCACATTGCAAATTAGATAAGAACAATCTAATGTGCTTGATTTAATTAGGGTTGGCCAAAATGACGCCAATGTGGTACAACTATATTGCTATTTTTTAGTTTATTGATATGGTAGCTACTAGCTCGCAGTTCAAAATACAGTGCTAACAAGGTGATTTTGATAACAACGGATGGACTTGCTCTTATAAATTCAAATGATCAAATCTTATTCTACTAATTGGTGTATACATTGGTGTATAAATTGTGTATCTTAAATTTCTTTTTGTTGTTTCTATTTAGGGATTCGTTTGGGAAAAGGTTTTCTTCTAATGGAGCAGGATCAAAACAACCATGTGGGTTTCCAACTTTCTCATCAAATCCAATCTAACTTGCACATTAGAATATTGTTTTAACCAAATTTTCTAAAATGTGTAATATGTTGTTGGATTCAGGTAAAGGAGGGTGTTCTGACCAACAAAGTTGCTTATGGAAAGGCTTCAGGTACATTTCCTCTCATATACCTATCATTCAAAATTTGTTCTCTTTTTTTTATACTAAATTTTTTTTGTGAAACAATCAAAATTCTTCCTATTCTTCTTTTTCTATATAGACACATTGATTACCACATGGGAACGAATTCGCTTAGGACTTTAAAGTCTACGATATACACCAATATAAATATACAAGATACATGCTAGATTATCTGGCTTAATATCAATAACAATTCATAAGGAATTTTTTATTGTTTGAGTACGTTCGAGTTTTACTGCCGCTTTATTTATTTTTTCCTCTCCTACCCATTGTAAACAAAGATTTATTATGTAAAAAATTAAGGTCGCCTACGTAGAGTAACAATTTTGCATTAGCATTGGAGACATTTGGAGTCCATATTAATGTGAAAACGATTATGGAATTGAATTCCATGTCCAAAGTGATAGACCCAATAACAGGCACAGAATGCATGTGCTGTGTAATATAGCACGTATACAGCACAGACACTGCTCCCGTCGGTTTTGGTCTTTGGACCAAAAATGTGCTCAATTCTCGACTACAAAAGCAAAGTAATAAGTGGATTTTCTACCTCAATATTATTGCAGATGATGGGGTTGAAGAGAATTTGAAAAACAGAAGAAGTAATTCAGCTGGAGAAGAGGATTCGTATGCAGAAGTGAGAGATTACGCTCCTTCGCATGCAACACCACCAATCCACAATTGATGACTCTTGGAAAAAAATTGCTTTACTGAAAAAATATTTGTTGGAAAAAAATGGAAAAAAAATAAGAGAATTTCTTAGTGTGGCAATAGAATTTGCATTATAAATTTTATTGAACTTAGAAAACTGAAAATTTTTATCCTGAGTCCGATATCTTGGAACTTTTTTTTTTATTGTTCTACTTTACGGCTCCCTCTCACATTTCTATACCGAATATTGTGAATCGAAAGCAATTCAAGATAAAAACTCATAACATGTGAATGTTGTGATTTGAAATTAATGTGATGAATTTATTCCTGAATTTATCGAATTTCTATACGTACAAAAGTTATTATTTCATAATCGATGTAATGAATTTTAATACAAAATGTTATAAATTCAAAGGAACTGGATTGAGGAATTTTCCAGCCAAGATATTTCAGTCTATTTAAACCAAAATGAAAATTTTTTAAGTTAAAAATTGTATCAAGAAGATATTTCTGAAACTGTTAAAAAAGGATATTCGGGATTTTAATATATCGGTGGTAAAATCATAAGTAACCCTAATTGGTGCCACACCTCAAAATATTTATGGTGAAAAAAATACTATTTCAAAATTATTTCCCCAAGTTCTTTGCGACAAGGTTTTTTTGTTTATTTAAGGAATGCAATCGGCCCAACGTCGCTCTTGGATCAACCAAAAGTTGGACTGAAGTATAAAAAAGGTTAGACCAAATAAATTTCACAGCCTGGTCCAATGACCCCAAACCCAGGCCCAATCTGGGATTCCGTCGGCCTTGTGAACTTGTTAGTCCTCCTCTGACTCTCTTGCACAGAGGTGTTGCTAGCCCGAGAACGTATAAAGTTATTTCCTCATCCGACACGTAATCGCGTGAAAAGATGCTGTAAAAAGGGCTGTTAGCGAATGGTCTGAGATGCACGTAAGCTGACCCGAGAAACCCTCATATTTCTTTATAAAAAAAATTTAAAAAAAAAATCCCCTAACTGAGCCTAATTGTCAAGGCAAACGAGATATACATGAGTAAACAAACATATCAACCGTTTAAGTAGTGGGGTTCATGATCTTTAAACCTTTTAGTTTTGTAATTAGTGACATCGTGTGCCAGCTTTTGGAGGAAAGTCGTTCGGTCTTCTGATGATCTCAAGTTTGGTTTGGAGTGGGGGATCCCTAAGACTGTTTTCCACGCATGGTTTAGGTGGGGCTTGTAGTTAGGATTTGGCTTGTAATTTGGTTTTGATTGCTCCCTGTATTGGGTTTTGTTTGATTGGTTTATATAGTTTCTCAAGGCGATCTCCTTGAGTTTGTTTCGGCTTTTCCCCTTTACGAAATTGACATTTTACAAAAAAATAAAAAATAAAAAAATATATATATATATATACATACATACATATTAATAAGGACTGAAATAGTTACTCTGAAAAGGGTTTTATACCAAAACACAGTTCATGCAGATAATCACATCAAGATTATCCCATTATTCACAATTCTCTAATGGCTAAAGGATTAGTATTTTATTTTGTTAGAACTGGAGGTCCCTAATTCTTTAATATTAGAAATCATAGTATCATCTATTTACTCCCAAACTATAAAAGACCCTGTTTTTCTAAAAATCACTATGACATTGGCCGCTGCCACCACTTGTAGATCTTTCGAACTTGCCTCTATCTTTGCTCGTACTCCAAGTCTCTTTTAGTATCCTGGAGAATAGGATATGGGCCAGTAATTCAGATCCCTTTCTATTTATACACTTACATTAATATACATGTACACATATATTTACATTCTTTTCTATATTGATCTTGTTTTTGTTGTTTACATTACATACAGGAGGAGAAGGCATTTCTGGAGCAAAAAAATTGATCTTTGAAAATGGAAGTAGTCTTTGATCATTACCAAATAACTTCTTGGGGGCTGTTCCATTGAGTGGATTTTTGACTTATTACTAGGGCTGCAAACGAACCGAGCTGCTTGCGAGCAGCTTGTGACTCGGCTCGTTAAGGCTTGGCTCGGCTCGACTCGTTAAGTAATCGAGCCGAGCTCGAGCTCGAGCTCAATTTTCTGGCTCGTTTAGTTAACAAGCTCGCTAAGGCTCGGCTTGGCTCGCAAAAGCTCAGCTCGATTGTATAGGCTCGGCTCGTTAAGTAAATTACTGGCTCGGCTCGTTTATGACCTAGCTGAGCTCGAGCTCAATTTTTCGGCTCGTTTACTTAACGAGCCGAGCTCGAACACTACAAAGCTCGGCTCGGCTCGTTTGCACCCCTACTTATTACGATTTACGGGACAGGTTATTCTTCTCGCAAACATCAACTAAATAAAGCCAAAAAAACACATAGTACATAGCAAGGCACTTCGTGGTGGTTGTGGTGTGTCATGGAGCCCTGCACAAGAGTTTTAGGCAGAGATAAGGACCTTTATTCTAGAAAGAAAGTCACTAAAAAGAATTCAACTATCTACTAATAGCCCCAAGACATTATATACAGAGAGACCCCTCTTCCTCATTAGCTTAATTTCATCATTTTTATGATGTCAAAACAAGAGAAATATCATAACAGGAGGTCTTAATCTGGATGGATCTGTTCTTGGTGGGCTCACAAAATATTGAGATTGGATTCGAAAAATCCTGTTAAGCCAGGACAAGGAAATAAAATATTCAACCCCTTCACTATCGTATAATTATTCCGTCGATTTTCGATTGTTATGATGACAAATTAAAACAGATTTTTTGAATATATAAAACCAAAATTCCAATGGCGTTGGCCACTCTAACACCTTCCCTACCACAAATTTATTTTTTCAAGGTACCCGTACAGGTAAAATGCCTAAAAAAGAGAAATTGTATTCTACTGGTTTTTCAGTAATTATAAATCCATCAATTATGCAAGTACCATAAAAAGAGACTTTAAAGGTTTGGCCTGCTGTTAAGGTTTGACACTTAATTTAAAGGTTTGTTTTCTCCTAATAAAGTCTGAAGTTCGAAATCTCTTAAATGTTATCAACTCATTGGGACCATTCCATATGGAGTTTTGCTCTAACTTTAAATGGAGGCCTCCACTAATAAACGGTGGTTTCGGTCATCTACATTAATCAATGCTTAAGTTAGTACAGACTCCTTGTCATAGGGGCCCCGGGGGAGGGGGGAATATTCCTGCTGCTACCAATAGAAGGGTAATTTTGTTCACCCTCTTTAAAAAAAGGGTTAATCTTACATTCTCTCGTATTGGTTGAAATGGTATAGGTCCCACCAAAAAGTAATGTCATCGTAACGAAATTGTGTATTGCAAGGATCGATATGACCAACACCATTTCAACTAATAATAATAATGAGGGTAATGTTCACCCGCACTCAACATGAGGTGACTTTTTTTGGGGGGAGTGATTTCCACACCCTCCTAATTGTTATCAACACCCTCTTTTTTGTCTTCTAATAAAATTTTCATGTATAAAAATCTCATTAAAATACAAAAAGGGGGTGTAGATAACAATTTGGAGTTGTGAATATCAATTTTTTTTTTTTTTTTTGTCTATTAATTTCAATTTCAGCACTCTTTTGAGTGGAGGGTGTTGTTTGCCTTGTTGATTCCGATGGGTTCCACGACGTGTCCTATTTTATGATCTAGTAATTTGTTTATTTTGAAGGGAAGACCATACGTGACTACAAATATAAGTTACTACGGTTATTTAAATTGTGGCGGATCTTTTTATAATTGATAATTTACGCACCAACAAATTACCATATTGATGAAATAGTATTTATTTTGAAGATGCAATGGTTGCGAAGTCGTGCCCTCAAGTTTGAGTTTCAAGACTCCTCTGTTAAATACTCTTAAAATAATTCACTCGTACCAGTAAAAATGACGGTATGAGAGAGAATAAATAGACAATTTTGACCAATAAATTTTGTCAATCAATACTTACGAGTAGAATTATTTATTATTTTGAGTGTATATAACGCCTCTCATGACATCATATCATAACTAGTTTCTAATTATATTTTTTTAACATCGATCATGATTTAAGTGACAAAAAAAGTGACTAAAAACAAAGAGAAAGACCATTTATACAAACAAACAAAAAAAATCAAAACTTCTTATTTATAACATATATGTAATCGATTTGTTACATTTATAGGGGTGCATATGGTACACACCCAAATATCTGTGTGTATTGTAATCTTTCCAGAGTGAATTCTCGAATGGAAAGATGAAGAAGCCAAATTAATGGTATCAATTTAGGAATATCTTCCATCATATAATCTGCTGCAAAAAGATTGGATACTAAGATTAATTGGACAGCAATTGGCCAACTTAAGTCCACCAATTACTTTCATATAATTAGTCAATTTTCACCCCAATCCAAACAACTATAAAGATTCTTTTACATCACCTACAATAGACCAATTACTTTTGCTATGCAATATTTTTAGTTGAGAAAGGAATTCACCCCTATTTCGGTTTGGTCCCCAGCATGACATCTATATTGGTTATATATGCGAGGGGTGGATATTATTGTAGTAAGAAAATCAATTAAAAATAATTTTCTTTTTTGGCCCTCAAACCACATAATCGTCCTCCGGAGTTGGTGAGAAAGACAATTCTTCGAATTAGTCCATCTACATAATCGTCCTCCGGAATTGGTGAGAAAGACAATGGGGATGGACTAATTTGAAGAACCGATTTCTATTTTATTTTTTTTTCGAATTACCACAATACAACAAGAAGCACTATGAAAATTAGATATAGCGAGGGTCGATCGGGTTTTATTAGAAGTCCACTCGTAAAGACACAAGACATTGATATGATTATATATTTTATAGTATTACTCGAAAAATATCCTTTTATCTTATTTGATTTTTTCATGTGATCCTGATCATGTTATCAAAAAGTAAGGCAAATGACGCGCGCCATACTTTATTCAAGCCATTCATTTCATAGATCTTCCTATGTATTTTATTCGTGTGTGATACCAAGTGAATCAGGCATGAATATCAATATTAACATATGATACTGGCCTTGAGGAAAATAGATGGTCAGAATTCTAATAGTTAATCTCATGTCACTTCTGACTGTCCATTTCTTTCTTCTTCTTCTTTTTGAAAATATCAAGGCAATTCCATTAATATAAAAGCCCGAAACCAGTACAGATTTCATCACAAGATACAGAATTGAACCAAAACTATCCAAATCTAGACACGAGCACATACACTAGTAGGCTCAGTGGCACCTCTGCCAAAGACACACCCCAACAACTCGTTGCTGGGCTAAGAACCAACCAGTTCTTTTGAGACATCCATATTTGAGTAAGACATCAACCGTTATCCAATTAACTTGATTTATGCATGTCTAATTTACGCATTATGACTTATATATAAAATGAACAGGTTGAAGTACTTGAAGAGATCATCAAGAGGTCCAAATTCATATCACAAGGGTGAAATATCCTAAATCAAAAGGATAAAAAAGATCAAATAATTCCTTTTTTGCCAAAATCAACAAAGCACCAATCAAAACATAGCAGGACCATTGAACATGAAAGAAGAGGGCTTTACTCATAATATCTATGAATATGAAATCACCATCTTTCCCTTTCCCAAAAGGAAAAAGGAACAAATCTGTAGTCATTATCTCTTGCAGTCATCTTCGCATATCACCGGTCTTGCAGCTTACACTAAAAGGCCACTTTCACCACTTAACAAATGCACAGCCACTTTCCTGTTTGAAATACGTGGTTCAATCATCACCAATTATAAAACATGGTGCACTTTCGTCTTTGGAGGTTGAGATATCAACTATGATTACTTAATTGATTACGTTGTGCGAACCACCTTACCGTCCTTACTCCTGACCCTCGCAACTTGTTCGGTTTGAATCTTAAGACCCACCCTACACGGTTCCCAATAAAATTTTCTTTCTATCTCTCTCTACTCATTACCCCTAAAAACCTCCCTCGAAACCCAAACCGAACAAAACCATGTCTAACAAGATCATATGCTTGTACCATCTCTATACCAGTGGCAATGGCTCTAAAACCAGACTCGATCGGTTATCTTACCAACTAACAAGTTTACGCGCACCTCTGTTAATTTTTCAGAATTAAATCCCAATTTTCCACCAACGGATAGTTTGATTAAAATCAAGACAAAACCAATATGAATTAATCCCAAAAAAACTTATAGCACTCGAGAATTTTCAAATCCAAGACATTCTTAAGTTTTGTAAGATAGGTCCTTGGTTAGTCAATGATCTTAACTAGGAGAGGCAAACAATAGTCAATAATTGATCGATAATAGAGAGGTATGTGAAGGGGAAAAAGAGAATGCTAAGTATAAAGAAAGAGAAGGCAGCAATATTCAGTCCACTTCTGATTGAGTATCCATGTACGTGTGAGCTCTAGGAGAAATAGGTCCATGAACACTCACAAGAACTATGTTCTTGATTCTAGCTAGTACTCAAGACAAATTTCTCTCTCTAGAATTTTCACACCTTGCAATGAATCAATCTCTTGAAATTTGTAAAGGAATATCTCATATTAATTTATAGGGATCTATGGCCAATCATTGGGCAACAGACATTCCCCTTGTAATACAAGGACACGTGCTCTCTCCATAGACTAGGACCACGTGGGTGGCGTCACAAGTCGCGAGGATGACCTTCACGACATGGTCAGTGCGCATCATTCCATAGCGACGATCCCTTGTCTTCTTAAGCCACTAAGCCCCTAATATTTCCCCTATTCCCATCATATATCAGGCATGATCGCAACCCTTTGGGTCGCGCTAATACCATATTCAATCCTTAAAGGACTCTTTCTGGATTTGGTGTGAGCTTTGAGTTTCAATAGTTGTAACTTCTCATCGCGTTGAAGGTCACAACAGATGAATTCCTCGTAATATCAAGCACCTTTGGCAAGGGTACCCTATACTTGGGTTAGTATGTTTTAGTCTTATTCGCGGTGTTGAATTCTTCAGCACGTTGACTCTGTGCTTGATCCAATGTGTCCATTATGGACTTATTTCCCACGTGGTAGGCCTAGATTGGTCAGTCAACGGTCGCCCTTAGTCAAATTGGTCTACGCGTTGGCCTCCCCTTCAAGTTCCAATCATCGACCACCAAACTATCCATTGTTTAACTTGGATTAACCTATACATTACATGACTTGCTATTTGATTACTTAATTGATCATGTTGTCCAAGTCAGCTTACAGCCACGCATCTCGACCCAGTGGAACTCGTGACTCTTGATCTCAAACTAACTAGATCGTATGCATACCGGTTGCAATGGTTCTAAAACCGGACTTCAATAATTCTCTTACCAACCAACAAGTTTACACGCGACTCAATTAATTTTTATCATTCAATTCCATTTTCCCACCAAACGGTAGTCTGATTAAATTGGGTTAGGTATATGTAATTTGATTATATGTGGTTGTCTGCTGAACTGGTCTTACATTCAATTAGGCATGAAAAACGTGTAGTTTGATTGCACTTGGAGGTAAATTGGTCCTACATTGATTAATATTTTCCTTCTACATTTTACTATTTAAATGCATCTGTATGTGAAGAAGCCTTGAAATGGAATCGATGTCGATTTCAATGTCAACCCCTAACTAATTTATAATACTATTTCTTGCAAACTCCATATTGACTTTAGGCCGCCTAATTAAGCTTTATCTTCAAGTTATATCCAATGGTATGATGTTGTAGTAGTTAATTTCATGGGGTGAAGTGCATGATCAATTTCCAAAAGCTACCTAGATATGTATTTCATGTTTGGAAACTTTTGGAAAGAATACATATCTAGGTGGCTTTCGGAAATTGATCATATGGCCCATCAAAATTAAGCAAAAAAAAGTTGCAAAAATAAATGATTTACGTCAAGGAAATTGATATTCGTGCTTTCTTTTTTCATGCAGACGCTCCAAGCTACAATGGTTTTCCAAAACTACCCTTTTGCAAGTTTCATGATTTACTTCAGGCACTCCAAAAAAACTTTACTCTTCTCCTCTGCCTCCTCTCCTTTATAGAAGAAGAAAAAAGGAGGAAGATGAGAAAGAAGGGAAGACGGCGACGACAAAATAAGGGAAGCAAACAATAGCATCAACCCTCTTCTCCAACCCAATTTCAAGCCTTTTTTTGAAAAAATTATTGTTGAAGCCTTTGTTCTTGGTTCATCCGAAGGAGCAGTGATTAGATCCCGAAACATATACCTCTTTGTTAGACGAACTTAAAAACAACGGTCACGATTGCTGCCCGACCTCTGGAGAAGGCTCACACGCTTAAGATCTAGCCTTAAGTATCTTCCAGCAAATAGACCAGTAAAGAGAATCAAATTCTACTCCTTCTTCGCAGGTCGAAATAACCGATTGGAAACTGATCGAAAAACCCATAAATGAGAACTACCTTCCCTTTTCAGATTCTTGTTGGTTGATAAAAAATGCGAGATCCAAGCACAGCCCCGTGTAACATTGCCCAAGAGAATCCCAAAGCACCCTTCCCAGTCACCGTTCGACCGCTGGAGCAGCAACATGCACGGCCTCAATTTGGTCGCGCCAAATCCACTTGCTAGGACAACAGCTGCTTTTCGGGGAAGTTCCCTCCGCTTTGTCTTGGTTTTAATGGATGTCCTTGAAAAAGATCCATTATTTCTTGCATATGTGATTAAAATCTGTTTGAAGAGTTAGTGCATACCTAAAATAAGAATCGGAGATTTTCAATCTTGCATAGATGTTGTGGATGCAATCTAGCATAGATGCATTGGATTCCAGATTTTTGTTTGATTTTGGTTCATTTTTTCATTTGGAATGCCTCGGTAAATGAGGAGATAATTTGGAGGTGTAGTGCCTCTGGTAATTTTTATATTTTGAAAATGGTAGTTTTGTAACTTCATAAAATTTTGGAGTGCCTGCATAAAAAAAGGGAGCCCCAAAATCAAATCCCTAGGTCATTCCTAGATTTTTTTTAAAACTATAAATTTAGTTAATGCTATGGGTACACCACTTATGTACACCAAGCTGATGTGACAAATAAGGAGAATTTGAGTGGGCCCCACACTGGTTTCTCATCACCCACCACATTAGCTTAGTGTGCCTAATGGGTGCACCCATAACATTTTCCGTTAGTTTTTTTTTTTTTTTTACTTTTTTGTGATAACGACCGGACATAACTCCCAGTGGCCTCAAGAGTTTGCTAGCAAGGGAAATCAAACCTGAGACTTTAGGTGGGAGCAAACTCCCTTGAGATTAACATTTTCCGTTAGTCCCAAGGCAAGACCACTTTGCCAACCCCTTGAGATTAACATTATCCGTTAGTCACTAATTTGGAAGTAATCCAGTAAACAAAGAAATAAACTTTCAAGTTGGACCTGGTTATTGTCTATCTAATTAATTAAGAACAATGTAATAAAGTAAAGAGGTAATTAAATATCCATCTGATTTTTGGATGCAAATTGGATTTCCATCCCCCATTATTTATGGAAATATGTTTTCATCCTCTTGTAATGTGATTTACCATTATTACCCTTCCTATATATATTAGAGGATGAAAAATACAAAATGGAAGTAATTTTTTAAATTCAAAAGAGTGATGATTTTGTTGTGATCAAGTGGTTTACCGTCAAAACTTAAAAATGGGTTGAAGTTCACCAGATTATTAGGGATGTTTGAAAAAGAAGGGGTAGTGACTATGGTGAGATAATTAGTTACCCCCTTTTTCGGCAGTTAATGGGGAAGTGGGTGACTATCCCAATTATGGTAAAATGTTTCAGACCATGGTAAAATAAACAACACATTGAATCATGGTAAACCACTTGATCACAACCTGTTTCATTTATTATTAAAAATATATATATGTGGTAAATGAGAATGAGCTTTTAAATCATGATTTAGGGTTTAGGGTTTTAGTTGTTTTAGGGTTTAGGGTTTTGTTGTTTTAGGGATTAGGGTTTAGGGGTAGTGTTTTGGGGTTTAGGGTTTAGGGGTAGTGTTTTGGGTTTAGGGTTTCAAGATCAATTCTGGACTACCACGGGAAACTACACATATACTAAGACGAATAATGCATATGAAATCAAATCGAACCCGAATCGAAACTGAAATTGAGAGACAATTACAGAAAAAGAAGAAGAAAGTTTCTGTTCAGAACTAGGACCAAAAAACTGACCTTAATATGTCAGGACAACGAGGAGTCCATGACTGAGTTTCATCGGGACGGCATAGAAAGTGGAATGCACGAGTGGTATTTCAGATTTCTGGGATTTTTGGAGAAGGATTAAGATGAAGATGGAGTTCGGTGGATGAACGAGATTTCTGGGATTGGGTTTTATCCCAATCCCATAATTGCAGTGGAGGACCCCCAAACTTTGGAATTAGTCCACTTCCTACTAGCCCATATATGCAACTTTTAATTTAGTCTTCAATCCCCTAATTTGTTATAAATTATATATATTTATATATATATATATAAAGGGCATTTTAGGGTTTATTTGAATCTCGGGATGGGAACATAACTCCTAAAAATGTTCAGGATGATTTTCTAATATCAACGGAGTAAAAGGATGTTTATTTAAGTGCTCCTAAAGTAAAAGGTAACCATTCGCTGTGTATGCGTTATAAAATAAAGATGCCTCAAATAATACAAAAAAATAGAGATGCCTCAAATAATACAAAACTCCCAGAGTAGCCACAAACTATATATATCAAGATTATTTTACGGACAATAATCTTAAGCATAATTAACAGTTTATAACCATCAGGCCAAGACAAGAAACAACGATTGGGACGATAAAAAAGGATATCACTCTCAGAGTGTCACAATTTTTGTCCTGCTTCGGCTGAGATCATAAATGGAGGGTAAAAAAAGAAGAATTATTTCCGACGTACTATAAATTTTTCGGGTTTGAAAATGTCAGAAATTAATCCCAACGGAGTACCTAAGATGAAGAATTTGCAGTCTACAAGAATAAATTGGACATGTAATTAGACAAATGATATTTTAGTTCTTGCGCTAGAATAATGTTCACCTAACTGAACGACTTATATGTAAATGCCATTATAACGCGGCAAAATAACAGCACTATTTAATGGATAAAAAAGCAAAAGTTAGGAAAAGCACAAAGATACCGATTTTCTCACCCACATAGCATGCAACCGAATCTAACTTTTTCTACTCTAGGTCTCTAGCTAGCTTGGGTTTCTTTATTAATCCACAAGTAACACAAAATTCTACATGTTAGGTTCTCATATTTATTGGGTATACAATACTACTAACTAATTCCAAGAAACAATCTTAAATACTCCCTCCGTCCATTTTTAAATGTGTTGCTACTTCTTAAATCCAATTTATTAAAAAAACGTCATCATTATACCTTTCACATTAACTTTTTCTTCAACTTTTCACTTTTCACATCAACTTTTACCTCTACTTTCCAAAATTATCCTCCACTTTTACTCGTTAACTCTTTACCCACTAACTTTTCAAAAGAGCAAAATGATAATTATACAAACTTTTACCAATTAACTTTTCAAACCACACACTTATTTGACAACCCAAAATGGAAAGTTAAACACTTAAAAATGAGCGGAGGGAGTAATTGTTGCGCCACTAATTTGCTAGCACAGGATTCCCAAGTGTTTGAGCCCTTCAAATTCCAAAAGTTAGGTTTCTAAAAGTATTAGTATTGTGTGTAAATTTCCGAACAATCTCTTCAAAAACATTGGAAGAAACTTTTCATTTGATTACATTAATCTATGCAAAGTCATTGAAAATTAGATATTGGAGTCATCTCTAGCTAAAAGTAAGAGCTGAAAATCATATTTTGTTGCGTAATGATTTTTGCACTCAAGGACCGAACTAGGATTTCAATTCAGAAGTGGCACCTAAAATTAATATCCTCCCTACCTCCGTCCCACAAAGATAATTATTATAAAACGACATGTAATTTTTGGATAAAAGTCTCAATTAGTTCTTTAATTTGATATCATGATATAAGAATTTTTTTTTTATCAGCAAATATGCTGAAATCTTGACAATGGGTCCATCAAGATAAGGGGAAAGGGGTAGGGATGGCATTATCGACCAAACCGATGGTAACCAAACCGTAACCGCTTTTTTTCCCGAACCGTAACCAATTTTTTCCCCGTGGGTGCGAGTGTGGTTTTGATGGAGGAGAAACCGAATGGGTTTGGCTCGGTTATGGGTTTACCTGTGAACTGAACTGAACCGAACCGAAATTAGTTAATTACAGAGGAACCCTTATATATATATACATATTACATAAACTCCTTGTGTATCTTTTAAAATTACACTATTAGTCCTTGTATATATATATATATATATATATATATATATATATATATATATATATATATACGCCACCGATCCTGTCAAGGATCCCGGATTTCCCGGATTGAAGCTTTTTTCGGTGTTTTGATGCTTTTAAAAATTATTTTTGGGAAATCCGAGCCGTCCAATGTGTTCAAAAGGTGTTTTCCAAGGTCCATGCGGGAAATCTTCAAAAAAAAATACCGGGAAGGGCTTGATCCAAGCGGTTTTTCGCAAAAACTGCATATTTACAGTTTTGCGAAAAACCGCTTGGATCAAGCCCTTCCCGGTATTGTTTTTTTGAAGATTTCCCGCGTGGACCTTGGAAAACACCTTTTGAACACATTGGACGGTTCGGATCATCAAAAAAATATCGGGAAGGTGGAGTCCCGGATCCGGGACTCCCGGACTAGATAGTTCCTCATATATATATATATATATATATATATATATATATATATATATATATATATATATATATATATATATATATATATATATATATATATATATATATATATATATAACGTTTTCCAGATAGGTTTTTTTTTTTTATCACTGATGTTGGCATTTTGAGAGAGGCCGAGAGAAAGTCACACAAAGGCGATTTCTTCATATCTTCTTCCTCCATAGATCGACGGCGACTTGCCGACACCACTCCTCTGCCCGTAACTCTCTCTCTCTCTCTCTCTCTCTCTTTCTCTCTCTCTCTCTCTCTGTGACGCCACTCGCTGACACGATTGTTCGATCTTCTTCCTCCATAGATCTGTTCTTTCATGATTGTTTCTCTGTCAATCTCAGATTATTGTTTGTCAAAAAAAATCTCAGATCATTTTTCTATAGTCTTTTTTTGCTATATCTTTGAAAAAGATAATTTCATGTGGCAAATGAGACCAATTAAGTTAATCAGATTAAAAAAAAAAAGAAAAAGAGAGAATCAGACTGTGTTTTGCATTGTCTCTTAGCATACGGTGGCAAATGAACTATCTGATTATCAAAGGGGGAGACAATGAGCATACGGTGAGCAAATTGAAATCTGGAAAAAGTTTGATGGAAACTGCCTAACTATTATGCTCATAATGGTTCGAGGCAAACCCGAACCCCGTTTGGTTCAGCCACAGAAAATAGTTTCTCAACCTGTTCGACTTTCGGGGCGGTGTTATGATCTAGCGGTTTGGTTCAGGTTGTGCCCCCAATCCGCCTCGTTGCCATCTAGGGGTGCACACCGGCCCAGTAGCCCGCCCAACCCAGCCCGGTTTTTTTAGGGCTTGGGATAAATATTCAGGCCCATAGGGCTGGGTTGGGTTGAGATTTTAAGCTCGTTTACTAATGGGTTGGGTTTGGGAAACTACTCTAAAGCCCAGCCCGGCCCGGCCCGGCCCAATTTAAATAATATTTTATTTAAATACTACATATAGAGATTGATAGATATCGGAGAGTTCCATCTTTTTTAATATTTTAATTGCACTTTAATTTGTAGGTCTATTTTTAATATTTTTGTAAGAACTTAGAACTTTAAATATATTATTATGGTTGTGAATTGTAATTATGATCGTTATGGTTGATTAATTTATGTTTATAATACTATGCTTAGGGGGTGTTCCACTAATTGGTTTTTTAGTTTTTTGGTTTTTTTTGATCTTTAGTTTTTCAAAAAAACCAACTAGTTCCACTAACAAGTTTTTGGTTTTTTGGTTTTTTTAGTTGTGTTATGAAATTACAAATTTACCCTTCTACCCAAACAACTATTGCTCTCTTTTTTTTTGAAGGGAGGGCAGATTCGTAATTTTACATGATTAAAGTACACGTACTTGATTGTGCAATGATTTGGTTTTTTTTAGGTTAGTGGAACGAAGTGGTTTTTTTGTTGGTTTTTTGTGGGGGTTTTTTTAGTTGAATGGAGTAGTTTTTGATTTAAAACAAAACTAGTTTTTTGTTAGTGGAACATGGCCTTCGTAAGATAAATGGGCTTCTTGGACGGGTTTGGGAAATTAAAATTTTATTTGGGTTGGGCTTGGGCAAATTAAATGAAGCCCGATTGTAAATGGGTCGGGCTTGGGAATGCATTAATCTCGGTATTATCTAGTATAAGCCCGGTGCGAACTCGGCCTAGCCCGATGTATGTGCACCCCTATTGCCATCCCTAGAAAGGGGAGGGGACTCCTACCAAGGGTTGAAGAAATTAAAACCCATGTTGGGACAAGTCCAAAAATACCCACAGGCCAAGCCCAGAACAACATACACAAAAAGTGAGGCCCAACTCTACACAAGAGAAACCCTAACACACCAATTGCCGCCTCACCCCACCCGACACCAGCAACCTGAAACAATCACCACTTGATCACCGAAATCAACCTTAGCCACCAAAACGTTGTTAGGCTCAAAGACCGGCCACATCCAGCAATGCAGACCTGTGGAAAAGCCAATGTTGATGAAGGAAGAAACAAGAAGACCAAGAGCCATGAATAGCACCAAAAACATGACCTAGCAGTTATGCCCGGAACCAATCTCATCGAACAGTTGAAACTGACGCAACACGAGTATCCGCACGAGACTCAGAAACGAAAGGATGATGCTTAGTGAAGGGGAAAAGACAGAGATGTTCAAGGCTCCGCAAACACCACCACCATCCATGGAGAAATCTCCACCCTGAAGAAGAGGACAACCCACCGCCGCCTAGAATCAACCCGACCGCCGAACTCCATATACAGCTGCCGAGAAACTGCAAATTGGATCTTCACAAATGACCAAGAGAAACAGCATCTGAGGTCCAAATACGCCGCCTCAGCCACACCTGAAAAAGAAAAAGAAAACAGAAAAGAGAAATTATGCACAGAGGTGCTTTATTTTCTTTGTTTGAAAAGAGTAATTAGTATAAAAAAAAAGTAAATGGGTTCGAAGGTTAATTATTTATAATACACGAAAAAGATACACATTTTCATACATTAATCAGTCATCAATTCCTGACTTGAGCTCAAAACTGACCAATTGTGTTCTAGGTGACATGTCATTCTCTCATAATGCGTAGGGTTAAAAAATTTCATAGGCCAACAACCTCAAAAATTACATATCTTCATCGATTAATCACTCATTAACATGCTTAATACCAGAAGTAAAATTTGCATTTTGTAGAATTAAAACTATTTTTGTACTAATTTGAATTTTTTTTTTTTGGCTAGGGGGGTGGGAGGGAGACTTGAGTCGAGCCACCCAATCCCCTTTAGCTCCGTCTCTGTTTGCACTCCACTTCCATATAAATATACGACAAAAATTGTCTTTTAGTGCTTAAAACTACACACAATACAAGCACTAAAAGATTTTAGACATTGAACATAAATTTTTTCTCCCTCATAAAAAAATAATTAATTGAACAATTAAACATTGAACATAAAATTAACACTGAGTGGATCAATTTTAGTGGTCAACCATTAAAACTATGACAATGATCTAAACCGTTAATCTTAAAAAAATATCCTTGCAAATAATCAACTTAATTGGCGAACGTTAGACACATGAACTAATCAAATGAGAAAAACAATTAGAATATAAAATTCTTCTTCTTGTTCATTTTATAAAAATAAAATACAAACCGTCTACGCAATTTGTGATATCCAATCAAGCTTATTTTTCTCGCGGGTGTTTTTCTCTGCATATGTAAGAAAGAGGCATGAATGGCGAGCTTCAAATATTTGGCTATAAAAAGAGATATTACTTCGATCCATATAACCGACATTTTAATTTTAGGTAAAGAAAAAAAAAAGACTCAGTCACATCAGACGCAACAGCTAAAAAAAACCTAAAAAATCACATCGGACGCTAACACCTCCGCAGTCCCCACAAACGCATCAACGCTTTCACAGAAAGCTCTGGAACTTAACGGCTGCTCTCCCCAGTCTCTCTCTCCCCTCTGTTCTCTCTCCCTAAACAGACTTCCATAGTTCCACCCATCTATTAAACCTACTACCTCCACATATAGAAATAAATCCTCTCTCTCTCTCTCTCTGTCTCTGTGAAAAGCCTTCACAATATTCCAACGAATCTTCTCTCCAAATACCCTTCTAAGTTTTTGTTCATATTCTCTCTCCAAAAGCCCCTTCCAAGTTGCTGCCAGGCTGAAATTAAGACCACCCAAAATGTGTGTTCAAGACTCAGAGCAAGTTACTGAGGGAATGGAGGATCAAAAGGTCTTGTCTTTGAATTCTGAATTGGTCCAAGCTCAGGTGGAGAATGGGGGGAAAGAGAGTTCCTGTGATTTGGGAAATTCTTTTCCTGTATGGGTTTGAATTCTTTGATCTGTTTCTCTTTTGTAATTTTTCATGATTAATGATTGAGCTGTGATTGATAATTTTGTTGGTTATTTTTTCTTGTGGGTTTCTGTGATCTAGGTCAGAATTTTGTTTTTGTGCCTAATTCTCATGTTCCAGGATCCTTTTGTCATCTGACTAGCTGAAATTGAGTTGGGTCTCTGTTGGTTTTTCAGTTTCAGTTCTATCTAGTTATCCTGCCTTTGGATTTAGTTGATTACTGGTAGTCCTGGTACTTCTAATTTTAGACATCTCTCTCTCTCTCTCTCTCTCTCTCTCTCTCTCTCTCTCTCTCTCTCTCGGTGTTCATTCATGTAGATGTAATATGTAACTTAGGTAATAAATTTATAATTTGACAAATTGAAATTGACTTGGGTATTGATGTGTTTCTACTTTTGAGTACTATCTAAGTTATCCTGTCTCGGAATTTTACTTTACTCATGTAGATGAGATATGGAGTAGGTAATGTCATAAAATGTGTTTATGTGCCTGACTTGAGTTGGATTTTATGTCCAAGGAGCACGTATCCAATATACGGTTTTAACTTTTATAGCCAAAATAAATAGACATCAAAGATATAATCCTGTAAGTGTGAGATATACAATACTATGGGGTGAGGCACTACTATTAACTGATGGGATGACTATTTATTGACAACTACATATGCTATCCTATCCGATTTTGTATCGCTTCACTATTCACTCCGTCAAAACTACGACCTGATATGTTCTCAGGATTGTTTAGGCGCTGACTAATTGAAATTGTGTTGTTATGTGAGGGCACTTTTGCTTTTAATGCTATACAAGTTTGGAATTTTACTTTATTCATGTTGGCAAATATATGGTAAACCCCCAACATGTTACACTTTTCCATTTTGTTCTTTTTCCTTTTCATTGCTCCTATTTTAATCTGGGAATATAATTGGGTTTCCCTATATATGGTACTTTGTTCGTACTTACTTTTTTACTTTCCTTTCAGTTTACTTATTCTTCAATAAGCACAGACAGAGTTGTTTGCAATTGAGTACCTGAGTTTTACTTCTCTTTGGGAACTACTTTTGTCATTAGTTTTGGATTTTAATACAACTTCTTTGGTATTACCTTGAATAATTTCATTTTGAGTATTTATTTTTCTTTAAGTTTTAGCTCCTTATTTGAGTAAATTGAGGAAGAAACCTTATCTTGATCCGATTCGTTAAGTTAGAATAGCATCTATAGAAATATCACACGTTTATGTTCTGTTAACAATCTAGGCTACTGCTAAGAATTGTAGGATAAAATCTGCTAGATTGCTACACAAACCTATTTTGTCCTGTGTTCTACAGTAAAACGCGAACATGAACTCGAAAGGACTAAAGTTTTTATGGCTTATCCTTTGAAGGAGTAGATTATTCCTTTTGTATGGCTATTAACAAGTTGTAATGCATCCTATTCCTGCCCTCGGGCTCAAGGAGAAAGATTCACCCCAGGATCTGGTTTCAAGATTCACTAGAAAGGTCTTGGATTTTGATTTCAAGAGGGAGTTATTCAGGGAAAGAAAAAATGAGCAATTAGTTGTTCTTATGGTTGCCGTTCTAGTTTCCATTCTCTTCATATGTGCCTACACAAATCCATGATCCAACCATAACGAAAGTATTGGTGGATATGCCAAAGTTCACACTCATCTGTTTGTGTGGCGCTTAACCTAACTTCTATAGTTCCCTGTGGTTTGTGATATCTTCTCTCGGGTGGGCTTTTTGTTCCCTTTTTCTCATTATCCATTGTTTCCATCTTATGAATTTCTGGCCTCCTGTGTCATGGTTTTGTTTTTTTTATTTTTTTGAAATTCTTCCAAGCAAAGATGATTTCCGTCTAGCTCATTATCAATAATCAGGAACATAAAGTCAAAAGTATTTCCTCATGTTAGATATTGTTTTGGTTTCTCTTGGAACGTTACTCTCCTAATTACCTTTCTTTTGTATTGCAATTTCCCAGCTGGAAAGCATTAGTGAAGATGCATCGGTTTCGAACAGAAGACATAATCCACTTAATCACTTCATCCCAGCCCTTAGGTCTGGAGAGTGGTCTGACATCGGAGGTCGCTCTAATATGGAGGATACTCACATATGCATCACGGACCTAGCAAAGACTTTTGGTGACAATGTACTTGGTGAGGAAGCCATCTCCTTCTATGGTGTAAGTTCTTTAACCAACTTTGGTTGTCCATTGGCAGTCTACAGCAACATCACACAAGTAATTAAGTCTTTTGCTAATTTAGTTAATTGACAATCTCGAATGAGCTAGCCAATGAAATTGTCATGGGGAATGTCTTTGTTGTTGTTCTTAGTGTTAGCAATCGAGATGGTTCTCACTTCTCAGTGAAATTACTGTCTTCAGTGATTTTTAGATGATCTTCTGTTCGGAAATGACAATATAGCTAAAAGTCATTCACTTTTTTCTTCCCTTTTTTCAGTTGTTTGTCAAAATTGAGTCACCATAAGAACTAAAGAATCCAAAGTTGAAAGTATGGCACAAGAAACTGGTACCATCTTTGTTATTATACTGCGGTGTGAATAAATGATACTGAATTGCGCAGAAATATTGTGCGGTTTTGTCATGTATCCAGAGGTTTGATTGCCATATGCATTTGTACATTTCTTTCTGAGTGTCAATATTATCATCTCCATGCAAATCGCTCTTCTTTCGACCTTATGTGGAGAATTATTTGATTATGCCACTGATAAATTACCACTCCAATGATTCCATGTATAGTAGTTACAACAGGTAGTTCCAAATGAAAAACACATGAAATAGAACGTGAAGTTTTTATGGTGGAAAAACAATACTGTACATTGAATTTCAGAAATGTTCTTCGGTTAATGACATCTGAACCAACAATTGGTGGTAATAATAGGTGTTTGACGGACATGGGGGAAAGGGTGCGGCGCAATTTGTCCGCGACCACTTGCCAAGGGTGATTGTTGATGATGCTGATTTCCCTTTAGAACTTGAGAAAGTGGTCACAAGGTCATTTTTGGAAACCGATGCTGCGTTTGCAAAGTCCTGCACTCTTGAGTCTGCCCTATCTTCTGGCACAACTGCACTCACTGCAATGATATTTGGGAGGTAAGCTGAACCTCTTTTTCGTGTTGCTTAATGAAGATTGATTAATCTCATAGGATAAACAGCCCCACCGTACTATTAATCGATGGATAATCATATCCAAATTCTCCCAAAGAATTATATTCTCTATGTTTCATCTGATTGGTGTCTGAACTCGGTGTTTTAAAAGGTGCACACTTGTAGGAGCTTAGGCAAGGTGAGGTGCAGCCAAAACGCCTCAAACACCTTGAGGCTCTGCGCTGTTCATGATGCCCAAGTGAGGCTTCTAAGGCGCACCCCTCGAGAGGCGTGAGCTTCAGTGTTTTTTCTAGAAATGCTTAAACAAATCTCATCTCAACTATTGATTTCTAAGAGATTACAAGTTGGAAAAACACTGAATAAAATCTTTCATAGTAATAAGGCTCAGTTGTGAACTTCAGTTGCACAAAACGAAAGATAATCCTTTAGTTTAGATTGTGAACTCTGGAAGAAAACGTTGGAGATTGAGCATTAAAAGAGTACTGATTTAGGGATGTCATGTTTTTCATATTATTCACTGATGTGAACAATTGGGTTGTTATCTTTGATGAGTATCTGCTTATTGCAAATATTTCACCTATGTTACAATTTTATTTACGGAGTATTTTTCAGCAACTGCGCCTCACTCTAGTGAGGGGTGCCCCTTGCTCCTCACACCTTGCGCTTAGGCAAGGGGACCGTGATTCAATACCATTTCTACTCTGGCCAATCAAATGGGGCCTCAAAGTAAGAACCAACGATTTATGCGTTGGAGCAACTGTTTCCTATTTCTTACTTAATCTACATGACAAAATACTCAATCCAGAAACCAAAATGGCGACCCAATGTCAGTGGCTCCACTAGACTTAGATTTTAGGAAGGGCAGTGCTGCATTTGTCAAGATCTTATACCATTGAGTAGAAGAGGAGAAAAGAAGGGGCTGTGAATAGCAGGGGCTGTTAAGTGTTAAGGTTTTTGTTTGAAAAGTTAAAGAATAAAAAATTTAGGAGTTGTTTGGGATCCTATGACAAGTTTACGCTAGACATGGACTCCTTTTTTACTTTCTAAAAGCCTATTTGATCTACCCAGACCAATATGTCTGCTCATGCACAAAATGCAATTCCGAAATTCCACCATACAGCCCAAAAGAAAAGTGGGAAATTGCTTGAAAATCTTGAAATGACAATGGAATACCGTTAATCTTACTGTAGTTAACCCTTAAAGCAAGTTCGATTATGCCCTTCAACTGTTGTATATCGCTAACTAACCATGCATTGCCTTTGCTTCATTCACTTCATCTCTTTTCAAAGATAATATTTAGTATTTGGATAGCTGCTACAAGGTCATGATCATGAGTTTATTCTCAGGTCTCGGACTTATATTTAATAGGTGAAGGGGCTCGTTGCAATTCAGCAATGCTAGGACACATTAAAGTATATATCCATTTTTAATCCCTCTCACAAGTGATGGTAGGTCCTGTTACAGTATTTAAGGGTCCCACCATCACTTGTGCAAGAGGATGTAGAAGTGGATATGAAGTTAGATGTGTGCCTAGCATTTTTGGTCACGATAGCTATTCCAACCAATCTTTTTCTCATAAAGAAGTTTATTTTTAAATCAATTTTACTGAATTATTATCTCTTTCAACAGATCTTTACTCGTAGCAAATGCCGGAGATTGCCGAGCAGTACTATCACGGCGTGGAATGGCCATAGAAATGTCAATAGATCACAAGCCCTGCTGTGACAATGAAAGGATAAGGATTGAGTCACTTGGGGGATTCATAGATGATGGATATTTGAATGGACAATTGGGCGTGACGCGGGCTCTAGGTGACTGGCACATGAATGGATTGAAGGAAACAAGTAGTGGAATGAGTGGACCCTTGAGCGCTGAACCGGAACTCAAGTTACTTACTCTAACAAAAGAAGATGAGTTTTTGATTATTGGGAGCGATGGGATGTGGGATGTGTTTAGAAGCCAGAATGCTGTGGATTTTGCTAGGAAGAAACTCCAAGAACACAATGATGTCAAGAAGTGTTGCAAGGAGATTGTGGAGGAAGCAATAAAGAGAGGAGCTATGGATAATCTGACGGTTGTGATGGTCTGTTTCCATTCAGAGCCACCACCTCCTATGGTGGTGCAGAGACCGAAAGTAAAACGGAGTATTTCTGCTGAAGGGCTTCAAAATCTCAGGTATCTGCTTGAAGGGTAAGAGGTTATATTTAGTTGAGATGCAGAGGAGTCGATAATAATACACAACCGGTGATGATGGTGGTGATAATTCGCTATTTTTTTTACGATTTTTGTTGTATATATACACGTTTAGTAGCGGAAACTTTCTTGTTATTGTTAGTGGGTCCAACAGGAGTGTCAGCATAATGGGAGAATCAAGAAATTAACGAATGGGAAATAAGTGTTGTATATCTTCGGCATTACACTGTAACTTGTAAACAGATTTTGTGATTCTTGAATTGTTGTATGGTCCTTGTTAAGATATATGGGTAATAACCAGAGCTTTACTGTGCACTGATCTTTTTCATGTTATCTTGGTGTTCAACTGTTGTTTGTCGGCGATTGCGCTATTTTGCTTTGTTTGGATCATGGAGTAAGGCTTTGTTTGGATCTATGATCTCTGGAGAGAGTTGTATAAACGAAAGAATGCACTTAGCTATTACACCTCATCCTTCATCTTTTCACCTAATAATATCCAAAAAACGTTTATCCAAACACCCTTGCGTTTTTCCATTCCAGGTAAAGCTGGGCAGAAGAAAATTAATGAAAGTCTCTGTGCACAGGCTCGGATGCGTCTATAGTCAATGCACTGTACCCCGCATTTTGTTTGTAAGCCTATGTGCATCAACCAACTCTTAACATTTATGTCAAATTAGTGCATATCAATCTGAGCATGTAGAATTGCTCAGTTGTATAGATATCATCTCCAGGTTAAACAAAATCAGTGAACTTGCTGCTGCTTTTTTTTGAACTGCGAAAATTTCCATTAATCAACCACATCCTCAAAACCTTGAAGGAGGCACCCTTAGGACAAATGCTAGATAGAAAAGAGGGAGGGTTACCTAATTGGCTGGGTCTCGACAATAATGGGATTGATTCCTTCAAACAAGAAGAAACAACCCAATGTGCCACCATATTACAAATTCTGGGAATTCAAAATCCCCGGATATCTTTGTCTACTTTACTAGACGTTATTCCACTTTATCAGTTTCTTTCTTTCTTCTGTAGAAAATTCTCGCTATTTCCACCACTGCCGAATTTTTCTGCTCCATTCGGTTCGTAAATGCACATCTTTCATGAATTCCTGTACTTACAGAATGTCTTTCCTTTGGTCCAAGTAGATAGAAATAATTTTACAGAAACATACAACTGTAACTCAGACATGACCGTAAAAGGAACCATGATGAATAGAACACCCACAAAAGTCGATGGGACAATTTCACTCAGGCATATATCGAGGTTTTATTCATGTATGAAGAAAGGGATACAAACAACCCACGTCGTGGTTTGACAAAATCCTGAATTATTGTACAGTGTGCGAAAGCCGACTTCCTAACCTGAATTATTGTATAGTGTGCGAAAGCCGACTTCCTAAAAGTAAACAAAAATATACGTGTATGACCGGTTAAGAAACTTCTCCATCCTATCTGGGTCTGTTGTAGCATTTTCCCAACATAATACAAAAATGGAATAAATGAATTATGCACCAACATTGAATCCGTACACAGTGTCCACCCACCGTTTATCAGAGAGATTATATACCGGTATTGATGTATGACATTCTTCAATAACAGTTGTCCGCTCATAAAGCATTTTCCTTACGATGCCGCGATGCTCCACCGAAGCCATTTTCCTTGACTCATTTTCTCTTTAATCTCAGTTTGGACTACATGAATCAAGAGCATAGCCGCGATAGATATAGATACAGTAAGCATGAAAAACACACTGTTCCATCCTCTAGTTGAAATATAACCTGCCAAAAGAGGGCCTAGAGCTGCCCCAACAGAACCAGTAGCATCTATAATCGCAGTCACAGTAGCTAATGCGCGTGAGTTCCCCTTGATCAAGCTTTGTGTACCAAGATCAGCTGCAACTGCGGTGGTAATAAGCGAATAGGGTCCATTTACAAGTAACCCAGAAACGAACATCAAGGTAATATTGGTCACCATAGATATGCTTCCGAAAATGCGGTAAGAGATAAGGGCAGGAATAGAAAGCAACAAGAATGCGAGTGAAGTAACGGCACGAGCTTCAAGCGCATCAGAAATGGACCCTGCTAGAATACCACCAATAACTCCTCCAATATCAAATACAGTGGAAAGGATCCCAGCAGTTTTGTGTGATAAGTGCACACCTCCAACAGCTGCAATCCCAACACCAAAACAAATGTACAGTGAAAGTTCAGCGAATTTTGACAAAGTCTCGTGTAAAAACTCGAAGTTAGGCAATGTTTGAAATTTAAATCATGGATTTCCAAAGGAATACATCAAGGGAAAGGAACATGATTGGAGAAAAACAAATTGGGTCTGGCTAACGTGTGCCCAATAGGCGCACAATAAGCATACAAACAAACAAAAATAACACACACTCCAATACACCTTTTACACTTTTCAATACACTTTCACATATCCCTATACACTTTTCACATATCCCTATACACTTTTCACACAAATAGGCACACGTTAACATTTTCCAAACAAATTAGCTTCTCCATTTTGCTATTTTTTTTTTTTTATCTTATTCCTTTACATTTTCCTTCCTTCAACAAAGCCACGTTCTAAACAAAGCACAAGGCTGCATTTGGATGCCCCATGGAAGAAGAATAAATTCTTGTGCCTCAAGCGTGCTTCTATTTAGAAATCAATTATCTATCCTCACAAATGGATACGGTGCATTGACTAAACAATCTAAATTGTGGAATCTACATGGGACCTAAGGAGCCATTTGGATACTTTCGACTTATGAAGCACCAACACTTCTAAAGGTCGCCGTGTCCGCGTATTGGACGCAGGGACACATCATGTGGCGTGTTCCTTGAATTAAATTATTTTATGGAGGGGGACACGGCATGGGCATGTCTCTGTGTGCCTGTATTTGTATATACCTGTGTGTACATATATAGGTGTGTATGTACTAGTATATACATTTTCGTTGCTCTGTGGTTGTGTATGTAACATATATCTATGTGTGTATGTACTGGTACATATACGAGTACATAAAAGTGTAGATATCTTATATATCAAAAGAAAAGTGTATATATCTATGTATATAAATTGACATACATGATATATTGATATATATAGCTATTTCTTAATTAATTTATTTTTGTTATGTCCCCCGCCGTGTCCGTGTCCATATCCATTTTTTAGAATTTTCGTGTCCCATGTCAGTATCCGTGTCTGTGTCTGCATCTGTGTCAGTGTCCGTGCTATATAGCTGTCGATTAAGGATCAATTTCAGTCTAAGAAGTACAGACTCGTCTACAGGCCTCACGTATCCGTGTCTTGTAGACCTCACGTATCCGTGTCCGACACGTGTTGGTGATGGAAATGAGACGACACTCTCTGGACACGTGTAGGACATGCTTAAATACTTGTCTAATTTTTTTCTTGTCTTCCTTTTATTCAAACACTTTGTAGATACTCTAGGACTCGTTGGCAAAACTTTTAGGACATGCTAAGGTCACATAAAAGGTTAAAATCTAATTTTTAAAACTCAGTCCTGAGTGAAAATTTCCCCCAACGTATAGTTCATGACTTCATGTATACTTATGTGTGGAATGTTAATTTATCTTTATTGCATTGTTCTTAAATTTAATAGAAATAAATATTTTGTAATTCATCACATACCTCTATAATACAAATACATTTTATCTTCAATGTGTCCCCAAAGTGTCCGTGTCCTAATTTTTGAAGAAATAATGTGTCCGCGTGTCTGTATCCATATTCGTATCCTGTATCTGTGTCCGTGCTTCTTTAGATTTCAGTATACATAGAAGAGGTGTACTTTACATTAAAATCGTGAAACGAGAATGGAAGATGGATTTCAAGTAGAAGAGATACGTTCTATTTTGTACCTTGCATAACAAGAATCCGTAACATGAAGGGACACAAGATCACTCCAAGATAATAGTCATTACAAGTCCATCAAGAAAAGCTATCAAACTCCATGCTGAAGGCAGTATGCAATCTATGAAATCTGTAGGATCTAACAATTTATTCGCTCGGGGAGCTCGGCCAAGCCCCCTTGCCACACTCCTACCCCAATGCGAACTCATGATGACCAAAAAGAGGGAGGGTTCGAATCTGTGAAGAGAAGGTGATGTGGGAGGTGGTGGATGGAGGTCGGTGGTGGAGAATCACAGAGATGAGGAGAGTGGAGAGAGGAGGCCGGCAAGAGAGAGAGAGAGAGAGAGACGGTTGCTAGGTAGACAGTGCCGTGCCATGGTAATGAGCTTCATCCTGGCCTTTGCGTCCAGAGCCCGCCGTGGCAGCGAGTTGCTTGCTTCAGAGTGGAGTCTCGTCCTCGCTCGTGGTAACGTCAGCTCGGCCGGTTTTTCGCTAGTGTTGTTTCTCTTCCAAGAGCTCACCGACGTGATCTTGGAGAGCAGACACTTAGATTGATCTGGACGGTCATAGTGATTTCCTTTTCCGGTGATTGGATCTGTATCCATCCCTTATGGGGATTAAATGTTCAAAAATGGCTGGCTGTGTCCCCTCTACGGAATGTGGACAATCATTGGCATGTATAGGCAATCGCATCTATCATTGTTATGATGCTTAGATGACTACCGAGGTTGTATTAGGTGTTAATTTCAGGTTTTTTACCCCAGTGCTCGATTGTCTTGTACTTGTAAATCGATCCTCTGATCTTTTTTAAAATGGCAGTGACAATTCTCTCAATAAAAATAAAATGCGGTTCTGCTTTGAAACAAAGTCTCAAATCCCTTTCTTTTGTATCAAAATCAATCCAAATGGAGTGCAGCTTTGCCTAATGTTCTGAAGTTATATAACATGCTTATTCTGGAATTCACTCTGTACCTCCAAGCACCACGCAAACTACAAGTTGGCCATTTGATTGTCCATACTTGTCATTCAATTCCTCTAATCATAAGAGCATAGCCCAGAACAAGTATGTGGCAATGAATAATGCAACCCCAGGAATATACCAAATATGTGTAGTATGCAGCCAAAGTAACTGGGTATGTATGGACATTATGCAACAGTAATCTGAACATGACAGAGAAGGGCCATAAGGAACCTGTTAAGCCCAGAATCTGCAGAAACTAACGACATCCATAATGGCAAACACATAACATCCATAGTGGTAGAACTAAAACATCCAGCTTGCAGCAGTAAGTAACCACAATAGATACAACAGGTATCAATTGCCATATACAAGCTCAATCAGAATACCAAGGAATGCCTCCTTCCATTGGAGACACATCAACAAATCAAAATAAGATCACAGCAACAATTAAAAAAAAACTTTGCTGAAGGAGTACTCAAACTAGGCAAAGAACACAATGTTAACAAGCTCAAATGTATAACTAGTTCAAACTTCACTATCTGGGGCAAGTAGAAGTTACCTGTGTGCCTAATGTAGAAGGGCAACCAATATAAGAAAGTGTAAGCCACAAGCTTAGAGAAGAAGAGGCAGAACGCAAACGGTGCCACATTCGGCAATCTCCAAGCCTCTACAAACCCAATTGCACCCAACGAATTCGCATTCTCGGATTGAACCAACCCTACTTCTCCAGTTTCAACTTTCTCTGAATCTACCAAAGGCACTCCTTCCGCATTCATCTCAACCTCTTTCCCTTGCAATTCCAATCCAACATTTTCAGGACTCACAACAAGAAACAAGTAAACCACAATCCCAACCATCACTATGAAGACCCCAGGCAACACAAAAGACCAACCCCACCCGAAACCTAAAACGGACGACGCCACCACGGACCCGATAATATTACCCACTGAGGTATGGGAACTCCATACCCCCATTATCAACCCTCTTTTGGATTTCCCAAACCAGTTCCCTACAACTGAAACAACACAAGGCCACCCAATTGACTGAAACAAACCAGAAACAATCTGAACAACTAAAAAGAAACCAAATTCATGTACGCTGAAAAAATACCCTAATCCAAAAACAACAGTAAAAAAACCACTACCCAACATCCCAATTGTCAAAAACACCCGCAAATCGATCCGATCACCGATGTGGCCGGAGAAGTACATACCGACCGAGTAGGCCGAGAGGAAGGCGAGATCGAGCTCGCCGAGTCGGTGGGCCCCGTGGGATCCGTTGAACGGGGCCCAGCCAGTGTCGAACCCATTTGAGGTGGTGGAGTTTTGGGCCTGAATTTCTGGACCGAGGACACTCTTGACGATGCTGGGGGGCTTTCGGGAGGCGTGAAAGGCGGCGTAGGCGGCGAAGGTGAGGAGGAGGACGGAGATTTGGTGGAAAGTTAGGGTTTTGTTAGGGGATTTGAGAGATGGGAAGAGGGTAAGGCCTGGTGGCGGCGGTGGTGGTTGTGAACCTTGTGGTGGTGGTGGAGGAGATGGGGTTAGGGTTTTGGCCTCCATTATTCGACTGTAATTGGATCCAATTGTTTTCTTGGAAAGCATTGAATCAAAATTGTTTGTATGACTGTTGCGTGTATGTTACTGCAGAGGAAGAAGGTGCAGGGAAGAAGAGGGAATTTCGGACACAGAATTTGGTGGGATTTTCAGATTTTGATTAGGACAACATTAATTGAGCTTAGGTGTTAAAATCATCGTAAAAGTTAATGAAATCATATTGGAATTGACTCGGTAACAGTAAATTGGGTTCAAACCAGACTGCCAAGAATATGGACCGGATCAAGTTCAGGAGACTCAGGACAGGAATCAGGATCCTTTCTCCTAATCCCTTTTTTTGGATTATCAATTTATCATCAACTTTTCTTTTGTAGTTTTACGGTTATATTAAGGGTGAGTTCTTGAATGGATTTTATCAATTCGTGGAGAGAGTTGATAAAATATTAGATTTTTGCTTCAAAAATTTAAGATTTTATCAACTCTTTTCACGAATGGATAAAATCAAGGCTTGATTTTATCAAATCTTGATAAAATCTAGATAAAATCCGTTCAAGAACTCTCTCTAAAAAGTAGAACTGCTCTCAGTAACTTTGAGGCTATATTTTCGTCTTTAAAGTAACGTTAAAATATCAATTTGTTTCCAGTAAAAATACCAAAGTTATTATTTTTTGTCTAAATATTTGATATTTTTAACAGTAAAAAATACGCCATCGTAGAATGCTAAGTTGTTTTATGTCATTGTAATTGAATTTCATTGGTGTAGATTTAAAATCAAAATAAGCATTTTTTTCAATTTGAAAGAAATCAAAAAATTATAAAGATATGTACCAAATGGACGTTTAGGACATGCAGACAGATACACACGTGGTAACCGTTCGGTATTGAAAAATTTCTCGCATCCTACAGCATAATGGAGAGGGCTGCACTTTTATCGGAAAATGATGTGCGTACATCACACATGAGTACTCCATGTTTACACCAGCCCATCTCCGTCCAAAATGCTTTTGGACGGTTGAGATGGGCTAGTGTACACGGGGTACCCAAGTGTGGTGTTCCTATAGACGGGTTCACTTTTATCTAGTTGTATTTGTACAGTCTCAAGACTACGTGGTGTCTAAGCGCACATCTTAGCCGTCTAGAATTGTTATGGATGGCCCAAATTTTAGTGGGAGAAAGAGACTGAGTGAGGAAATCTGGATAGTTCAAAACACTTTTGGACGGCCGAGATAGAGGCGGCTCCACCCTTCGATAAGGGTGTTCAAGTGAACACCCTCAAGAACAAATTTTGTTTAGAAATACATGTAAAAATTTTAGTTTTAGTTTTAGTTTAGTATAGCCATTGTTGAACACCCTATTCACAAATATTTGAATACCTTACTCAAAAATATTTGAACACCTAGTTCAACAAAACAATCCACAAAAATCAATTTTATGTAAACAACCTACTAAAGTCTAAAGTCTTCCCATAGATGGTCCTTGTACACTCCATATTTTATACTACATGTGATAAATTTAAATTCGGATTTTGTTTTGAACATTTATAATATGAACACTCACAAATCTTGGTACTTCACAATAGAATTCTTAATACACTAATTCAAAATAAAGTGCACAATCTTTACGACAAAAATTAGAAAAATTAAGAAAAAAAAAAGGGCATCTATTTTACGTCTTGTGAATTCTCTTTAAACAATAATCAACTCTCTATATAAAAAAATAAATATCTGTGCAAGCCTGATTCTACAATAAGTATATATTAGTGTATTTATTTCCCAATTTAATTGTACTTCACCCAATAACATAGACATCACCAAGAAAAATTGTTACATATTATATATTTTTCATATCATTTGGCCTCATTATTCACACTAATTTATGAAAAAAAAATGTATGTATATATACTAGTTAGTAGAGCTAGTAGAGTTAAGGTAAATGATGAACACCCCATTCAAAATTTCTGGAGCCGCCACTAAGCCGAGACGCGCGCTCGGCACCACATAGCGTACTTGCTAGGCAAAAAATTTAATGGCAGAGTTTCTGTATTCTGGCGGCCTACAACAGTAATAATCGGTAATTGCATAGCAAGCGGGCTAGGTTTTTCTTTTCTATCCTAGATCTCAATCCCCCTTTCCTAGCGATCCTATTGACCAAAAGGAACTCACTTCCTAGTCTCATGCTAGTTGTTTGGCTGATAAGTCTAAACTGCTTTCAATAGCCTTAAGCCCCTAACTATTGAAAGGCCGGACTTGCTTAGAAACTTGACAAAAAACAAGTAATTCTATTGGGACAGATTTAGGGGACAGATCATGCACAGATCTGACCTGGCATGGAGAGGGTCCCACAGTCTCTCTCCTCTTTTGCTCTCTCTATTTTGAAAAATTCAGATTCAAAAATTTCGGGAAATTAGAAATTTAGAAAGTCCTTTTGAAACCAAGACATCTTGTCTCTCCTCAACACTAAACCCAGTTCGAACCCCAAACATCTCTCTCTCTCTCTCATCTCCATAACCACCAGCCTACGACCAGACCCACCCACACAACAATCGACCCCTTCCCCCTCAAAACCGACGCCGATCGAAGCAAACATTGTCGCCGTCCCACAAACACCGCTGTTATCTGACTGTTCTGCCGTCGCTGCCTCTCTCTCGCCGTTGACGCCATCCCACCGGCTCTGCCTTTGTCTTGCCGTCCTACCGTTACTGCCAGAGCTCCGGTGAGAAAAACCTAGCTAGTTTGTTCTCATTTTTTTAAACCCCCAAATCTGATTTAGGGCTTGTGAAAAAAAGTTCCTTCTCGTTCCTTCAAGGTTTGCTTCAATATTAGGACTGTAATACAAGATCTGGGCTCATTCATCAAAAGCATTAGGGCTATAAAAGCATTCTTCAAAAGATTTGGTTCAATATTCTTCAAAATTCCTAATACAATATTTGGGGGATTAAAAAAATTCCTTCATGTTACAGTCTTAGATTTTCTCGTTGAACTCCTGAATGAGTGTTACCTAGAATAGGTAATTGAAAGTAAAAGCATTTGTCAGGTAATTAAAAAATCAATAAAAGGATTTGTTTGGGCAGTATTCTCTTGTGATTTATTTATATTAGGGATGTTGAATAATATTTACAGAGGAAAATTATACGATTGAACTACTTTTTTTAGTTGTGCTCCCTTGCTCTGATTTTCTTCATCACTGATATTCACTACCAATATGTATAGATATCCTTACATGAAAATTAGGAGGTGCTACTAATAGTGCAACAAAAATGATACGTACACAACATGAGGCCACAACAAGACCAAAATGATGTTGACATGGTAATAGACAAAGTGATTGATTATATTAGGAGGGAATACATAGAGCGTTAGAACTGTTCAATGGACAAAGATTTGATCTTTTAAGAATATTTTAGGCCTCTGTTGTTACTAAGACTGTTGTCACATTCTATTTCATTTTCTTGTTCAGTTTCCTTTGTTAAAGTAGTGAAGTTGAAGCTGGCATTGATGCTTTTATTGGCAAGATATGATTAATTTTCTTGTTTAATAGGGCTTGAAGTTCAAGTTTTTGTTCTGGATGGCTTATTTGGTTTTGTGCATTTAAGTTGATTTGAGGCTCTCCTTACAAAATGTGATGCTTGGGTTTGGCTATTCCGATGTTTCTTTTGCTACTGAGTGTCTGAATGGTTGTGTCTACGTCCTCTCTTCGGGATGATTGGTGAGGGGTGTTGCAGTTATTGCGTGCTCTTGTGCATTTAGCTTTGATAAATTCTCTCTTTTGCCTTTTTCATGCTGGTTTTATTTTACTGTGATGATCAAGCCATATGGTGACTTTGTAAAGATAGTAGCTCTTCCCAATCTTGGAAAGAAAAGAAAGTCATTCTCCAAAGCTAATGCATCAAATGAGACCGAGAGTTGTGGCTGTACCATTCGTTGCCAAGCTCTCTCTGCGACTTAATGCATTGAGTTCAGCTTCACTTTAGGTAGCAGCTCCTTCTCTATTATCTGCTGCGTTAGAAGTTTTTTAGCTCGATCTTGTGCCTCTGATTTGTTTGATTTTCTATGTTTAAATGCAGCAAATCTGGGATGAGGTTTGCGAGAGTGATGAGGAACGGGACAAGATGCTTTTTCAAGTAGAGCAAGAGTGCTTGGATGTTTACAAGAGCAAGGTTGAATATAAGACTTACCGGCTTACAACTTCGCTGCCTGCTATGTTAGTCGGTAGAATATAAGACTTACCATAATAGGTGTTTAGTGATCAAATTATGCGAATATTAGTGTATGAAGAAGGTTATGTATGAACATGAATTGTTCAACATGTGCCTACATTGTTGGAAGACTTTTCAAGGATTTTGCTTTGGGATTATGGTATTAAAAATCTTGAACCTTTGATATGCTGCAGTGCTAGAGTGGTTACACTTTGCATAGATCACATTCACACAGCTAGAAGTTGCCAAAGAGGTATGTGTTCCACCCTCTAGGAACCGTTCTCTTTAGTTAATGGGCATTAGCTTCTGGATAATGTTTAATAAGCATTTAAGCTTACTTTGAGTCCTCTGATTGAGATCTCTAGTCGTAAAAGGGTAGCAATATTATGAGAAAAAGATGCAATTGGTAATGCAAACTCTTGAACCCCTTTGAACTGAGAAAATATGAAGGAATATGGTAGGTTTTACCTCTTTGCTGGATATTTGGTTATGGAAGCACGCCATACTTTTGGGGATCCACATACTTATTTAGGCGAGCCACTGAATTCATAGGTCCGGCAGTAACTATTAGGCCATTTTGGGGGCTGAACTCGTCAGGGACAACTGTGACATGTATAGTAACATGGACAGTAGTGAATTTCTTCTGGTAAGATGTAGCATGCTCAACTACGAACCATGGATAAAAAAATTCAGGTTAGTTGCTGAATGAGTGGAACTAAGCTTTTGGGAAACAGCCAGCTAAACTAGATATTAGCTTAACAGGAAAAAAATTGTTTGTTTAATAAATTTATAAAGGAAGAAAAAGAAAAGAAGTATTAATTTAGTATGAGATCACTACCTTTTTCACATTTTGTCTTATCCTTTGAAGCCATTTTGGCTTGATGATTTGGGCATCAAGTTGTGTAATATTGGTGATTGTATTAACAAGCAAATTTTACCCTATCAGAACTCGACTCTTGAAATTACAAACCATGCTCTTCGGCCTTAGTACATCTACAAGGCCCAACCCTTACCTGACCTGACCCATTCCTTTGGCTCAGCCTCCTTGTGTCCTCGACTGGAATCTGAATGTAGCTGAAGAAAATCCAACCATTGGAAATGACTCGAGTATTGTTCTGGGGTGTGTGTGGTTGAGGGGAATTCTAAGGCAGGGAATCCTAGCACATACACCGGGGAATAGCTTTAGGTGTGTTGTTGAGGACACAAATAAGGGTGAAATTAAGTATTAGTATGCTGCTTGGACTCTCTCAGGATCAACCTTTTGACAGACAATGATGAACCTGGTTTTGGGTAGGTGGATGAAATATAACAGTGGTATCAATGTTTTGTAATTGTTCCCCTTCTCAGATGAATTTGATCACATGTCTTTTCCTTACTTTCTTCTAAGCGTTGCAAAATTGCAGCTTTTATTCAACACCGGTATTTGAATTAAATTTTCCAAGAGCTTAATTAATGTTTCATCAATTCAAACCCTAAGCTTGGCAACTGCCAAAACTGTTTTCCCCTTTGTAAAAAGTCGACATCGTTCGAAGATAAATTCTATTGACTAAGTGAGTGTGCTCGCGTTTGAAAGGTAGTGCCATGTGGCGTACCTTCATTGGGTGGCTTAATTTGAGGTTAAAAATGCCCCTCTTATGAACCCAACCCCACTTTTAATTTTCTCCCATGCACAAGCGATCCATCACCTCCACCACTACTGATTTCCACCCAAGAGAGCAGGAAGTGTGGCATTCAAAAAGTCATAACCTTCATAATAATAGTTTTACGCAGAAAGGTTGGCAAAGTCTAAAACCGTGCAAGAGTTTTGTGTAGTGTGTGTGTGTGTATGTGTGTGGCACTAACATGGTTGATACCCACACTTTAGGTATGATCCAGTAGTTTTGTTCCATCGATTGGAATAGTTCTCTTCCTCTAATTACCATGCCTCCATGAGTGCATGCGAAGATAATGTGACACCATCTGGTGCAGTTCCTTCTCCTTGGTGGTAGAAATCACATAATGAAGACGAATATGTGGGACTCGCAACCCTATTTAGTGGTAGTGCACAAACAAGCACTTAATACAAAACGATGCGACTCATTTTAAATAGAGCAATGTATGCATCTAAATTTAAATTCATTCTTACATTCCTTTGACAAGTGAAGGTGGGACTCACAACACTATTTGGAGGGCAATGCTTGTCTCTCATAATTTTTTTAATATTATAATGGACATTCATTTTGGGACTTACGGAGTAAATACGAAGACAGAAGCACAATTATTGGGTACCCATTGCTTATTAACCTTTTCCGTGCTTTGGTTTTCTTTCCAAGCAATTAAGTAATCAAATGCCAACTTATTTGGAGCAATAAGAAAACTGAAGGTGGCCAAAGTGATTATGTAGTAAATTTATTGTTGGGGGTGTGGTTTCCATTAGGGGCACCTGTTTTGGGTAGTGTGAGTTTTAGGTAGGTGGGGTTTGTGTTTTGTGTCTGTGGTTAGGTTTAGTCTTTTATTTCAACAGTGTTTGGGGGGTTTGTGTGTCTGGGTGGTGGTGGGGTTTGTGTCTGGTTTGGGTGTTCGTTTTGTCATTTTGGTTGGTCTTGGGGTGTGCTTCAGTTTTGAGTGTTTGGGTTGTTTTCTGGTGCTGTTTTTTTCTTGTTCTGTGTTTTTTGGTCTTTCGGGTTTGAGTTGGGTCTTCTTCTGGTTGTCTTTCTTGGAGTTTGTATTTTGCTTCTGTTTTATTGTTTTTTTCCCTGGGCAGATGCCTGGAGTCTCTTCTACTGAATTTTTTGTTTTGGTTCCGGTGTCTCGTTTTGTGTTCTGCTCGCTTAAACGCAGTTTCTCGACAGTTTTGATTGTCCAATACTTGTCAGCATTCATGTAAATGCCAAGTTTCATATCAGGATCGATTAGGCCTTTGTGAAAGCCAAATGACAATCCCTTATGCTTTCCACTCTACTGGGGATGTCTATTGATGCTGATGTTTTTTTGTTCTTATTATTACTCATGCTGTCTCATATGTGTACAACGCTATATGTTTTCTGCGATGGGTTCTTTGTCTGTTTTAAACACATCCCCTGGTTTGACCTGTGGCCCAGGACTTTGATACCGATACTCTGTCATGTTTACTACTATTGCCGAGGCAGCAACATTAGTGTGCAATGCTATCTGTTTTTTGAAAGAAGATCTTGGATGATTACTATGAATTAGTCGTATTCCAATGAGGTGAAGTGTGGCTCTGGAATGCTTGATGATTGTGGATGTATCAATTTTGGGCCTACGATTTTGCTCATAAAGTTGGAGATTCAGTGTTGGCAGTCAAAGCTTGGATGCTGGTTTTTTATTTGTAAAGCCGTGTTTGTTTTGTATGGCATAGACTTTCAGATGTGGAAGATGCCAAGTCTTTGACACTGAAAGAAAAAATCAGAAGATGGGAAAAAAAATTTTTTTTGTTTCAATTCAACTCTCCATTCATATGGTCAGAGATCTTCAAGGGAAACCGGTGAGGGAGGTCCATGAAAGTCTGAATTTTGGCATTGGCGCAAGGCAGCATTTAGTTCGATAAACTCATTACAAATGCAGGAATCGACGTCAAAGAAGTCTGGAAGATCATTACGCATTGAATATTTTCCTCCCTCAACTGAACCCAGGTTCGCGATATAAATACAAACTAGAATGGGGTACTCCATTCCAACATTTTTAATTTCTCCAGTAATGGAATCCGACACCACTGGCTCTGCTGTAGTCCTATTTTGTAATAGCAAGCCACCATCTTTCCATAATCCAAGCGGAATTTCAACTCCAGGTAGAGGTCAAATGGTTACTTCTTTTGTCCAGCACTCCTCCTAAAGCAGTAGCACCCATATGCTATAACATCTCTCCTCAGTCCTCTCCTCGTGATCATATAGAAACCGAGCAATGGAATTTTCATGAAATGCAAATTAACTGCTTCCACGACACGTTTTTTTTTTTTTTTTTTTACCGATTCTTGTATACCATCAGGCTCTCGTATACCTAGAAACACCTCATTCACCATGTCAAATGAAAGGATTAACCTACCGTCTTTATCACCAGCGAACAAATACTAAAGCCAGTCAGCATATGAACAAAATTAGAATCATAGACATCACGAACTGGCACAATATTGCCATTCAATTCTCTCCAAGAATCACGACTTAGGGAGAAGACTCCAACTTGTATATACTGGTCATGCCTAACCATATCGAACCACTCTTCTTCATCTACAAAACCCTAACCAAACCACCTTGCAGGCCCTTACTTTTGGGATCCATTCTGAATCCAAAGGCATTATATGACCGCGACACCCCAATTGTCTCATTGCAGGAAGGGCAACCAATATAAGAAAGTAGTAAGGCACAAGCTTAGAGAAGGAGAGGCAGAACGCAAACGTGCCACATTCGGCAATCTCCATGCCTCTGAAAACCCAATTGCACCCAACGAATCCGAGTTCTCGGATTAAGTAATTCATGCCAAGCAAACAACCTTATTTTGCGTATTGTTTGGCCTTAGAAATATAGAAGTGATGGTGTTCCTGCTTGTAGCTAGCTTAAAAACTTTGGCGTGCAGTGGTTCTGGTACTTTGTAAATTACAGTTTTCCCCTTGCTAATTAATATTCTTTGCATTTTGACCCTTAAATTGTACTCCTAGTTTTCTCTACTTTCATTGTTTATACTTCGTGCTTTGCTGAAAGAGTAGGTTGAATCAAGATAAGATTGAGAGCCCTTATAGGCTTATAGCTCCTTGTTTATTTGTTTTGAAAACTAAGAAGAGCCGGTTTTTGTTATTTTTTTTTTCGTCCATTAAGGTTCGTTCTAAGCAATTAATGTAAACTGCCAACTAAAGAACCTTATTTGCATGCTAGGCATAGTTTTTAAAAACCTAAAATACGATATATGTATCCCACCACGTATCCTTTTAGCATAAAAATCTTACGATACAATTGTGTATCCTATAATATACACACGTATCCTGATTCGATATGTATCCTACGATTACTTATTATGAAAAAGTAGGACCTTATTTTGAGAAGTGGAACCCCAAACGCTAATATAAGAAGTTTGATCTAATTATGGTGACATTCAAACCATATGATAGAAATTCAACCTCAATATAAGGCTTGAATCATATAAGAACTTTATTTTTGTTTACACACATATGGCAACAAAAAGCCAATGTGGTAGATACCGGCGAGGAGCTTGAAATTTCGAGTCATAAAATCTTTTCTTAATGTAATTAAGTATAGTTTGTTAGTGTCATTAGATATAAGTAATTTTTAATTGTATGTTAATTATGATTACCATTTTTTAAGCATAAACTAGATAGTGTATTTTACTTCAAATAAGTAAAGTCCAAAAAAGCCCAATTGACAAAGCCCAAAGATAAAATAATATTGAATGAGATATAAATATCTAGTTTCAAGAAGCTTTGGATTATATCTTGCTTCTACAAATTCTACAATATTCTTGTCTAATATCTAGATTTTTTGTGAGAATTAGTAGTGTGTAATTCTAGAATCTGTCTCAAAGTTTATTATCTTGAATGAAAAAATATCTTTAAACTAGAGCCTTCCTTGGAGTAGTATAAATAGGGATGGATTCTAACCATTTTGTACCAAGCAAAAAAAAAAAAACTCGTACAACTCCTTCCTCATTCTTGTCCAAATATTTCTCCCTCTTCCAAAATCTTGTCCAATTAAACATTAGAAACTCCTATATCAGTGTTATTTGGTTGTGTCAATGGAAGAAAAATCTTCTTTTTAGGTTTCTTGATGTTCTGGGCAATGCTGTGATTAAGCATCAGCTCATTCAGCGATGTTCATCTGGAGTCAAACGAAGTGCTTGAATGTCATTTAGGAGAAATTTTTCAATGTCGAGTGGGCACCATGTGGCATTGCATCCGAGTCGTCCATTTGTATTTTGGACACCCCAGATCTGTTTTCGGTGCCCGCTCGGCACTAAATTTTTTCCGGAAAAGTAGTCCCATTAATGGACTTATTGCATGCTCAAGCTCAACCAAACCCAGTTCAAGAAAAGTAGAAGGCTGGCATCGAACTTCCAAGAACTTCCAACCGAAAGAGAGAGTTTCACAATTCATAAGTCTTTCTGCAAGTGTAGAAGCAAAAATTAGACCAAATACTAGAAATGCAAGAGTTAATAAAGATAGGTTTTAGGATCAACTTACGCATCAGTTAGAGTTGTAATTGGAGGAAAATATACTCCCTCCGTCCCAAATTGTTTGCCCCTTTTTGAAGACCGTGCATTTTGCAAGCAAAGGAAAATATATTCCTTATGCCAAAATACGCCTATATTATCTCAATACCTCTCTATTTTTCTCATTTTTTGGTCACTTTTTCTAACCTCTGTGCTATTCTTGAGACAGGGGTATTTAAACAGGGGCTCCCTCTCTCTGTGCGATTCTTGAAACAGGGGTTGTACTTGGGTTTTACGTGGACTTCTCTCTCTCAAAACCCCTCTCAAGAAAATGACAAAGGAATAGGGTGTCCTTCTACTGCTCATTGCCAATACCAACCTACCAATTGCCCAATCTTTTGACGTGTATTTCCTGTCTTTAACTTGGCCAAATTCCTATTGTAATGTCGACCCCGCATCATGTCGACGCCCAGTTCCCCAAAACTTCATCATCCATGGCTTTTGGCTGAGATTTTTTAGCACGGGGAGAACCGTAGAAGATTGTGAAGTACCTGCCCTTGAGAAGAAATAGGTACTTTAAACACATATCTTTATATAAAAAAATTTATGTTTGCATTCATTTTTTTTTTAATCTTGATTGACGTAAAATTATAATACTATCATCTAACTTGTTCTTTTTTATATAAATAAAGAGAATTATTTATTTAGAATAGAGTTACATTGTGGGTGTTTGGGGTTCGATTGAAGGTCTAGTTCGTGGTTAATAGGCTGCAATTGGGTTTCTATGAAGGGGTGGCATGTTGCTTCGTTCGAACAATGAATGGGAAAAGGGGCTAAAAGCCATGGATGGCGAAGTTTTGGGGAACTTGACGTTGACATGATGCGGGGTCGACATTACAATAGGAATTTGGCCTAGTTAAAGACAGAAAATACACATCAAAAGATTGAGCAATTGGTAGCTTGGTAATGACAATGAGCAGTAGAAGGACACCCAATTCCTTCGTCATTTTCTTGAGAGGGGTTTGAGAGAGAGAAATCCATGTAAAACCCAAGTACAACCCCTATTTCAATACCCGTGTTTCAAGAATTGCACAGAGAGAGGGAACCCTTGTTTCAAGACCCATTTTTTTTAATCTTGATTGACGTAAAAATTTATGTTTGCACTCATTTTTTTTTAATCTTGATTGACGTAAAAGTATAACACTGCCATCTTACTTGTTCTTTTTTATATAAATAAAGGGAATTATTTATTTAGAACATAAATCGGTCAATTAGCCCCTTTTTTTTAATCTTGGGTGAAGTGCGTGAAAACATGTTTGGAAAACATGCTTTCTAAAAAAAGGTGTTTCCATTGCACGCTTTCATCATGAGTTAAGCCGAACTAATAAAAAAATTATAATTTTATATAATACAACTTTATAATGTGGTAGGTAAACTCGCTTCCTAAAAGTTTGTTTATAAAACACGCTTTATAAAAACGTGTCTGGTAAACACATTTTTAGTGTTGTGTTCAGTAGGGTTCATATGGCTCTGGTCTTGCCTTAGATCCCTTTGTCTGCCTTACATTTGGCTCTCTTGGTGACCATCCTGAGCCCCAACAACATTTACATCTCTAGGTAACTGATTGAAAATAATAGATGTTTCAGTAGACCCACATTCTTCATCATCATTCAATGTAAAGAGATCTTTCATATCTCAGGATTTGAAGAATCTTTTTTGTTGTGGATTTTGCTAACTGAACACCACTGAACAAACACGTTTTCAAGCTGGGTTAAGATTAACTTAATTTTTTTGGTTAATCTGTTTTCACCCACGGTGAAAGCGTGAAACAGAAACACATTTTCTAGAAGAGCGTGTTTTCCAAACACGTTTTCATGTACTTCAGGAGTAAAGTTCAAAAATGCGCATTTTATTTAATAATTTTTTTTATAAAAAAAAACGTAAATTGGTTAATTGGCCAGAAAAAGTTAAAGGGTGTGGGACTTTCGTTGAATGGATGTGCTGAAAGTAATCATTGGTAGTGGGTAGGGCTGACATGGGCTTGGGTTATCAGGGCAAGTTCTGTTGGGCCAAATTGATTTTTAGAGGCAATGCCTTTAAAGCTTGTATGGGCCATAGGACATATGCTTGGACTTTGCTACGCAATTTTTTTTTTTTTTTGTGTGTGTCCAATGACATTATTTGAGAACTATATCGTAGTTTGTAGCGATCAATCAGGAACAATACGCCGGTACACCGGTATCGGTACGTACTGTACCAATAAGAAAAATTGAACGCCTGCCATTACGAGATTAATAACTTTGCTTATGGCTTCCATTTTTTATTTGTTTTGATAAATAAGAAAGAAAGAAAATAAGAAGAGACGGTTTTTGTTTTTGTTTTTGTTTTTGAATTAGGTTGCTACATTGTGGAAAGATCTTGAGGAGTATTGGCCCCAATCTTCAAGCAGCAGATTTGCGTGAAGCAGATTCACGCTTTACCCGTTCAAAAAAGATAACAGATTCGCACTTTAAGTTCTGGGGAGACCAATGGAGAAAGCATGGGAGTTGCTCTGGCCTAGATCCCGCGACCTACTTTGGCTTTGAAATTCAATTCCGGAAGGCCATCAACCTCTTCGCATTTCTAGGCACTGAAGGTAGCTATGTATATTTGTTCTAGGCAGTGGAGACCAATGGTGTGTTAAACGTCTGTGTTTTGATTTGTTTTTCTATACGCATGGATACCCGATTTGATCCGGTCATTTGAAGATGGATATTATCCATTTTTCTTATCCAATATGGGTGGGTATGATGATCATTATTAAATACTAGGTTAGGTATGGCGGGAGAGTATGATTTTGCTATCCCCATACCCAAATACCCGTACCCACCCCATCGTACCCGTTCCTCATTATATATACATCACTTTTGGACAATTATATATTTTTTTTTACCTCAGTCACTGATGAATAATGCTTTAGATATTCATTAAATTTTAGACATATATTCTGTATCTACGCGTCAAGGACCATGGATACAGAATATATGTCTAAAATTTAATGAATATCTAAAGCATTATTCATCAGTGACTGAGGTAAGAAAAATATAATTGTCCAAAAGTGATGTATATATAATGAGGAACGGGTACGATGGGGCGGGTTCTGGTATTTGGGTATGGGGATAGCAAAATCATACCCTCCCGCCATACCTAACCTAGTATAGAAAAACAAATCAAAACACATACGTTTAAAACACCATTGGTCTCCACTGCCTAGAACAAATATACATAGCTACCTTCAGTGCCTAGAAATGCGAGGAGGTTGATGGCCTTCCGGAATTGAATTTCCAAGCCAAAGTAGGTCGCGGGGTCCAGGCTAGAGCAACTCCCATGCTTTCTCCATTGGTCTCCCCAGAACTTAAAGTGCGAATCTTTTATCTTTTTTGAATGGGTAAATCGTGAATCTGCTTCACGCAAATCTGCTGCTTGAAGATTGGGGCCAATAGTCCTCAAGATCTTTCCACAATACAGCAACCTAATTCAAAAACAAAAACAAAAACAAAAACCGTCTCTTCTTATTTTCTTTCTTTTTTATTTATCAAAGCAAATAAAAAATGGAACCTATAAGCAAAGTTATTAATCTCGTACTGGCAAACGTTCAATTTTTCTTATTGGTATGGTACGTACTGAAACCGGTGTACCGGCGTATTGTTCCTGGTTGATCGTTACAAACAGCGGTATAGTTCTCAAATAATGTCATTGGACACACAAAAAAAAAAAAAATGCATTGCCTCTAAAAATCAATTTGGCCCAACAGAACTTGCCCTGATAACCCAAGCCCATGTCAACCCTACCCACTACTAATGATTACTTTCAGCACATCCATTCAACGAAAGTCCCACACCCTATAACTTTTTCCGGCCAATTAACCTTTTTACTTTTTTTTTTTAAACAAAAAATTATTAAATAAAATGAAAATGTGTTTCTGTTTCACGCTTTCACCGTGGGTGAAGATGGATTAACCAAAAAAATTAAGTTAATCTTAATCCAGCTTGAAAACGTGTTTGTTCGGTGGTGTTCAGTTAGCAAAATCCACAACAAAGAAGATTCTTCAATTCCCGAGATATGAAGGATCTCTTTACATTGAATGATGATGAAGAATGTGGGTCTATCGAAACATCTAACATTTTCAATCAGTTACCTGGAGATGTAAATGTTGTTGGGGCTCAGGATGGTCACCAAGAGAGCCAAATCTAAGGCAGACAAAGGGATCTAAGGCAAGACCGGAGCCATACGAACACTGCCGAACACAACATTGAAAACGTGTTTACCAGACACGTTTTTATAAAGCGTGCTTTATAAACAAGCTTTTAGGAAGCGAGTTTACCTACCACATTTTTAAGTTGTAGTATATAAAATAATATAATTTTTTGATTAATTCGGCTTATCCCATGATGAAAGCGTGAAATGGAAACACGTTTTTCAGAAAGCATGTTTTCCAAACATGTTTTCACGCACTTCACCTAAGATTAAAAAAGGGGCTAATTGACCGATTTATGTTCTAAATAAACAATTCCCTTTATTTATATAAAAAAGAACAAGTAAGATGACAGTGTTATACTTTTACGTCAATCAAGATTAAAAAAAAAAATGAGTGCAAACAAATTTTTTTTTTTTGAAAGGCAAATTTTTTTTATTAATCATCGAGATATTACAATGACTAAAAGGAACAAGGAGAAGGCAACAAATTCAAAGAATCCGAAGCCAAGTTCGAGACCCAACCCACAATTGGCAAGGAGCCAACCAAGATTCCCAAGAGCCGAAGCCCGAACACCTAAAGGCCTAGACTCAAAAAGAGTCACACCAAGTATGAAATAAAACCAAACACCCCTCCATGTCCTAGCCCATAAGGGCACACCCCAAAAAAACATCAAAGCCCAATAAAACAAATGGGCAGAGCCCAAACCACAAAACAAAACCCAAACAAGCCGACCCTCAGCCCCCCACCGCCGCCTCTGCCCAAGAGCACCTAGATCCGCCGCCATCCGACGCCACCACCACAGGAGGTGCAAAGAGAGGACCAACCACCACCAGCAACAAGCCACAGCCGCACCGACAGCCACTACGCCGTTAAGCCAAAACCGATTGAAACCCAAGAGAAAAAATCGGTGAGCCACCAGAGAGCCGCCGGGCCGCCGACAACAACGATCAGCCACTCAAGAAGGAGGTACACAGCACCTCAACGACTGAAGAGGGCGACAAGAATAGGAGCACCCGAGTCCGAGCAACCGTTAGGCATATCCGACCCGTCCAACAACGGCGCTGGCGCCGGAAACGAGAATGGGAGAGGAAGACAGTGGGGGGAGGAGGGAGAGAGAGAGAGGAAGGGAGGGAGAAGGCAGCAGAGAAAGAGCCCGGGGCGATGAGATCTGATTTGAGTCGGTTGAGGTTTAGAGAGAGAGGGAGTCTATTTGTGCAAACAAAATTTTTACGTCAATCAAGATTTAAAAAATGGGTCTTGAAACAGGGGTTCCCTCTCTCTGTGCAATTCTTGAAACACGGGTATTGAAACAGGGGTTGTACTTGGGTTTTGCGTGGATTTCTCTCTCTCAACCCCCTCTCAAGAAAATGACGAAGGAATTGGGTGTCCTTCTATTGCTCATTGTCATTACCAACCTACCAATTGCCAAATCTTTTGACGTGTATTTCCTGTCTTTACTTGGCCAAATTCCTATTGTAATGTCACCCCGCATCATGTCAACGTCAAGTTCCCCAAAACTTCACCATCCATGGATTTTGGCCTAGATTTTTTAGCATGAGGAGAACTGTAGAAGATTGCGAAGTACTTGCCCTTGAGAAGAAACAGGTACTTTATACACATATCTTTATATAAAAAAATTTATGTTTAATTGTACTCATTTTTTTTAATCTTGATTGACGTAAAATTATAATACTATCATCTTACTTGTTCTTTATATATATATATTATAAATAAAGAGATTTATTTAGAATAGAGTTACTTATGGATTATGGGTGTTTAGGGTTCGATTGAAGGTGTAGTTCATGGTTAATAGGCTGTGATTGGGTTTCTATAAAGGGGGTGGCAGGTTGCTTCGTTCAAACAATGAATGGGAAAAGGGGCTAATTGACCGATTTATGTTCTAAATAAATAATTCACTTTATTTATATAAAAAAATAGAGTTACTTATGGATTATGGGTGTTTAGGGTTCGATTGAAGGTGTAGTTCATGGTTAATAGGCTGTGATTGGGTTTCTATGAAGGGGGTGGCAGGTTGCTTCGTTCAAACAATGAATGGGAAAAGGGGCTAATTGACCGATTTATGTTCTAAATAAATAATTCACTTTATTTATATAAAAAAGAACAAGTAAGATGACATTGTTATAATTTTACGTCAGTCAGATTAAAAAAAAATGAGTGCAAACATAATTTTTTCTATATATAAAGATATGTGATAAAGTACCTTTTTCTTCTCATATATTTTTTTTATATACAGTCATTATCTAGTCCAGAATTCTTAATCCGGGACTCATGGTTCCGGATCAAATTTTCATGATCTGAACTGTCCAATGTGTTTAAAACATGTTTTTAAGGGTCCCCGCGAGAATCATCAAAAAAAATACCGGGAAGGGCTTGATCCAAGCAGTTTTTCATCAAGCCCTTCCCGGTATTTTTTTTTTTTGATGATTCTCGCGGGGACCCTTAAAAACACGTTTTAAACACATTGGACGGTTTAAATTATGCAAAAATAAGTTTTAAAACCTTAAAAATACTCATTTTCCTTTAATCCAGGATCCTTAACTAGATCATGGGTGTATATATATATACACAGTATGGGAAATATTATTGTCAAAACTTTATGCATAAAAAATTTGCATCATGTGCTAGGTAATTACAATGTCAATACTTGTTTTCAAACTCCACCATATTAGAACAAACTATCCATGCACGTTCAAAAGTGGTGCAAATTTGTCTCTAGACTCTAGTAAGGCACAAATTCCCTGCCGGACGTCCATAGGAAGAGGATAACTACCTCATTCTGTCTCTCTTTATGAGTACGAATCGGAGATCAAGAAAAGGAGCGAGAATTACTTTGAGATAATTTTCGGAGAAGTAAGAAAGGGAGGAGACAAACACACAGAGTAAAAAAAAAAAAAAAGAGTATAGTTTTGAAATCCTTGGGCAATATTTGTGGCTACAGTTTCACTAATCAGATAAAAACAGATGCCTGAAGGCTAAAGATGAGATCTCTCAGAAGCTTCTCTCTTTTCTCTCTTAGAAAAGTTGTTGTATTTGCAATACCATAAATAGAAAACCCTAAAATCTGCTAAAAATACGTGTCTATTCCGTGTAAAACTGTCTGGACAAAAATCCAGAAGAACAGAACCCGAAGCAAAAAATTCCCATCTCGGACAAAATTGCCCGGCGGCCCTCAAACCTGCCCGGGCAGAAAATCCAGTTTGTTAAAATCAAGCCAATTTCAACGCTGACCATACCATTACAGACAAAAATGAAAGATGTTATACATCAATTGTTTTTGGCGTCACTATTTCAGGAGAATAGGGTCGTTTACATTGCTTTTTCGCTCCCTCTTTATGCCGACTGGAAGGAGTAATGTTGGCCTGATCTTAATTCTTAACGAATCCGGGGTTGGTGTTGTGTCTGTGTTGTGCAGTAAAATTACATCATTTTGCTTATTTTCTTGGGCACACCTCTAAAGCTTTCAAGGGTTTTATTTGAAGGAAGAAAAACTCACTACAAAGTGCCTAAACCTACCGCACAACACCTACTCCGGATTCACAAAAAAGGGAGTTCGATTATAAAAATGGGGGGAGTGAAAATAAATTACCTTTTAATATTACCGCAAAAGAACTTTAATTTAACTTCAAGATCGAATCTTTTGTTCGCTAATCATAGTAGTGATTTTTTATTTCTCTCTCGATTAACAATCAGAACCTATTTGGTTCACTTGCTTACTACTTCAAGTTACGTACCTACCATGCATAAGGTTGTTTGGTCGGCAGTTCACTATGCTTTGCAATGTGCTAGCTCTAGTCGGCTTCTTTGGATTCAAGGTGCTCGTTCCATCAAGTAGGCATAATATCTCAAGTTTTCAACCGATTTGCTTATGGTTTATTAATGTAATGCAAAAAGGATCAGGACCTAACAGTTTGTGGCTCAATGCTAGACTTAAAAGGTGTTTCGCTTGAATTTATTGGTAGTTAGGAAGCCCGGCACCATATGCAACGTGGGTCTCGACGTAAGTGTGATATCTTCCTTTTTTTAAGGCAAATCGATTTGAGGGATCAAATTTCGGGTTTTTTTACAAGCCATTATGTATGCTATTCTAGATTTTGGGTCTCGTCGTAACTGTGATATCTTCCATTTTTCAAGGCAAATCGATTTGAGGGATCAAATCCCGGGTTTTCTTCCAAGCCATTATGTATGCTATTCTAGATTTTTTTTTTACCTCACTTAATTTTTCTTAGCAAAAGTCTTTTTTGTTGTTAAATTAGCGCCGGCCTTGAAAGAGATGTAACTGCTAAACTCCCGGTATCTACGTGCATTCTTAACGCTATTAGGCCAAAGGCCATTGGTTTTTTTTTTACCTGGCTTATTAGTTATTACCCATGATCGTAACTCTAATGGCGTTAATCAGCCAATATTAGTAGTTATTACCCATGATCGTGACTCTGATGGTGTTAATTAGACAATATTTTGAGATATATATCACAAACTATATATTAGTACATGCTTACTAGAGAACCATTAATTATAATAAAGGACATTAAATCCATCCTGCTAGGCTGCTACAACAATATTTCACGTGTTCATTCACTTTATTGATTAATATGGCTCCATAGAACATAATTAGTAGGTGGAAGCATCAGTGGTAACTGAACAAACAGTGAAAGCAGGACTGAACGATATGGCTTAGTGGTGGTGATGAGGTGGGCCTGGCGGGCCGGGCTGGTGAGGTTCATGAGGCCCAGGGGAAGGTCCATGGGGGCCCAACTGAGAAGGTGGAGGTCCATGGTGAGGAGGCCCCGGTTGGTGTGGTGGCTCATGGCGGTGAGGCGGGCCAGGCGGCCCATCTTGTGGTGGCCCATGTGACTGCCCTTCGTGGTGGTGCGGCGGATTCGGTGGAGAAGGGGAGAAGGGGGAATTTCGGGCACAGAATTTGGTGGGATTTTCAGATTTTGATTAGGACAACATTAATCGAGTAAAACCATCGTAAAAGTTATTAAGGAAATCATATTGGAGTTGACTCGGTAAGGTTCAAAGTTCAAACCGGACTGCCCACCTGATGGACCGGATCAAGTTCAGGAGACTCAGGACTGAGGAATCAGGATCGTTTCTCTAATCCCCTTTTTTGGATTATCACCAACTTTTCTTTATTAATTTTACGGTTTTACCTATTTGTGGAACTTTTCTCGGTAACTTCAGGCTATATTTTTCGTCTTTAAAGTAACGTTAAAACATCAATTTGTTTCCAGTAAAAATAATACCAAGGTTGTTATTTTTCGTCTAAATATTTGATATTTTTAACAGTCAAAAAATATCCTATCATAGAATGCTAAGTTGTTTTATTTCTTTGTAATTGAATTTCATTGGCGTAGATTTAAAATCAAAATAAGCAATTTTTTCAATCTGAAAGAAATCAAAATATTTAAAAATATGTACCAAATGGACTGTTAGGATACACAAATGGTACCCGTTCAACATTGAAAAATTTCTTGCATTTTGCGGCATGATGTAGAGGGGTGCATTTTTATCTAGCTGTATTTGTGCAGTCTCAAGACTATGTGGTGTCTAAGCGCACATCTTGACTATCCAGAATTGGTATGGACGACCCAAATTTCAGTTTTTTTTTTTTTTTTTTTTGGGGGGGGGGGGGGAGAGAGTGAGTGAGAAATCTGGATCATCCTAAACACTTTTGGACGCCCGAGATAGAGGCATCTCTACCCTTTGATAAGGGTGGTCACTTGAACACCCTCAAGAAAAAAATTTTGTTTACAAATACATGTAAAAATTTTAGTTTTAGTTTAGTATTAGAAATTTTAGTTTTAGTTTAGTATGACCATTCTTGAACACCTTACTCACAAATATTTGAACACCCTACTAAAAATATTTGAAAATCTAGCTCAAAAATCAGTCCACAAAAATCAATTTTATGTAAACAATTAATTAAAGTCTAAAATCTTCCCGGAGATAGTCAATGTACACTTTAAAGCCTTTTTATATTTTCTATTACATGTGATAATTTTTTTTATTGAATTTTGTCTGAACATTTATAGTATGAACACTCACAAATCCTAGTACTTCACAGTAGAATTCTTAATACTCTAATTCAAAAAAAAGTGCACACTCTTCACGACAAAAATTAGAAAAATTAAGGGAAAAAAAAGAGAGTATCTATTGTGCATATCTTTTGACTTCTCTTCAAACAACAATTAACTCTCTGTATAAAAAAAATAAAAAATTCCGCTTGGATTTTGGAAAAAAAAAAAAAAAAAAGAAGTACTCCTACTTGTTCTGGGTCCTCTATACCAACATTTTTTTATTTCTCCAGTAATGGGGTCTGTTGGAACTTGTGGCTCATATGATGTGTATGAGAGGTACTGAGAAGTTCTCGTAAAGGGCCAGTGCCGAACGGAGCGGAGCGGAACAGAGCGAGGCTATAATGAGGATTAGGGTTGGAATAGAAATGGCAGCCATATATAAACTTTCTATTGTAAAACCCTAAGTACTGTTGATCATCAATAAACGACTACTCTCTCCGCTTCCGTGGACGTACCCGATTTTGGGGAACCACGTATATCTCTGTATCAATTCTTTTACTGTTTATACTCGTATATCATGTGCATGTGTGATTCGATCCTAACAGGGTCCGATACAACAAGCTTTGCGGTAGTCCTACTTTGTACAAGCAACCCACCGTCTTTCCAAAATCCAAGCAGAATTTTGACTCCAAGAAGAGATCCAATGGTTACTTCCTTTGTCCAGCACTCATCCTCTAGCACTATTGTATAGCATGTATGCTCCTCGTCGTGATCATAAAGAATCCGAGCAATGGAGCTTTCATAAAATGCAAATCGTTTCCATGACTGATTCTGGTATGTCACCAGGCTCTGGTATAGCTAGAAACACCTCATTGACCATGTCAAGTGAAAGAATGAACTTATTGTCTTTATCACCAGTGAACCAATGATGAATTTGTATTTGAGAGTTGGTTGTTATTATTAGTATTTGCCTAATTTTTGTTGTAAAAATTCCGCTTGGATTTTGGGTTTTATTTTGGATTTTAAACAACAATCAACTCTCTATATAGGCTGATTATTGGTTCGCTGGTGATAGTAGGGGTGTACACGGTCCGGATTGGATTGGATTGACATAAATCCAATCCTAATCCGTGAGTCACGGTTTTTAGAAAATACAATCCGTGTCCGGACCAAAAGTCTCACAGTTCGGTTCCAATCCGATCCGCGAGTCAAGGATCAGTTCCGGTTTTATCCACGGATTACATGTTATATATAAACAAGTAACAAAGTTACAAATGGTTTAATAAGACATTCTTGTTTACGATAGTCGTAATCTGGCATTAAAAATAAAATCAAGCATCATCCCAAAGCACATTATTCAAATTCTATAAATACTAAGGATACCACAAGTTCACAAACACAGAAGTTCGTACCACTCAAGCATAGAGATATACTATAACAGTTTGGCCTCTGATTATAGTAGAACTTAGTGTAACAGTTTAATCCCTAAGTTTTGAAAGAGATCACAGTTTATCCCCTAGTCTGTGTAGTAGAAGTTTGTGTAAAATTATATATAATAAAAATCTCATGGTCCGGATCGGTTAATCCACAGTTTTGAAATCAAAATCCGTGTCCGGGCCACGAGTCACGGTTTACTATTTTTTCAATCCGTGTCTGGACCATTAATCCACGGTTAAAATCCAAAACGCACGGATCAGTTCGGTCTGGACCAGATTCACAGTTCACTGGTTTTTTGTGCAGCCCTAGGTGATAGAGTTAAAGAAAAAAAAGACAAAAAGAAGAGTATCTATTGTACGTCCTATGACTTCTCTTTAAATAACAACCAACACTTTGTGGAACCTATTTGGCAAACAAATTTCTACAATAAGTATATATTAGTTTATTTATCCCCCGATTTAATTTTACATGACCCAATAACAAGAATTCGCCCAGAAAAATTGTGACATCTTATATTCTTTCATATCATTTGGCCTCATTATTCACACTAATTTATGGAAAAAAATTGTATGTATATACTAGTTAGTAGAACTACTAGAATTAAGGCACCACGTAGCATACTCACTAGGCAAAAAATTTAATTGTAGAGAAAGTGAAAATATAATTTCATGCATATAAAAGATCCGGACACCATTCAGACCAATGCTTTTGGATTTCGTTGAAAACCTAAGTTGAACTTACCTTTTCGTTCGTTGTGTAAATACTTCAATGGTTTTGTCTAAATACTAATATACCATCATCTTCATCTTGAAAACGAGCCTGAGCACCACTAAAAAAGAAGCTTAATTATGGATTTAAGCCAAGGTGTCAAACCTAGTCAATTTTTTTTTGGCTTTTGGGATTGGATTTTTAATAACAACATCCACTATAGTCATTGGGATATAAACGAAAAGCCATATCCAATGTATCTCAAGTCTAGGCGAAATAAGTAAAATCAACACCTTAGAAAAGCATACGATAATTTTGTGTCTATCTATATGAATCCAAAGAAGGAAAAATGCAGCAGTATCTATCTATAGTTTCTTCTTGGTAGCCAAGTCCTAGCCTTCATTTTTTCACAAAGCAAATGGAGACTCAAACGCTAGAGTATCAGGCACATCTCGACGCAAGAGAAAAGGGAAGAAAATAAAATGAAAAAAATTCTTAAATATGGTAGTCGTTTTTTTTTTCTTTTTTTTTTTGAGCAAGCAAAAACATATATTTATTAAACGAAAATAAAGGGACACTACCGGTCCACCAGTACAAAACAAAAAACAAACAGAAAAAACAGAAAATACAACAACGTCGGATTCGGACCCGTCGGAGGGTGGATAGTCCATAGGACCAAGTCCATAAGACCAAGCCAAGATGCTTACTCCCGCTGCAAAGGCCACATCTGGACCGGAAGATCGAAACCGGATCAGCCGCTCACGCCGTCGCTGCCAGAGAACTTGATAAAGGAACAACAATCACAGGTATGGAGTCACTGTTGTTGATGATGGCGGTCATCAAATGACAACACTCTTGAATTGTGTTGGTAAGTGGCATATGACCTTATTGTTCTTGCAATCACCGTCTCTTCCTCACTATTCTTCATTTACATGTTCATAACTTCCTGCATAATGATCAGTTTCATTAGAACTTTACAATTGACAAAAGGCATCATAGAATCATGAAATCAGTCTCAAAAAGATTTTTGGTGACAATCGAATATAATGAGAAGTGAGAACCATAAATCTTATCTCAATACAGTGGATGTAAATGCAAAATGAATTTTAAAATGTGGTATGAAAGGAACAATATAAAAGAGAAGATAAAAGTAAAAGACTAACAACTTTGGAAGTGGAAATCCCATATCTTCCTGATGGAGTTATACATATCCATTGTGGATTGAACCAATCTGAAGGTCCAACAATAATTCCTAATGAATAGGTAAAGTTAAAATTCAAAATTAATTAAGAAGAGAAGTACAAAAATTATGGATATTGGGAAAAATGTAGGGTATTTGTGGATGGGTGGAAATACCTAATTACCTTTTAGGATCAGCTATAAAGTTTGAATATTACCCAATTACTAATCGGATGAAGAATTTTTTTTCTTTAATATTTCCATTTAGGGCTTTGGCTGTGTTAACACATATAGGATTCGGTATAGAGTTTCAAAATTCAAACTTTGAAATAAAATAAAAAGGCAGTAAAAACTACATCTAAGTATCATACTTCAAAATTTTAAAAAGATTTATGACACTTGATCATGATCATACATTGCTTAGTCAATTTTGTCACCACAAACTAATCACCAGGATTTTGAAGATGGGTTGGTGCTGATTCTCACGCGTCTTTGAAGGGATTTTGCTAATGTCATTTATTGCTTCTTTTTTTTTTTTTTTTTTTTTTTTCTTTCAGGGGTGGGGTCATTTATTACTTTCTGCCCATTTGTTTGTTGGAACTTGCACCACAATTCCTATGTCAATTGTCAAGTATTAACATGAATGAAGGCACTGAGCTTTTTCCAATATTTGAGTAACCGATATATTCTCTGGTTAAAGGGTAAGGAAAATAGGAGTAATTTTTACACTCCTCTTTTTTAAATTCCCTCCGTCCCGGGATTTTTTTTTTGAACTGAGGAAACATATATTATTAACTAAAAAGGATACCGCTGGTCCGAAAATACAAGAAAATAAAGACAAACAAAGAAAAATACAAAAAACTGCAAAATTGTACAATGACGACAATGGAACCACTAATTCGCTCGAATGTGGCTGGAGGAAGATGACAAAAATCTATTAGTGTCCAGAACTCCACATATCTTCGTCCCACCGCAGACACAGCTACCAGGCGCCACTACCGCTGCTGCTGGAGAACCCACAAATCCGGCATCCGAGCTCGGATCTGAGGGCCAGAGATCCTAGATCAGTAGATCTGGGTCGCCACAGTCCAAAAATGATGGGGTAGCGGGAGAACTTCTCTGTTGAGGACGAGAGTCTCAACCGCCACACAACCATGGATCAAGGAGAGGAGGGAAGAACATGGGGAGAAAGAGGTGGGAGGAGCTGCATCTGAGGGGAGGGGAGATGGAAGAGGGAGGCAGCCATGGGGAAAAACGAAAAAAGTGGGGAAGAGAACTCTCTCCCTAGAAAAGGGAGAGGAGCTCTCTAGAATCTCGTCCTCGTTTTTTCCCGGGATTATGTATTATAATATTATAGAATGGTCTTCCGCAAGAAAGGCTACGGTTGTGACAAGTGACACAAATGGAGAGTGGACATATTGAGAAGAGATTTTATAATCTATACCCTATTTTCTTTAACTTTTGTGTTGTATAAAAAAATTTGGAAAAGTCATCGTCCTTTTAAGAGATTAAAATTTCCAACATAGAAGTGTGATCTCCATTTTTTATGACTCAAGTAAATTTAGAGACAAAATTTCTAAAAAGAACGATGAGTCCCTCTAAAATTCCCCAATAAAATCCAATTTTTTTTTTATAGAAAAAAGGAGATAAATTATAAAATTTTCCTCCACATGTGTATTTGAAAATTTTTAATTACAAAAAAAGTGGGAGACTGCAATCAGTGTAGCATGTGACCACATGGGCTCCTTGGCTGGGGTTTATATCTTTGAAGGGATTTTGCCAATGTCATTTATTGCTTGTTTGTTTTTTTCTTCATTGGGGTGAGGTCATTTATTACTCCCTCTGTCCCTAAACTTTTGACACTTTTTGGACAGTGTGTCATTTTCAAATGCCTATATCTTTCAATGTAAATGTCAAAAAATATGCCATATGGATATTGTTTGATAGATTTTAATTAGTTCTATTAAACAAAGTTTTCAAAATCACATAAAACTTTATAAATAAAAAAATATAAGCAATTTAAAATGGCACGCAATCCCAAAAAGGTCAAAAGTTTAGGGACGGAGGGAGTATTACTTTTTGCCCAGTTGTTCGAACTTGCACCTCAATTCTCATGTCAAGTATCAACATGAATAGCACTAAACGCACTGAGCTTTGGAAGCGGATCCGCTGTCCCAAACCTCCTGTCCCAACTCCCTGTCCCGTCCATTCGAACCATCCATTCGAGCAATTAACAGCTCAGATTCTATCTCACCCCAAACAAATTTGAGCCATACACATTCATCTGCGAATCTGAGCAGTCGAGTACTCAGATGGACGGCTCGGATGAACGGGACACGGAGTCGGGACAGGATTTTCGGGACAGCAGATCTGCAACTCAGCTTTTCCCAATATTTGAAATACTTGAGTAACCATATTCTCTTGGTTAAACGGTTAAAGGAATATGAAGTAATTTTTACACTTCGCTTTTTTATACCCAAGAAAAAATAAATAATAACTGCCCTAAAAAATAATTTCTCCAACTTAGGATTCCTATAGTGAACTAAGTTACTACTAAACCAATTTACCCCAGACATTACAACACGTACAGAACGTGTACGTACAGAGAAAATGTACAGAACGCTTCGGGGTCCCACACGAAGGATCCAAGCCGTTCATTCATCTTAAAATGATTTTTCGAGAGGTTTCGCGAGAAATCAGCTCACTCGGACGCATGTAAGTACTTGATCCAAAACTCCTCCGTTTCATACAAAAAAAATTAGAATGAAACGGAGGAGTTTTGGATCAAGCACTTACACTCGCCCGATTGAGCTGATTTCTCGTAAGGCCCCTTTGAAAATTATTTTAAGATGAATGAACGGAACGGATGATTTGTGTGGGACCCAAAAGTGGGTCCCCAAGCGTTCTGTACATTTTCTATACTTACACCTTCTGTACCCTTAAAATTATCCATTTACTGCAGTATGTACAATTCCGATTCCAAATACAAATTATAAAGAACTCTAATTGAAGTCGGTACAGAAATATTGTTACGGGTCCACAAATCCCTCTAAAAGCCACCTGAAGTACCTGAAGCAGCACAGGGTGGTATACGGTAAATAAAAATTCAAAGCAGTGAGAGAGAGAGAGAGTGAGAGTGAGAGTGAGAGATGAGGCACGTTGGTGAAGCAATAGGCGAAGAAGAAGAAGCAGAGATCAGCCAGTTCCAGCGTTTGCCGGACGACATTGTACTCATCATCTTTGACAAGGTCTCCAACGTCAAATGGCTCTGCAGATGCTCCATGGTCTCCAAGCGATTCTTTTCCCTCGTCCCTCTCGTCCAAACAGTCTCCACCAGAATCTTTATGCCTTGCAAACCAGTAAATAATGGTTTGCTCGGAAAATTCTCGAAATTCTTATCCAACATGGTCCTCAAACCCCTTCGCTACTTCCACAAGCTCGCTCTCTCACCTCCCTTGCAATCGCATGATCCTCCTCGCCTCATGTTCCTCTGTTCATTGAAACAGACTCGTTTTCTGAATTTCGAGTTCGTCTCCGGTTTTAACGCTATCAATGATTCTGTTTTCCAGTGGGGGTGCCAATTCAACACCAAACAAGCCAGCGTCACGTTTCTCATTGCGACATCTCTCTCTAAAATTATGGAACCTGAAGAAGAATCGGAAGAGGAAGAGCTGGGGCCCCGATTTTATTACTCAGCGATGTGGGTAGGACTGTGGCTACATGCCTTGTGTGATGTTGTAACGCGACACCCGATGCTTCAGAGCATTACCATCTCCGATTTGATCAACAAGGGGGTACCGGAGCGCTGTTTAGGTGGTGAAAAGCTTGTGGAGTGTAGGAATGCTGTCGCTTTGGCGGAGGAGTCATGGGCGAAACGGAATGTGAGGGTTGGGTGTGTGCCTGTTTTACAACTCCCGAGGTCTGGATACGTGATGAAACATGCGACCATTATGAACTACAAAATGTATGGTGATGATTATGAGGTCGATTCGGCTGTGTTGGATGCGTTTGCCGAGGAGGAAGGTGTTTTTTTGGAAGCCGTGGAGCAGATTCTGGAACACCACAGGGAATGTATCAAGCCACGGTTTGCAAATCAAAATTGATGCTATATCCGAATTATATGTCTTTCCTTGATGTTGTTGTTGCTGCTTTAGTTTCACTCATGAGCTTGAACATTGCTGCCTGCTACGCTAGTCAGTAGAATATAAGAGTTACCATATAATTGGTGTTTAGTGATCAAATTATGCGAGTATTAGTATATGAAGATTAGGGCTGTAAACGAGCCGAGCCGAACCGAGCTTTGGTATGTTCAAGCTCGGCTCGCATATTTTGAGACTGGCTCGAGCTCGGCTCGAACTCGAGACGAGCTGAAAACATGGGCTCGAGCTCGGCTCGCCTTATATTTTCCAGGCTCGGGCTCGGCTCGAGTGGGCTCGAAATTATGTTGTTCTCCGAACTGAGGATCCAAACAATTGAGTCCAGCCCAAAGAACGTGAATGCTGAATGGTTGGCCCTCCTTTTTATAGTGTGTTCTGCGCTGCTCACATGTTTGAAAAGTCGATGTGGGACAGAGAAAACAAAGATCTTTTTTGGAAGGAGAGAGAGGCCAAGAGATACATACAGATGAGAGAAAATAGGGACGGACCAGTCACAGCCATGGACGATTCTGGCTGCTAGCGATCTATCATCAACATCACCATCACCATCATCTCTCTCTCTCTCTCTCTCTCTCTCTCTCAATCAAAGATCCAAGATAACAGAGCTAATTTCTTCTCAAAGTTGAATGATTCCTCTGGAATCTTTGTTGATTGTAGAACAATTTCCAATTTTTACTGGTTGTACTTGTTTGATTAGGTTGTGGAGTAGGGGTTTTACTTATGAATTGATAAATATCATTAGAGGTTTGCAAATTACCTGGGCCATAAATTTGACTGAATTAGTTTGTGTAAAGGGTTGGGGATTGAAGCATGAATAATGGAGGCAGAGGAGAGAGAAACTGGGTTTTCTCAAATGTCTGAGTTGAATCTTCCTCTGGTATTTCGGCTGGTTGAGGTGAAGAAGAAGATGACATTGAATCATGGATGTGGGATGTAGCCTTTGAAGTTCTTTTTGTATCCCACATCGGAAAGGTAGAGTCACAGGACTCCTCCAAAAGGCTATAAAAGCCTTCCCACTCCCAGAATTTTTCGTGTTGAGTAAATATAATAAAATATGTACGCACATGTATGTATATTCTTATATTGTAGGTCTATAATACTCGGGCTCGCGAGCCAGTTCGAGCCGAGCCTCATGGGGCTCGAGCTCGACTCGTTTAACAAACGAGCTGGATTTTCTAGCTCGAGCTCGTTCATATAGCTCTCGAGTCGAGCCGAGTCGAGCTGTTAGCGAGCCGAGTCGAGGCAAGCTCGTGAACAGCTCGGTTCGCTTACAGCCCTAATGAAGATGAATGGTATGTTAGTTTAGTTGGGATACAGCCAGCTAAACTAGATGTTAGTTTAGTTGGGTGAATTACTCTTACCTTCCCTGAGGTTTGATAAATCTACAGAGTCCTCTCCAGTTCCTCAAAACGTTGGCTCAACTTTAGCGGTCTACTTCAGATTCCCCTCTCTCTTCCTCTCTACTCCAAGAAGAACAAAATGCTTGTGTTGTGCAACTGCTGCTGGTAATGGAACATTATGTTCTTAAACGGCTAAACTATGTTACGAGTAGTTGTTATGAATCATGTTCTGTGTATAGGGCAGTTGTAGTTGAACTTATGTTTTGTGTAATGAGCAGTTGTTTTTTGAGGAATGAAATCTGTTGGCAAGCATAAAAAAAAGTGAACTTGTATTATATCAAAAGGGTTTGTTTCCGTTCTTATATCTTGCTTTCAATTCTTATTTCTTGCTTTAGATTGCCAATATAAAGATGGAGAAAGTATAAACAGAATATGAGCTTATTTAGTTATTTGCATACCAATACTTGTGGCATTTCAATATATGCCTAATTTATTTACTATGTAAACCTCTATATGCTTATGAAATATCACGTGTCTTGGACACTCGGATATGCGGCAAAGATTAAAAGATAGTTTTTTCCAAATATGACCATTTTTAGCTGTATGTTTTCCACTTGCCTATAGTTTTTTCGTGGATGCGTATGTCCTGCCTGCTTAGGAAAAGGGTGGGGAAGAGTCCATTTATCCCCTCCTCTCTGTGTGGTTACTGCTGTATCAAAAGACCAAGCTTTTATTTATTATGGCCTAACACAGATACGGACGCGACATGAGCCGGATATGGCGTATGGACAAGACACAACATGGGTACGAGACGCGGACACGACATGGACAGGGGAATGGATCATTTCTTAGATAAATAGGACACAGATACGTTGGAGACACGTTAAATGTAAAATGTAGAACACAATTTATTTCTATCAAATTACGAGCAAAAGAGGAGATCCTTTACAAATGCAAACAAGGGCACCTGTCTTATATCAAAAGATGAGATTCTTTACAAAAGGGTGCCAACTACATTCTAGTGGGCCGTTTTATACGCTATACTTGCTCATCCAACAAAAACCAAAAGGAATGAGCATAGTCACAAAGCATGTATGTCATTTGTAGTACCCACAAATATACTTGTCATAAGTACTAAAAGGCCACCATAACCATATATGCTACCAATGTGGCTCCAAAAAGCAACTGCAAAAACTTAGCTGCACAAAAAGACCACATCCACAAGTGGTCAGTGACAGTAAACTGAAAACTAATTCTAGAGAGAGAATGAAAAGTAATTTCTGGGATACATTCTCATTAACTACAAGGAGTGTATTACATGCTTTATATAGAGGAGGCGTACAACAGAAGCTAAGCACACCTCATTTACATTCAGTTACAGAGTATTCAGTTACAGAATAGCATTCAGTTACAAGCTAACTAACTGCTGACGTGGACTTAGAAATATCTTGAGGTCTTCCAGGTTGGACTGATACACCCCCGCAAACTGAAGCTGGGATTTCTAACAGCTTCAGTTTGGATTTCAGAAAATGAAACTGTTGAATGGGTAATGGCTTAGTAAAAATGTATGCAACCTGATGAACAGAAGGAACAAATTGCACCAGAAGTTGTTTATTTACAACCTTTTCACGTACAAAAGGAAAGTCCACCTCAACATGCTTGGTACGAGCATGGAAAACAGGGTTGGAAGCTAAAGAGATGGCAGAGATGTTATCACACCAAATGATAGGAAGTTGAGAAACAGCAGAACACTTCAAATCCTTAAGAATATGAGTAAGCCAAACTACTTCAGCCGTGGTATTGGCTAAGGCTTTGTACTCGGCCTCAGTAGAAGACCTAGCAACCGTCTGTTGTTTCTTGGCAGACCAAGAGACAGGGTTAGGTCCTAGAAAGACACAATAGCCCCCAGTGGACCTTCTATCAAGGGCATCCCCAGCTCAATCTGCATCAGAGAATGCAGTGAGCTGCATAGAAGATCCTTTGGTCAAATGTAAGCCATGATCAATAGAGCATTTCACATATCTTAATATCCTCTTGACTGCAGTGAAATGACTGTCCAGAGGCCTATGCATATGTTGGCAAACTGAATTTACAGCATAGGAAAGCTCAGGTCAAGTGAGGGTCAGATATTGAAGGGAACCTACAATGGTTCTGTAGAACTCAGGTGATTCAAACTCAGGATCAGCAGTAACCTTATAGTTTTTGAGAGAAGAGGGTGAGGCACAAGGCCTACAATTTTCCATACCAGCCTTGGACAGAAGATCCTTGGCATATTTGTGTTGAGATAGCAGCATTCCTGTGGGAGTGTAATGGACCTCTAAACCAAGAAAATAATGCAAGGTGCCCAAGTCTTTGAGAGCAAAATCTGAGCCAAGTTGCTTGATGATAACACTAATCAGAGTAGGATTATTACCAGTTATGAGGATGTCATCCACATAAACCAGAACATAGATCAAATCAGACCCTTGGGCCAATACAAACAAAGAAGAGTCAGCTAGGCTATTATGAAACCCTTGATTGATCAAACTTCTTGATAACATGTCATACCAAGCACGTGGTGCTTGTTTGAGCCCATACAAGGCTTTGTGCAATTTACAAACATGATTGGGAAATTGGGAATGAACATAGCCTTGAGGCTGCCTAAGATAAACCTGTTCTTGAATGGTGCCATGAAGAAAAGCATTGGACACATCCAATTGCTTCACTTGCCAGCCATGATTAACAGCCAAAGACAAAACAATTCTGACTGTTTGCTGTTTAATGACAGGGCTAAATGTCTCAGTATAGTCTATGCCCTCTGTTTGTTGGAAGCCTTGAGCTACTAGCCTAGCTTTATAACGTGCCACACTAGCATCAGAGTGCCGTTTGATTCTGAATATCCATTTACAGCCAATAACGGGGGCATGAGAAGGTAAAGGAACCAGAGTCCAAGTCTTTTATTGGACAAGAGCAGAAAATTCTTTTGACATGGCTTGTTGCCATTCAGGAAAGGTCATAGCTTCTTTAAAAGAAAGAGGTTCTATAGTAGGCGGAGTGTGAACTAATAAAGAAAAGGGTTGCTTAGGAGCAGAGATTCCATTTTTGGACCTGGTTACCATAGGATGAACAGACTGAGATAGAGGTGGAGGAACAGGTTGAGTAGAAGGAGAAGAAGAAGAAATTGGAGTAGGGATAGGTAAGGGAACTGACTCGACAGGAGAAGTAGTAGTAATAGGATGAGCAACTTGATGAACAGGTGTAGAATGAAGTGGAGAGACTGAAGGATTGATAGAAGAGGTAGTAGGAGCAGAAGATATGAGTGGAGTTGTAGTAGGATGAGCAACTTGATGAGTAGGTGTAGAATGAAGTGGAGAGACTGAAGGATTGATAGAAGAGGTAGTAGGAGCAGAAGATATGAGTGGAGTTGTAGTTTTAAAGGTTGGAATAGGAATGGAAGAACAAACAGCAGTAGAAGGTGAAGATGTATATTGGAGTATGAGTTTAGCATAAGGAAAGTCATTTTCTAAGAATTTGACATGTCTGGAGATATATACTCTGTTAGTGAGTGGATCAAGGCACCTATAACCTTTAGTGGAAGCACAATAACCCAGAAAAATGCAAGGTGTTGACCTTGGTTGTAATTTATTAGAGGCATAAGGTCTTAACCAAGGGAAACAACAACACCCAAATGGCTTGAGGAGAGAATAATCTGGAGCTTTGTTATAGAGTTTATGAAATGGTACTTGGAAATCAATAGAAGAATTAGGTAATCTATTAATGAGGTACAGGGCAGTAGTTATAGCTTCCATCCAGAATTTTATTGGTAATTGAGCTTGTTGAAGAAGAGTAATGGTTGTTTCTATAATGTGCCCATGTTTCCTCTCCACTACCCCATTCTGTTCAGGGGTATGAGGACATGTGGTCTCATGACAAATCCCAAAAAGAGTGAAAAATGAAGCCATCAATTTACTCAAGAACTCACCCCCATTGTCTGACCTAAAGGTTTTGATTGAGTAGCAGAAATGATTGGACACAAATATCTTGAAAGCTTGAACACAAGAATTGACCTCAGATTTAGCACGCAAGGGAAACAACCAACAATACTTGGTAAAGTCATCAACTAATAGTAAGTAATATTTGAAACCAGAAAAAGAAACAATGGGAGATGGACCCCAGACATCCATATGAACTAGCTCAAAAGGTGCAGTAGTAGTAGATCCAGACAAATGAAAAGGTAGTCTATGACTTTTGGCCTTATTACAGGAATAGCAATCTAAATGAGTAATAGAAGGTATGGAAAGATTATAATGCTTGGACAGAATAGGGAGCAAGCCAGCATGTGGATGGCCAAGTCTATTGTGCCATAAGGAAGCAGAGGAAGACAAACTCAGTAATGTAGTGGCAGATCTAGAAGAAGGAACCAGAGGGTACAGTCCCTTGCGACAGCTCCCTTGGTGAAGAATCTGGGATGTGGCTTTGTCCTGAATGACATAGCCACTTGAGTAAACAATGATGACACAATTGTTGTCTTTAGCAAATTGTGAGACAGATAAAAGATTATGGGATATTTGGGGAACATGAAGGACATTAGATAAGGCAAAATTCTGAGATGGAGTGGTAAGAAGACCTTTACCTGAGTGAACAACAGGAATAGCATGCCCATTGCCAACAGTAACAGAACTTGGTCCACTAGTTCTAGTACCCCCTTGAGAGAGCTGAAGCTGAGATTGGTCATAGGTCACATGAGATGTGGCACCTGAATCAAAGAACCAAGGAGATGAAGTAGCAGATTCTGAAGATTGCATAACAGGCGAACTGGGCATTAAAAGAACTTCCCTCTTTGGATGGAGGCACAACGGACTTGCCTCTGCCACTGGCTCTAGCTTTTTCTCTACCCCTTCCTCTAGTAGCTTCCAACTGAGTAGGATTGGCCCGTGTGACACAGCGCAGGACTCTTGTTTCATCACCTTGGTGCCTTTACAAAAGGGGTATAAAGGAAGTTACCATCAAACACGCCAGCGTCACGTTTCTCATTGCAGCATCTCTCTCTAAAATTATGAAACCTGAAGAAGAAGAAGAAGAAGAAGAAGAAGAAGAAGAAGAAGAAGAAGAAGAGCTGAGGCGCTGATCATTGTACTCAGCGATGTGGGTAGGAATGTGGCTACGAACCTTGTCTGATGTTGTCCCGCGACTCCCGATGCTTCAGAGCATTACCATCTCCGATTCGATCAACAAGGGGTTGAAGTGCTGTTTGGGTAGTGTGAAGCTTTTGGAGTGTAGGAATGCTGTCACTTCGCAGATGCGTCATGGGTGAAACAGAATGTGAGGATTGGGTATGTGCCTGTCTTACAACTCCCTATGTCTGGTTAGGAGATGAAAGGGGTGGCCATTTTGAACTTCAAACTGTATGGTGATAATGATTATGAGGCCAATTCGGCTGTGTTGGATGTGTTTGCAGAGGAGGAAGGTGTTCTTTCGGAAGCTGTGGAGACACCACAGGGACGGTATCAAGCTATGGACTGGAACTCAAAATTGATGCTATAATCTGGATTATGTCTTCACTTGATGATGTTGTTACTGCTTTAATTTATGAACATGAATTACCATAACACTTACCATAATAGGTGTTTGGTGATCAAATTATGCAAAGATTAGTTTATGAAAAAGATTAGTTTTATAGACATGAATTGTTCTAAATGTGCCTACACTGTGAGAAGAATTATAAAGGATTTTGCTTTAAGATTATGTAATTGAAAATATCGAACCTTTATTTTGATATGCAGCAGTGCCTCGAATTTAACCTTTATTTTACATTGGCCGGTTTGGTTCCGGTTCGCGAATTATGAAAATTTTGAGAACCGGTTCGGTTCCCGGTTTCTAAAATTTTCAGCCTGGTACAAAAAAAAGTCAAAGCTAAGTAATTTTTTTTTTTTTTAACCATGTTGAGGGTTGTTTGAACCATGTAAGGCCAAAAAATTTCCTTTTCGTATTTTTTAAAAAAATATTATTTTTATTCAACATATTGCAACAACACTTTTACTTATAGAGAAAATGGTAACTGTTTAGTTCTCAAAGAAACTCAATTTTGAAGACCACTTTGATCGATTACCCAACTGATTGTATTTTGTTGCGTAACCGATTATAGAATATTAGAATTGATTACATAATTGATACGTATTCGATGTTCCTAACCGCTTTTTATAACTCAATTTTGAAGACCACTTTAATCGATTACCCAATTGATTATACAAAGTTACGACTTTTTACTAAAAAAGTTTCGAGACCGACAAACGAAAATGTTACAAATCATATTTGTGAAAAGTTACGAGATGCAAAAAAAAAAAATGTTACAAATCATATTTGAGAAGTTACGATTTTTTGTCTTAAAGTTACAACTAGTCCCACAAAAGTTACGAAACGCAAGAAAATGTTACGAATCATATTGCTGAAAAGTTACGAATCCTTAGTATAAAAGTTATGAAATTGGCAAAAATGTTACAAATGACCGGTTATCCAAGTCATTTATTATGAGGTGGCGTAATATGGACCACATGATAGATGCATATCGTAAATACCTTTAAGGAGTGTGTATTGTAGACTTTTTCCACACACACAATAATAAACACTAAAAGACAAATTTTGAGTGCATTTACAAAAAGGGGTATGCAAAAATATTTTTGGTAACTTATACGCTATGTCATTACGCACATTATTTTCCTAACTTATACGCTAAAAGACAAATTTGGTGCATTTATAAAAAAAAAAGAGAGATACAAAAATTATTTCCCTAATTTATACGCTATATTATTACACATTATAATAAACACTAAAGAAAGGATGCGAAAATTAGGTTCCTAACTTGCATACACTATCTCATTACTCACAATAAAGAACACTAAAAGACAAATTTTGAGTGCATTTATAAATAAAAAAAAGTGGTATTCAAAAATAATTTTCCTAATTAACTTATATGCTTCTCACTACACACAATAAAAACACTAAAAAACAAATTTTTGAGTGAATTTATAAAAAAAAAAGTGAGATACAATTTATTTTCCTAACTTATATGCTATATTCTTACACATTAAAAAACTAGAAGACAAATTTTATAACGCATTTATAAAAAGGTGGGATGCAAAAAATATTTTCCGAACTTATAGGCTATATTCCCTAATTCGTTACGTGTTACTAGGATTTTGTATTGATATCAACTTCTGCACCACCGACTCAAAATAAGGTTTATATGAACGCTACAACATATTTTGGAGCATTGTACACTCAAGGGTTTTGTTGGTAAGTTTGCTCCCACACGATTGGCTAGAATTTGATTCAAAGCAAATAATTTATTGTGACTTTTCTAATGTTGGCATGAATAATTTGTCTTTGACCAGATTAAAAAAAGAGTTTAATCGGAGTACGCATAATTTGATCTGGATACCGAACCAACAAAAATATTTAGGAGCAGTACAATACCATAGAGAATCCATTATTTGTTTTTTACTATCGAGGAGGTTCCATTATCTACTACACTCCTACAACCCTTTTTTTGTTAAAAATTCCGAAGAGCTTCTCACACTTTTCCTTCCCAAAATACCCTCCAGAACACTTGTAATTACTTTTCCTAACGATAACACCCAAATACCATAGGAAACCTCCTATCTGCACCAAAATCCCAAACCAACGCCTATCAGTTACACTGGCCCCCCGAATCTCCACGACCTCCTCGCGACGACCAGTTAGGCTGCGTCTGCCATCGCCCTCTGCCCAAATTCCTTTCCAGCCGGAGTTAATATCACATGGTAAGCATCCCCAAAGGTGTTAATCCTATATTCCTTTGTTCAATTCTGGATCATAATGTAATTGGTCGTGGAGAAAAATTGTTACACTTAATGTGTTTGATGAATTGCTTCTCTTCTCTCTCTCAGCATTGAGAATAATCTAAGGCTGCTGATAATGCCAAAACCCTAAATGTTTCTGCCAAAACTCTTTCATGTTCTTTCATTTTATGACTTAATTGACCCTCATCTCTCTCTTCCCAAAACCCACCTCCGTCCAAACCTCTCTCTCTCTCTCTCTCTCTCTCTCTCTCTCTCTCTCTCTCTCTCTGTGTGTGTGAAGAAAATCAAAACCCAAATCTCACAATGTCTTTGATTTTTGACCCATAAACATACTAGAAAAGAAACTCACAAGACAAATTCACTGTAAATAAGGAGGGATCTTAATACACATCTCCCTATTCCGATCCATCCCACCAAGAACAAGCATAAACCCAGATGAAAGCCCTTCAATAATTTGTTGCCCGGTGTCCCACCCAGGAGGAAGACAAAGGGCAGGTTTGATGGCGCCATGTGCGGGTTCCTGGGTGGATCTGATACCCGATGGCTCGAGATGATGCCGGAGATGATGATGAAGTAGGAGAAAGAAGAAGTTATTTCCCAGTTCAAAAATTCCGAAAAAACCCGAAAAAATAATATTTTGATTTGTGTATGAATTGATTAAATAGTCGATTAAAGGCAGCGCAATTGAGATTTCTCAGACCAAACTCGTCGGAATCCTTGAACGAATGTTGAGTTCGTCGTCCAGCGAGTCTTCGTCGTCATCGAGTTGGGCTTTGTTCCTGATTTCTGTCTCTACCCAGTCTGGCCATGGGAAATAAGTTGCTTTTTCTTTGGTGGAGAGAGAGAGAGAGAGAAATAAATTGTTGAGAAGAAACTGGGGTTTGATTTTCTTCGCAGAGAAGGAAGGAGAGATAGAGATGGGTTTGGATGCAGGTGGATTTGGGGGAAGAGAGAGATGAGGGTGGGGGAAGAGAGAGATGAGGGGCAATTAAGTGATGAAATGAAAGAGTTTTGGAATAAACAAAAAGAGTTTTGACAGGAACATTTAGGGTTTTGGCATTATTAGAGCCTAATCTAAACATGTGATAGTTCAGTGATAGGTATCATATACTCTCACTTATTGGACAGGGGTTCAAACCTCACAAATAAATATAACAACTACTACGGAAAAAGAAACTTTGAAATGACATTAAATAAAGATCAGCTTTCCAATTATCACTTTCTGAATTACACAAAAATTAGTTACAGACTTACTAATGTTTCCACGTACGTGCAACTTTAATAGTTCAACTAAATTTCTGAGTGTTCGATCCGTACCAAAAAGATCCGGATTTCCCTCCCTCTCCCCTGTTGAGATAGTGCTGGGATTACCAAGATTGAGGTCTCACAGGTTAAGATATTTGCTCTCTTCTTCTTCTAATTCTTCTTCTGATTCTTCTGATTTGGCGTCCGTGTCTTTCTTTGCTGTTATATTTTTGACAGCCTCTGATTTATTTCTCTCTGCCTTATGTGTGTGTGTGCATAATTGCAAAGTTGCACTCTTTAAATCTTCTTAGGAGACGGGGGCGGCCCAACCTCATTGCCAAATTTGTGATGTATTCCTTTTTTTTTTTTTTTTTTTTGTTGATGTAATATGTTTTGTTTTGTATATGCAAATTATATTTCTTCCTTTTTAGGGGTGAATTCAAGAAATATTTAGCCTCTACCGTATACAATTCAAGTGTTCTGCATAAAATTTGGTATATGAGAGATTAGTCATACGGAACGATGAATTCTGACAAAAAGATTGGTGTATGAAATTGAGGCATCTCAAAATTTAGAGGCTATAGGCGATATCATTTAATGGCCTAGTGCTAGGGCCATCCCTGTTAAGGGGGAGAAAAGATTAAAGGGAGACTTAGCCATAAAAGAGGACAAGGGACCAAAGTTTCACATGTAGTTCCCTTTTGATTACCTCGGATGGTTTGATGTCCATCTTATGTATGCGTTGAGTTCTCCATATTATTCATATTTTATAGCTGATATCTCTATGCAGGTCAGACAAACTCCTTCCATTCTCATCTACAGTATCTTTTAAAAAATTGGAGTTGCGTCTGAGTTTTCTATTTTACTGCGCTATGTAGCTTCGTGTTAGTTTTCCTAAGCATCTTCTGTGCTAGGCTTGTTTGTTACCGCGCTGCGTATTTCTCATGTTACATAGTACATGATATGTATAAGGTTACTTCCCAATCATTGCTCTGCCTCTCTCCCTCAGCTTATTTGCTTGTGTAGACACCCCAATCCGAACCTACAGGATTCCGAAACTTCCCCGATGATGAACATGCCTAATAAGGACAGACAAGGTTTGATCAAAGACTTGAAAAACCCCACCAATAACCTCCCATCAAATCACCAAAATATCCCTCAGAACTCTGGAATGTCCTAAAACTTTGAAATACATGCACCTGGATGGGCCCTTCAGGCACCTGGATTGGCTAAGTCCAGGCACCTAGAAGGGGTTCAGGCGCCTGGATTACATGGTCCAGGCGCCTGGATTCAGTCCAGGCGCCTGGAAATGCACAATCCAGGCGCCTGGATATCAGTCCAGATTGAGTGTGTTTTAAGTTGTTAGTGGGCAGGAACGAGATCTTGGGGGATTTTCCTGCAGAATCAGTTGAGAGGGAGTGTGGGGGAGATCATTGCACCTACAACTTACCCCCTATGTGACCCCTTACCCTTTCTAAAGGTTCAAGTGGCCCTTTGTGGACCCTTAATTTGCCTATTTAAGCATCTCCTCTCTTCCATTTCAGGGGGCTGAAAAAAACCACTCACTTGCAAACTGTTACTCTGCTAAAATTTCTCCAGAACCTCCTTGCCTTCCTTCATCACAATCTCAAAACCCATTTTCACTCCCAAAAATCATTTCTTTGCTTCAATAATCCACCATCTACTTACCCCCATCAACTGAATCCCATCAAAGCTTCTATAAATTTCCCCTCCTTTAGTTCAGTAAGCTAAAATATCAGAAGCCATATCCTCACAAAACTCATTCCAAAATCCCTTTCAAGTCTTTGATCAAGCTAAAGAGGTAGTTATTCTACCAATTTGTCCAAGTAGGCCCTGAAGGGGACTCACTCAGGCTCTTTCTGGTCATCTATACCAGTTGAGGGTTTGAGAGTGATCTGAAAGTCATCAAAACAAGAAACCAGTTTGTATATCAGAATACAGTCCAGGCGCCTGGATCACCCCTTTCCAGGCGCCTGCATTGGGTCCAGGCGCCTGGACTCCCTCCATGCAGGCGCCTGGACTCCTTTTTCCTTTGTCATGTTTTCTGGTTTCTCTCACATTCTGATCATTGGTGTTACATCTCTTGCATGCCTGGATTCATGGTTCTTTACATCTTATGTTTGAATCATCACATATATGTTCATTTTAAGCATTTTGAGCTTACGTTTTTGCTTTGAATGGGGGGATTTCATAAGAAGGAATCATCTAAATAGACTCACGTATTACTCATGGGTCCTGTTCATTTAACCTTAAGGTTTCATTTTAAGGTTTCAGATAATACTTCAGCATAACCTCTCATAAGTGTTCAAATTGAGCTTTATCAAGGTGTTATTGTTGCATTTTTAGCATTGTTTTATTGTATCTAAGTCTTATCCAGGTGTTAAGTTTGTTACCATGCTGTCAAACATTTTCCAGAATGCATGAGAGTTGATCAAAACATCCAACTTGTTGATTTCTGTTTGAAAAAGGGATTTTAAAAGTTCCTGTCTGGATGGCATCCAGGCGCCTGGATTGACCCCATCCAGGTGCCTGGACTCAATCCAGGCGCCTGGACTACCTTTTCCAGGCGCCTGGACTCCTTCCAGACTCACATCTTATGATCAACTTTTGAGGCATTTTGGGACATTTTTGGGGTGTTTTAGTGTAATTTTTGTATCTTCTGTGCATAAATCATCCATTCACAACACTTTGCACAAGCATTCACTCCCATCTCCTTGATATTCTTGATGTATTTGATACGCTCTCGCATGAATTTGAGTTTAAGAGTCCATTTAAGTAACATTTTCAAAGCCTTTTCAACATTTAGTAGAGACCGGTGGTCACACCGGGCGTGAGGGGTGCTTTAAATTCCTTCCCCTCGCGTAACCTAGCTCCCGGACCCGAGAAATCTCATTTTGGAGACTGGTTAAGCATTTTCCATATCAAGGGTAAAAGAGTCATTTTTCAAATGGTTTCTCGGGCACGGTCCTCAAATCCGGGTGGCGACTCCATTCGACCAATCAAATCATTTTCAAAATCAAAACCTCAGTTTTCGTGGACAAGTCGCGCTCCCGCGGGGAGTTCACAAGCTGGCGACTCCGCTGGGGACTCTGGTTAATATATATTTTAGTTTTATTACAGTTATGTGTGATTTTACTAAAATGTGTATTAATCATCGAGAGCTAAGCTTGAAAAATGTTGAAAAGGCTTTGAAAATACTATTTAAATGGACTTTTTGCATTGCACGTGCATGGTTATTAGCCTCCGCTGGCGCGTTTCGGCAATCCCGCCCGGCTTGCCGGTGACGGGGAATCCCGAAATGCCCAGCACCCCCCGACCGTGATAAGTCACAATTGTCGTTATTACCATCGCCTTGCGGGATCCTTGGCGGTGGGAGACAGCTTTGGCTTTGAGTCCAGGGTACCCTCTCAAACCAAAACCGGCCTCTGCATATAGCTAACCATGGAACCCCACGTTAGTTAACCAGCCCAAGTATTAGGATTATGTGCTCCATACTGTTTCGTGCTATGTGTTACTGTCTTTTCAAGCATATCATACTGCATACATGCATACACTTGCATCCGTACACGTTCTTGTCTTATTATGTTATCTGTATAGCATGAGTTAGGTTCCCGGCTATTAGTAGAAGATTGCCTCGGCCCAATGATGAGTCGTGCGTCCCATATGTACGTTGTTCTTACAAGTTGGTCTTTAGGACGACCGGACATGGGAAAATTTGGTTCGTCAGTTTCCTAAACAATGATCTAAACGGGTTTACGGGACCTTGGCCCGAGGAGGGTCAATCGCCCTTAGGCTTCCGATCTTAGATCATTGTCAGAATTCGTATGAATCATGATTTCCCAAATCTGACCATCCGATATTAAGGACTTATCACTTAAAAGAAAACTTGAGGATTGGGGCAACCTTCCAAAGCAGTCAAGTCAGTCTAGGAGACTTTAAATCCATGGAGTTTGAGATACCTCCGGTGTTGGTCGTGCCCGAACGGCCACCCGTGATTCAAACTAGCCTTGAGATCATTTGTATCTGGATTGCAACATCCACATTGCTTTGTCTCAGATGGTCAAGAAAAGCGATTGGCTCTGATTTCAACAAGCTTGGAATTTAACCTGCCGAGTAATGACTTACCTGGGGTGTTGAAAAATCTTCTGTGCAGTGATCTTGAGTGAGATTTGGATCCGCTAGGCTAACCCTAGGTTGTATATGCAGTCTAGGAGACTTTAAATCCATGGAGTTTGAGATACCTCCGGTGTTGGTCGTGCCCTAACGGCCACCCGTGTTTCGGACTAGCCTTGGAATCGCTTATATCTGGATGGCGACACCTCATTGCTCTGTCTCGGATGGTCAAGAAAAGCACTACGGCGCCAACAATTTAGGCTTTAGGTTGATACGTCGTATTTGCCGAGTAAACGACCTACCCGTGATGTTGATACAATCTTCTGTGCAAATGATTCCAAGTGAGATCCGAAACCGGTAGCTTAATCCCTAGGCTTAGAAGTAGGACTAACTTTGGGCGAGGAGTGACACATGCATCATAGGCACCCTTTTGTTTGTACTTGGTAATCAAGGGCTATAAACTGAGTCAAGACTTTGCTTTTATGATAGAGCTTTGAACCATTGGGCCTGCAAAGAAGAAGAAGACCTTACCTGTTTGGACTCGACCTTCAGGACAGAGACTGTCTCGATCCTTATCACCGAAGTCTGAACCAAGCATGTCGGCTGAGCAGGAACAGGATCCTCCAAATGAGTTTGAACAGTTAAGGAAGGAAATGCATGAATAGAGGGTTCGAAATGACACTCGAATCACTCAGCTCATGGCTATCATGATAAACATCCAGAGTCGACTCCCCCTACCTCAGCAGCAAATACCCGATTAAGAGGTCCTTAATGATGAACATCCGGAACAGCCTCCTCCCCCTGAAAATCCTCAATTGGCTGAAATGCTAGAAAAGATACTCAAACTGGAAGAGTCAGTGGCCAAAAGCGAAAAGCGAGCCATTACCGGTTTTGATATGAGTAAACTTTGCATCTTTCCCGGCGCTAAGCTTCCCAAGAAGTTCAAGCATGTGGATTTTGAGAAGTTCGATGGGACTGGGGATCCGAGAGGACATATTCAGGCATATGTAAGCTCTCTCTCTTTGCAAGATGTCGATGAGCCTGCTATGGCACAGATGTTTCATGAAACGCTCACGGGGCCTGCTCTCCAATGGCTCCTATCGCTTGATATCTCAAAGAGACAAACTTGGGAGGAAATGGTGGCTGCTTTTGTTAAGCAATATGAGTATAATGTCCAACTCAAGGTCACTACTCGAGAACTTGAGAGTATCAAAATGAAAGAAAAGGAATCATTTGCAGATTTTGTGAAGAGATGGAGAGCAAAGGCTGCGCAAATGACCGATCGTCCTAGCGACAAAGATCAAATGCGCATCATAACCAAGAACCTCCAACCAGATCTGGCCCAATACATGGTGACGGCTCAAGCGCACAATTTCGAGACCTACTTTGAGACGGGTCTGACAATTGAAGAAGCCTTGCAAAGTGGGGTTTTGAAGAAAGGAGATCCAATCCCCAGGCCTAAGCGCAATTACATTGGAAATACCTCATCCCTGTACGCAAACCCCAGTTACGCGGCCGGCACCTCATCCAGCTCCATGAATCACCAATCCCATCAAACCGAGCCCATAAATGCTATCCTATCCCAACCAATTCAACCAACTCAAACCCTCCAAAACCAAAGAGGACGCCGTGTTTTCACCCCTCTTCCTCTACCTCTTCCTGTTGTCTTCGAACGGCTCGTTCAACAGGGAAAGATTAAACCACTCCAACCTACTCCGCCTCCACAAAATCCTCCACCATCCTATAACCCAAATACCTTTTGCGTTTTCCACCAAACGCCCGGCCACCCTACTGAAAGATGTCAACGGCTGCGTCATGAGATTCAAGATCTCATTGACAATAAACAAATTCGAGACCCCACTGAAAAGCCCAATGTTGTTACCAATCCTTTGCCAGCTCACAAAAGAAATGGTGGTATAGGCCAGATAACCCTTAGCTCCACTCAAAAATACCAAGACTCCAATCCATTTGACCCTAGCCAATTCATTGTACCGGAAACAGATCCTAAGCCCATCGTACCTATACCAGATAAATCTGAGGCGTGCTTTCTTGATGCACATTTGGACCCCACTATATGGCAAGAATGGGGTGGTTTGATGATGGCTATGGAGGCTCACGAGTACGAACAGATGGTAGCCAATAATATGGCAAATGAAGAAGTTTGGCCGCACGATGAGCAGATTGTTGAAGAACCCCCACTTGGAGCCATGATGAATCTACTGCTTGAAGACCCGCTTGATGGATTGGCGCTTCCCAATCTTTTTGAACCATTACCAATGGTACAAAATCAACAACTTGCGGAAGAAGGACAGGGACAGAATTGGCAAGAAAAGAATGGGGCACTCAATGGTACACAAGAAGACGAGTGGGATCCCGCACCCAATGAATGGCAACTCATGGACCCCGATGACCCTTTGGATGGGTCAACACTTCCTATAGTCTTTGATGAAACATATTTTCCGATGCCACCGTTGTGGGAGGGCCGCCCTGATTTCTCCATGATGAGTGAGCATGCCATAAATCGAATGACGGAGGGGATAGAATTCACACCATACGATTACATAATTGACGAAAATCTGCCAGCACCGCAGGTACAAATACCCGAGAATTGTAATATTATGGTGATGAATGGTGGGTTACCCGATGTTTGGGAACAACAAATACAAGAGAATGTTCTGGCTAATGTATGGGCCAATCCAAATGAAGGAATAACACTATCACCATTGTGGGTTGGAAATGACGAGGTTTGGGCTGTCAATGAAGCTGCAATGGAAAATGGAGATGTGTGGAGCGAAGCAACTGTGGAAGGGATAACCAAGGGTTTGGAGGAAGCTAGCATTGCAAAAGGGAAAAGAAAGGCGGAGGGCGATCTCGTTGATCTGTACACTAATTACACTGATTTATGGGGAGATGATATTGACTCTGTTCTTCACTTGCTTCGGAGTGGACGGTTTTATCAACCACCACAGATGTACACTGGAAACACCTCTAACCCACCACCTAGTTCCCTAAACCAGCCACCTTTTAACCCGACTCCACAAAATAACCCAGCTACACCAAATGATCCAACTCCACAGAACAACTCAAATCCGCCAAACAACCCCATTGATCCAATCGCCAACTCTACCGACTTCCAAACCCTTTTTAACCCGCCAGTTAACCAATCCCATGCTACTTCTGCAACCAACAGCCGTGTACCTCGTTCAAAACCCTCGCCAACTACTGAAGAGAATCCCATCCAAAAGCAACTTGAGAAGACCCCAGCTGCCTTAACTATTTGGGGACTACTCATGAGCTCTAGTGAGCATCGACAGAAACTTGCTCAAGCATTGTCTTGCATGGAGATTGCACCTGATATTACCCCGGAAGCCATGATGGCCGCCATTGTTACCAAGCCTACCATCGCCACTAAACCGACCAAGCACACCGTAACCTTCACTGAAGCTGATTTACCTCTCGAGGGAACAGATCATAACAAACCATTGCATGTCACCATGAAATGCATGGGAAAGTGGATTCCAGTTGTATTGGTGGATAACGGATCCGCACTCAACGTCTGTCCTCTCCGAACAGCCTTATGCTTGGGGCTTAAGCCAAAGGATTTTACACCATCTGATCTCACTGTCCGGGCTTATGATAACACCCGTCGCAATGTACTTGGAACTGTGGAAATGGAGATTGCTGCAGAAGGATTCAAATCGACAGTAGAGTTTCATGTGCTTGAGATACCAGCTTCGTTCAATTTGCTATTGGGACGTCCCTGGATGCATCGTCCTGACATTATGGCAGTTCAATCCACTTTGCATCAGAAAGTTCTGCTTGGACTGGAAAGTGGGACAGTCACTCTCTACGGAGACACGGGCATTCGCCCTCATGATGAAGATAACGCTCCCCTGCTAGAAATTATGCACGATGAGAATGATGTCCAACTTGGGGGGTTTGCTTTTGATACATCCGGTGGTGTGTTCACGCTTCGTATCGACGATGATTTCTCAATCAGCACTACCGTTCTTGAAATGATGAGGAGGATGTCATACCTGCCAGGCACTGGCTTAGGTCGAACTCGTCAAGGAGTGACTCAGTTCCCGGAATTCCCTTCTCAGCAAGGTCGTTTTGGATTAGGGTACGAACCTACATTGAAGGAGATGCAGAGAGGAAAAACCAAGGGAGCAGAAAGCAGTACAAACCGCCAGATCCGTTTTGTCAAGGAAGGGTCAAATGCACCTTATCATGGCCAGCCTGAGCCGTTTGTAAATGAAATAAGTGGAGAGGTGCACCCCGGATTTGAAATCTTCGCTAACGATGCTTGGGATAGTGAAGATGAGCACGAAAAGGTCGAAAAATTGGTGAAAGACCTTAAGGCAGACTGGATGGAGGCCTTGGATGGTGGGATTTTGATGTCAATGTTCGACGAGGTCAGTCTAACAGGTAAGGATGAAGAAGAGCCAGCAGTGATGATGCTCGGGCAGGAGGCCTTCGAAGACCCCAGTGTGCTGATTGTGGATGCTATAGGAGAGTATAAGAATTGCACTTTCACACCTGTTGTAAAATTCACTGACACCTTCACCGAGTCTGAGTCTAATCCTGAGTCTGAGTCTGTACTTGCTTTTGAGTCGGAGATCGTGCCTTGTGCCACTCCATGTTATCACTTTTCCTTTGAGTTTGAGTCCACTGCTATGTACTGCACCCCTGAGGGTTTCATGAATGAAATGGATTGTGATTTCGCTTACTTTGCTGTTCCCGAAATAAATTGTGTTGACCCTGACGATGATGAGACCGAGTTCGAAGGAGAAATACCTAAAGAACTCAAGTCTCTAATCGAAAAGGAGAATGAAAGGCATGCTCAGCCAATAAAAGAAGAAGTGATTTCAATTAAATTGAGAGATGAGGAAAACCCTCGCATGGTTCAAATCGGATCCGGGCTATCTTCGGAGGAACAAGAATTACTCATTGATTTACTCAAAGAATTTGAAGATGTTTTCGCTTGGTCCCACGCAGATATGCCCGGAATCGATCCTGAAATTGTGCAACACCGAATTCCTTTGTATCCCGATGCAAAGCCAGTAAAACAGAAATTGAGAAAGATCAGACCAGACTGGGTTGAAAAGGTCAAAGAAGAAGTTACTAAGCAATTCAACGCCGGTTTTTTGATGGTAACCGAATATCCACAGTGGGTTGCAAATATCGTGCCGGTGCCCAAAAAGGATGGAAAAGTCAGGGTTTGTGTAGATTTCAGAGATTTGAACAAGGCCAGCCCGAAGGATGATTTTCCCTTACCACACATCGATGTACTGGTAGACAACACGGCAGGACATGCATTGTTATCATTCATGGACGGCTTTTCCGGGTATAATCAGATTCTGATGGCACCAGAGGATCGAGAGAAGACGACTTTCACCACTAAGTGGGGGACATTCTGTTATCGGGTCATGCCCTTCGGATTGAAAAATGCCGGTTCAACTTACCAGCGAGCTGCAACGACCTTGCTACACGACATGATGCACAAAGAAGTTGAGGTATATGTGGATGATATGATTGTGAAAGCGAAAGAAAGAGAAGGGCATCTCCCAGCATTGCGTAAATTCTTTGAAAGGATTCGAAAGTACCGGATGCGTCTCAATCCGCAAAAGTGCACGTTTGGAGTCACTGCTGGGAAGATGTTGGGGTTCATGATCACCACCAGGGGAATTGAAGTCGATCCATCGAAGATTAAAGCCATTCTCGATATGGAGCCGCCAAGGACGGAGAAGGAGGTACGGAGCTTTCTCGGGAAAATTCAGTTCATCAGCAGATTCATCGCAAAGTTAACATCGACTTGCGAGCCGATGTTCCGTCTATTGAAGAAAGGAACACCGTTCAAGTGGGATGATAAGTGCCAAAAAGCATTTGAGTCAATCCGGCAGTATCTTCAAAATCCCCCAGTATTGATGCCACCGACACCCGGGAAGCCTTTGATTCTGTATTTGTCAGTAACACAGTCTGCAATGGGTTGCATGTTGGCACAAGAAGGAGAATCTGGGATAGAAAAGGCCGTTTATTACTTAAGCAAGAAGATGGTCGGAGCTGAAGAAAGATACACGTCTTTAGAGAAAACCTGTTGGGCTCTTGTGTGGGCCTCCAAAAAGCTAAGGCACTACATGTTAGCTTATTCGGTAGTGTTGATTTCTCAAATGGACCCTCTCAAATATCTGTTTGAGAAACCAGCACTCACTGGAAAACTAGCACGATGGTTACTGCTGTTGGCTGAATTTGAACTCAAGTATGTAACAAGAAAGTCAGTAAAAGGCAGGGCCGTTGCAGAATTCCTGGCGAATCACCCGATTGAGGGGCCAGAAGATACGGAGTTCCAATTCCCCGATGAGCATGTTATGACAGTGTCAGATGATGCTTGGAAGCTATACTTTGATGGAGCAGCAAATCAGAAAGGATTTGGGATTGGCATACTGCTAGTTTCACCAGAAGGGCCGCACATTCCTCTCTCTTTCAAGTTAAATTTCGAAGTTACGAATAACCAGGCAGAGTATGAAGCATGTATTGTTGGAATGGAGGCTGCTCTTGAAATCAGGGTGAAGAAATTGGAGGTGATTGGGGATTCAAATCTGGTGGTTTCCCAAGCCAACGGTGACTGGAAAGTGCGGGAAGAAAAGTTGAAGCCATACCACAAGGATCTCGACGATCTGATTCATCAATTCGAGCAAGTAACCTTTACTCATATACCGAGGATGAAGAATCAGTTCGCCGATGCACTGGCGACCCTGGCGTCAATGGTAGAATTGCCTGTAGGGGTGAGAATGAGGCCAATCATGATTGAGCAAAGAAATAAGCCAGCCTATGAATACGTGATGAATGTTGAAGAGATTGATGATGGTCTACCTTGGTATCACGATATCTGGAATCTGGTCGAGAAAGGAGAATACCCTGAAGGAGTAAATAAGAAAGATCGAATAGCATTGCAAAGGCTGGCGTCACAATACATCATCTGTGGTGGAAGGTTGTACAAAAGGTCATACTGTGGCATGCACAAGCTGTGCATCCATGGTGACGATATAAAGAGAGTAATGGAAGAGATCCATGAAGGGATCTGTGGTCCCCACATGAGCGGATTAATGATGGCAAAGAAAATTCTGAGGCAAGGATATTTCTGGTTAACCATGGAAACGGATTGTGTTCAGTATGTGCGAAGATGTCATAAGTGCCAGGTCCACGCTAATCTCATGCATGTACCGCCATCTGAGCTCCATACAATGGCAACGCCTTGGCCTTTCTCAGTGTGGGGAATAGACGTGATCGGGAAAATCACACCGCCAGCATCAAATGGACACAAGTTTATATTGGTGGCAATCGATTACTTCACAAAATGGGTAGAGTCGGCTTCATATGCTACGTTAACCGCGGTACAAGTGGCCCATTTTATCAAGCAGAACATCATTTATCGGTACGGAGTCCCTAATGCCTTCGTATCAGACAACGGTGTGCATTTCAAAGGAAGGGCAGCAGAAACACTCGAAGAGTTTAATGTTCAAGTGCACAAATCAACGGTGTACAGGCCACAAACTAACGGAGCCGTGGAAGCAGCAAACAAATCAATCAAGAATATCTTAGAGAAAACCATCGAATCATCTAGGGACTGGCATGAAAAGCTGCCGTTAGCATTGTGGGGATACCGCACCTCTATCCGAACTCCAACAGGCGCAACACCCTATTCTCTGGTCTATGGTATGGAGGCAGTACTCCCCATTGAGCTTGAAGTGCCATCTTTAAGGGTGATGATAGAAAGTGAAATCGATGAGGCCGACTGGTTGAGCGACAGATTCGCAGAACTAATGCTGTTTGATGAAAGGAGACTGCGGGCCTTGTATCACATTCAGGGGTATCAGAGAAGGATTGCCCGCGCATTCAACAAGAAGGTGAAATCCAGGGATCTGATTGAAGGAGATATGGTGGTAAAGGAGATTTGGGCACCGATATTTGATCCAAGAGGGAAATTCAGGCCAAAATGGGCAGGACCATACATTATCAAGACTATCCTTGACGGAGGAGCAGCAGTGATTCTTGATCTGGACGGCAACGAGTTCAGCAATCTTGTCAATTTGGACCAACTCAAGCGATATTATCCCTGAGAGATGCTCGTTGGGCGGAAAATCTCAAAGGGCAAGCCGACCCAAGCAAAATTCAGAGCAAGCCTGTTAGGCTGAAAACCCACATTGGGCGGTCTAGGCAAAATCTAAGGCAGTATATTCAAAAAGAGCTCGCTGGACCGAAAACCTGAAAAGGCGGTACCAGGCAAAATTTAGAGCGCAAAAGGAGAGTGTTAATACCCGAGTGAACCTTTGCCTGAACTACGTCATGACCTGATTCCTTGAAAAGGGATACGTAGGCAACCCTATCTTGGGGTTCGGTCTAAATTTTATGAGTTGGTCCCCGTTCCCGCAATATCCAAAGGACGTGGCATATGGAATTGAAATGAACCAAGAGGGGGAAACCCTTCATCGTTCAATCTTATTCAAATCACTCCTTCGATTACATAAGCTGAGCATTAAAAAAAAAAAAAAAAAGGGGGGGGGGGGGGGGGGGGGGGGGGGGGGGGG
>CM037154.1:42267555-42362020 GCA_020921065.1 Vaccinium darrowii
AAGTATCAACAGGGTTCCCAGTGGATCCACCTGTCACCCTCACCCTGCATCACCGAACAATTGGGAATATTGAGCTTGATAGCAAAAGCCCAATCGTTTAAAGCCTTTCTCCTCCAAATTCTAGCACTACTACAATATCCCATGAGGATCACACTAGAAATTTTAGAAAGATCTCACTTTTAGAAAAAATGTGATAAAGAAATAGAAGGAAAAATTTTAATCTCAAGGGTTAAAAAAGCGAGATTCTAACTAATTTTTTAATCTCTCTTTGTTTGTTTGTTTGTTTTCTTTTTTTTTTACCAAATTTTAAGATATTAGGGGGGTTAGCGGGGTGTTAGTAGTATCAACCACAAATGAGTACAGGGGCTAACCATAGCCCTGAAACTCCAACGCCCCCAACGGGGCTTGAACCCTGGTCTCTCAGGTGGGAAGAACCGGGTCACACCAACTGAGCAAGAGCTCATTGGCAAAAAACCCCAACCATTGTTTATAAGTGAGACGAAAACAAATATTCCTGCACCGGAAAAAAAACCCCAACCATCACGCTTCGCAGCTGTGATGGTAATTTTCCCAAACCGAGATGGAAATAAGGGACGCGCGCGGAATACATCACGCTTTGAAGCTGCCATGGAAAAGATTTCATCACGCTTTGAAGTTGTGATGGAAAACTTCCCCAAATCGAGAGGGAAACGAATTTGGTCGCGGCCAAAATTTCTAATTTCTACTGCAATTCGTTTTGGGCGCGACCCATTTTCCGCTGTACTCTCCCCATATCCCCTCCTCGGCTCCACCATATTCTGCTTTACCATATCTGCAAAAACCCTAGAAGACAATTTCTGCAACAAAGAAGAGACGATTTCTGCAATTCGTTTTGGGCCGCCATTTGAGTTCCGAAGAAGAGAGAGTCCAGTATTCGATTTCTGCAACAGGTTTGCTTCTTTTCCACCTTCGAATTTGATCTTAAGCTGTCGGAACTTCAGGCTGAATCCCATTATTTTCATCCATGGACTCACTCAATAATAGCTCGTCATTAAAATTCTTGTTTTCAATACTGATTAACTCAAACTCCACCTGCTGAGATTGTTTCTCCAACTTTGTGCCATTTTTCTATTTAGTTTTTCTTTTATTGGTTGTCCTGTATGGGTCTCTCTTTTGCAACATTGGTGTTGTACAAAGAACGACTGTGATTTTTTTTTTCTTTTTGATTTTCTAATATCTAAGAGCATCTCCACTCCTACACCAAATTTTTACTCAAATTTGAGTAAAAATTTGGTCAAAAACTTGATTTGATATCACCCCTTCCAATGGAAAACCACATTTTAACCAAATTCTAGTTAAAATTTTGTCAAAAACTGTTTTTTTTTTTGTCATTTTGGCTCCAAAACTTTCCCGTCATTTTGTCAAAAACAGTTTTTTTTTTCGTTTTTTTTTTTCATTTTGTCAATTCCTTTTCATCCTCTTCTTACTCTTCTTCGGAAACAAGAAACAAGTATTCAATAGAACAAATAGAGCCGTTGCTTATTTGGTGAAAGATTTGGTGTTGATCAAATTTGGTGAAAAATTTGAGCAAATTTGGTGTTGAGCAAATTTGGAGAAGGATTTGGTGAAGAAGTGGAGTGAGTTTTTGGGTGATTTTTACTCAAATTTAAATTTGGTGAAATATTTGGTCCAAGAGTGGAGATGCTCTAACTTCACTGTAGATATTTGCAATTCAACTACTCTGTTGTGAATGTTGGATATATTAACACTACACTCTAGATCTAGTTTGACCCTTGTCATTTTTTTCGCCTCTTTGCTGATGTGGACACATTTTCTTCATTTTTTTTCCTAGTATATCAGGAGTCTTTGGTTTTCGTTTTTTGTGGTGAATATGGTGACTGAATTGTCATCTTTCTTCATCCTAGATGGTAGTTATTGGTTTGCTGTCCTGAGATGGTAGACACCAGGATTTAGCTCATAATGCAATTCCCCAGTAGCAGCCCTTCAGTCTTCTTAGAAAATTGTGGGTTCTGGCATATAATAAAATTGTGGGCTCTGGCATATAATGAGTATTACTAGCCGACCTCACTATTCGAACCCAAGAAACTTGCTCATGTACTGTTGCTGTGTACTAGTTCGCAAATGGTGAATAACTTTGTCTCTCTCACACCATCTGGCCATGGGAGGTTATCTATAAAAGCTCTTGGTGTGGACCAGTTGGCAGTAGAACACGTGCATAAAGTGAGTCTATCCCCAACATTTTTTGAAGATGGACGGAATGTATATATCACAAACAAATCAGAAAATTTTGGAAATAATTTTGTCTGACTTTTGAGCTTGCTGATGTATCATACTGCAATGTTTTTTTTTTTGCGAGAGAGCTTGATTAATGATGTCTTGTCTGCCTTGTCAACAGATTATCTCAACACTTTCCATGCACATGATGAGGGCAACCTCTCTTGGCTGGTAATTTAGCTGTTTCTTCTCCTACATTTTAGAAGTTCTCGTTTGCAGTTGCAGCATCATGATTTGCCTTTTTGTATGTGTCTGTCCTCATTTTTGGTTTCTTAAATTTCATTTCTACTTACAAGATACTCAAGAGCATACAAGTAGAATGATGTTTGGGCATTTGAGCAACATGATTCTAAATTGAGCTCTCTAAATTCACCTCAGGTTACATTTGGGCTTGATATTATTTTTAAGTTCTCGGGTTGCGGACTGCACAATATTATTTGACGGATATTGTTAAGGATTTGTTAGGTTCAAGTAACAATTGTGTTCTGTTGCATATTACTCATGCTGCTGTTTTAGGCTTACTTATTATTATTTGTTTTTTGGCTTTTCGGTGCCAAATTTCCATTTAGCACTATAGTTGATATTGGAACATTGGGATACAAGGTTGTTTTTAAAGTCGAAATGACAATGCTCAGGCCTGTGTAACCAATTCATGACAGTGGATGGAATCATGACTGCTTGCTCTGCTGTTTTGGCTTACTAAATTTTGGACATGTATTGCAGAGACTTTTAGAACCAGGTTGGAGCTTAATGCTAGGCTGTTTACATTGCCGTCATATGCAGGAAAGAAGATTTGGTTATAATTGAATTGCTGTCATTGTTTTTCTGAATTGGGTTAGAGGTAGTTTTGATTCTCATGCTCTCATTTTGCAGGAAATGTTGAATGATGCAGTGAGAACCAAGACTTACCAGACTTTTATTTATAAGAAACGTTGAAGGATGCAGTGACAAATTAGTCCTTGATGTTGGTTCTGTTCAATCATTCAATTTTGCGCCCTTCAAACTTTAGATGTTTTTTCACTGAATGGTCTTTATTTGGCTGTTGTTTTTACACTTGCTATTTAGAAATGTGATATGGTGATTACGTTTGTGTTCCATGCTCTATGTGATTAATTATTGGTTAGGTTTATGTTAATGGTTGCATTAGTGGAAAATGATCCGCGATCCGAGAATTGATTGTCAAATTCAAAAAAAAAAATTAAATGATGCCTCTTTTAATCACGTTTTTTGAGTGTGATGGTAAAGACATTTAATCACGTTTTTAGAGAAATAATGAGATCTAAAACAATAAAAGAACATGCTAAACAATTTTCTATCTTAGTTTTGACCATAAACGATCACACTTTTTTGCCGTGATCTTTACTTGCATATAACCACGCTTTTTTTTATGAAAACCGAGATAAAAAAAAACCCAAAACAAACGCAGGGAAGAAGTTTTCATCTCACTTTTACTGGAAACTATCACACTTTTTTGCCGTGATTGATCTTCCCTTTCCGTCACGCTTTATAAACGTGATAGAAAATGCCCAACTTACAATCACACCCGGAGCCATCACGCTTAGGGGTGAGCAGAAAATCCGTCAAACCGTGAATCCAGTCCAAATCAATCCAAACTGATTGGTTTGGTTCGGTTTTTTAGTAGCGTGGTTTGGTTCTGGTTTAAAAAAATTAGAATCCGTAGTCAATGGTCTGGTTTGTGGATCTACGTTCATGGTTCCGGTTCCAATCCGATCCGAACCATGTATATTATGTATTTTATATATATACAAGCCATAGTCAACTAACTTCCAAATTTAATTTATTCATTATTCCTTCCCTGGCAAGATTTTATTTTGCCTAGAATTCACAACTTATTCCCCTAATTCCAATACACCAATAGTGGTTTAGTCATAGCAAATAAATTCGGTGATGAAATTCTCCCTTCGAATTTTGATTTCACAGCATGTTTCTATTTTTCCAAATTTCTATACATAATTCGGTCATGCCTATTCTTATTCCTTGATTTCCTTCATTACCACGATTAATTACCCTAAATTTCTATGTATGAGAACCTATTCGTATTCTACATAAACCTAACGTAGTAAACCTAAATTTCAAGTACTCTAAATAGTTTACGGAATTAATGTCTCAATTTTAAGCAAACCGTGGTTTGAAACCGAATCCGAACTGTAGTTTAATGGTTTGGTTCTATGCCTTTTGTGGGTTGGTTTGGTTCTTCAAATTCATAATCCGTAGATAGTGGTTTGGTTCTTGGTTTACTACAAAACCGAACCAATCCGGTCCATGCTCACCCCTAATCACGCTTTCGTGGGCGTGATGGAAAGTGAAACATCACGCTTAAAAAGCGTGATGTTTATGGTTTTTTGTGGTAGTGTAGGCAACTAGATATGAACAAATTTACACGGAAGTTTGACTTTTCGTACTTTCCATTTGATGAACAAATTTACACGGTATTCTTTCTCAAAATTCTCTCGTGATCCAATGACCGAAATATCAGCAGGGCTCCTAGTGGATCCACCTGTCACCCTCACCTTGCATCACCGAACAATTGGGAATATTGAGCTTGATAGCAAAAGCCCAATCGTTTAAAGCCTTTCTCCTCCAAATTCTAGGCAACTAGACATGAACAAATTTACACGGAAGTTTGACTTTTCGTACTTTCCGTTTGATGAACAAATTTACACAAATTTACATGGTATTCTTTCTCAAAATTGTCACGTGATCCAATGACCGAAATATCAGCAGGGTTCCTAGTGGATCCTCCTGTCACCCTCACCCTGCATCACCGAACAATTGGGAATATTGAGCTTGATAGCAAAAGCCCAATCGTTTAAAGCCTGGGCTGGCAAATCTGGTAGGCCTGGAGATCATGGTTCGATGGTTTGATGATTTGGAGGAGGACGAATTTCCAGCCCAGGCCTACCAGATTTTGCTTGATGAATGGAAACTGAGCTGGAGTTCCAGTTTAACGCCAGTTTAACGATCTTATAAATACACACTTAGGTTTTTGAAGCCTTGTTTTACTATCTTTTACCCTGTTTTTGAGTCCCCTGAGCTGTAATATTGTATAGTGTTGATCTGGACAGAATAGAGCAGAGAAATAGAGTCTGATTCTTATGGAAAACATGACAAACTATGGATTCTGTATGATCAAAAGAAATAAAATAGTTAATGATTCCATTGTTCAAAATACTGAATGTGTAAAACTATGGTCTTTTTTTTTGGTAACCATTATCGCGTTAGTGGGTAAGTGTTTAATAGGTTACAACAGTATACCGATGTTACTTCATCAGCTTGAATCCAAAACCTCCCCCGTAGGAACTTAGGCCCCGGCCTCCATGATCACTTGGTGTCTTGGGTCGTGTATAAATATGGTCTCACCAGGCAAGTTTGTTTAAATATTAAAGCAACACACTTAAAAAGGGACGGAGGGAGTATTTACCTTCAAATTGGAATCTATACGCCTTTGGATGATGAGAAAATGTGAGATAAGATAGCACTTTCTTATCAATTTGTGAGATTGGGCGAGAAAGGAAAAAGTCAATCATAAGTTTCATTTTTGAACCTTTCTCCCCTTTTCTTCCTAAAATACTAATCCAAATTAGTGATTTAGCTAGAACTATAACCCCTTCTTTTACTTATAAAATTCTTCAATTCAAAGGGACTGTGAAGGTGGGTGAACGCCCAACTTCTTAATTAACCAATACATTACAAACACACATCACCTTACCGTGATACGTTGTCCATAGTGGAACATTCAATAAAAAAAACTTGAATATAATTTTAAATCTGTACTAGTTTGAAAATTGAATACTATTTTGATCAATACTGCAAAAGCGACATTGATTCGTTGGATACTCTCTTTTTTTTTTTTTCTCTAATTTTTCCAAAATAATTAAACGCTCACGAACAAATATTCATAGTATTTTTCCAAAAATATACTATCTCTAAACATTCTCTAAAATTGATGAAAATGTTTAGAGATAGTGATTTCTTTGTACTGTAAGGCAAAATTTTCAAACTTGACGTGGGCCCGTGGGGTCTACTTGTAAAGATTCCAACAAAGAACTTATTTAATTTGAAGGTGACCGTCATATCCATTTGGATATTTTATGGGCAAAAATCTCCACATCCAAAGCTGGCATGATGATTCGAGGCTGTTTGGGAGCCTCTTTATTGAGTTCTCAGTTTTTCATTTTCAGATTTTGGCTGTATGGCTGCCTATGTATAAAACATGTTCTATGAAAATGAGTTTTCAAATTGTAGGTTTAGGAAGCAGAAGTCAAAAGTAGGTTGGGAGAAGCTTTTTGAGTTCTCATTTTTCATTTTTCCCATTCTGATTAAAAAAGACCTACAAAATACATTCTGCACATAGCTCCCAAACACTACTCCTGTTGCAGAATGCATTCTGCACATTCTCCCAAACACTTTTATCAGATTCAAAATACAATCTGACCATAATTCAAAAAGCGAAAAAGTCAAAAAATTGAAAATGAAAAGCTGAAAATGAGACTTCCAAACACCCATGAATTAGGTAAACATATTTGTTACACGGCTAGAATATTAGAATGTAAATTTATTAGAATACAGCTTTTAAAAACATGTTTTCAAAAATGTGAAAATCAAAATATAAAAAATAGGTAACCAAACAATTTGAAAACAAAGATTGTTATTCCCTAAAAATTCTTCTTATTTTATATAATATAATGAAATAACTTTCCAATTGTTCAATTATTTTTTTAGTTTCCTCTATCTATATTTGTATAAAGGTCTTTATTTAAAATAATGTCCATATAAATATTTAAAAAAAAATTCAGTTAATCCCCGCACGATTTGCGCATTTACAGTGTGAAAGAAATGTTAAAAAAAGTAATGGTAAATTGTTTGCGATATGTGTGTGTATATCTTATATAGTATTGCACAATGACTTTTTGTAAGGAGAGCTGTGAGTGCGACAAATGTTGTGAATTGATTGATTTGTCATGTAGGATTTTGAGTGAAGCATGTGACAATATTTTGTCACATTTCCTCAATCTCTTTTCGAATTTCAAAATGTTAGATAGTTTGCTATTCCGTAAAATCTTCTTTATTATCTCTGTCTATCTATATATGTATCTAGCTCTATCGCTATTTAAGGCAATATAGTTTTGAAATAAGATAATTTGGGATTTGAAATAACCCTTTTAATCAGCAAATAATTCATGGGATGAATAAAATCTTTTCAAACTCTTAGAATGGAGAAAAATGGAGTAGGATTGACAAGTTTTCAAGGATTTTTAAATGGTCATATAGGTTCAAACTCAAACAATGGGGCTTTACACGAATGATTTCTGATCATTGTCCCATTTTGTTGATGGAGTATGATAGAAATTGGAGACCATAACCATTCAAGTTCTTTAATATTTGGGTAAAAATTTGCATACATAGCGCGTGTTATTGCTAGTGCTTTTTTTTTTTTTTTTGTGCATAATGTTATTCTCCCACTTAATTGGGTTATTAAATTTTTTTGATTTTGAATTGATTTGTACAATGAGCTTTAGTTGGTATGGCTGATTAATTAATTTGGCGTGAGATAAACTATAATACGAATCATTTAAAATGATGTAAGTTTCGTGCATAGCACGGGTCACGGCTAGCAATAACACACACACACGGAGATATCTATTTATGTATCTATCTATCTATCTACTATATTATTGTAGAGCTACTTTAAGTCGTCTTGTGCATAGCACAGGTTTATGCTAGTAATTGATTACTTCTGGTTATTCAAAGGAGCTTTCATGGTTATTCAATGAATTAAATTAGTTGTTTGGTTTGATTTAGTTGTTGCCAGTTTTGTACAAATATAAATATCTCGCTCTTGTAATAATATACTAATTGAATTTAAATCGATCTGTTGTCTTACATTGGATACACAGTGCAAACGATATTTTTTTCGCTGAAGAAATAAATATATGGTGGCTTCACTGGCATGTAGACGTACGATGGACTAAAAAGGACACATCACACCAATATCCGAATAGTTCAGTTGGTTAGTGGGTTTGCTCTGTCATGAATATTGAATAACACGCCTTGATTGAATTGGGGAGAGAATATTCGAGATGCGTATAAGTTGTCTGGAAACACCTGACCGTCGAACCGAGAAAGAAAAAGACGTTTCCAATTTAGAGGCACCTCTTTTGCTTAGAACCCACACCAAAAAAATGTCAAACATTTAATTTGGTTGGCTAAGGCCAATAATACTTTCACATAGAAATTAAGGTCAAACATGCATTTTACATGATATCAGAAGTCAGAAGTGAATTCATGCGAGTGCAAATGTGGAGAATTGAGCATCCCAAATCGTAGCAAAACCTAGCTAATTTAGAATAAATCGAATCATCGACTTGGAGATCATCAGAATTCAGATCCTCTGTACTCAATTTCGTCTCAACCTATAGTGCGGAATGTTCGGCTACTGGATCATGTGAGAATTTTGAGAAAGAATGTCCCATTCTGTTGTATGGAAAGGATGAAAAATCGAACTTTCGTGTAACTTGGCTACCAAGCAGTACATATGAGTCACAATTTTGTGTTCAGTTACCAAGCAGTACATATGACTCACAATTTTAATTTTTTTACCAAGAAGCACGAAACCTATATATAACAGGGTTGAGTATAACAACATAATTATTATAAAAAAAAGATAAAAAATAATAACAACATAATTGAAATATTTGATTATTGGATAAATTTACACAAAGATCCAGGGACAGATCCGGGGGGGCAAGCCCCCCCCCCCCCCCCCCCCCCCCCCCGCCCCACACACACACACACACACTTGTCAATGTGAAAAAAAATTAGGTAAATAATTTTTGTATATATATTATTTGTGTCAGGATCTAGAAACATAGCGTGGGTGTTGCCGGTGGTAAGGTTCATGGGGTAAATTTTGCAAAAAATAAGGGCCCTTCTAGGTATAAATCTATGCAATACATATAAACCAAGTTATATTCACAAATTATACTTGAAACAAGGTCAAAATGTGGCAATAAAAAACTGATCGGTATTCAAATTTAAAATTTATATTGGGTTAGTGGTTCATAATATTAGCATTCGTCAATTTCTTTTCAAATTTTCTTTTAAGTACTACCTTTTTTTTTGTCATTGTTTAATTAACTATGTACATACTTTTCACCTTAAACTTAATTAACATATGTATATCGCAAAAATGATATGGGTACACCTAACTTGCACCCCACATGCACACCAAGGTGATGTGGCAGACAAGGAGAAGCCCAATGTGTGGCCCACCTGAAATGATGTGCTTCTCCTTATCTGCCACATCAAACAAGGGAGTCACCTAGGGAGGTAACCCGTCTTCCGTGATTGGAGATCCCATGAAGGAAGTTCAACGGGTAAAAACAATCCACATTGCGTGATTCGTTCCAGCACTCATTTAATGAAAGGAGATTGTCTCTTAGACTCTCCTGCTCATCCCTAAGACAATTGTGTTGAAGAAAGTGATTGGTTAAGGAAGGGTTATACCCTTAATGAATCCAAGGCAGACATTCTTTTGCAAGGTACATTCCGTCACTGCACCCTTGGAGGATTCACCTAAGTGAGGGCTGTCGTGAGGCCGCGACTATAAGGCTCGGGCTGACCTCTAGTAACCCTCATGAGAATCAAGATTTAGTGCATGGCCATTAATAGTACTAACCCGTGAATTGATGTCCAATACCGATACTCTGTGTGTCACATATTTGAACTTTGGCTCAAAGGATCTAGTTCAAGGTATAGGCCTTCTATGATCCTTCAAAGGGAAACTGTTAACACTAAGTGTGGGTTCAAGTCCGGAAGACACGCACACCGATTGCGCAGTATTTAGTTGCCCAATTTTTCATCGTATATTATGTATTCTCAAAATCGTGTGCTTTAAAATCAAAATACAAAAAAATTTATTTTTATTAAAAGTGGGGGATTGTTGGAATATTTTAATAAAAATAAAATAAAATACTTATTACCTATTATTAGTTTTCCGTTATAATATAATGTCTTAATTGTTGACTGTTACAAATACTTAAAAAAGATTTATTTCTATCATTATCCTATGTAGTAATGAGGTTTTAATTCTAATGACCTCTATACATGGGTTTTGGATGAAGGTGAGAATAGAGTGAAAATAAGTTTGTACCTAAGGAGAGATAAAATGGTTGAAGAGTTTTACATATTCATATTACTTTCTATATCATTGGGCAACTCGGTTCGTGACTCGTTCAAACCTCCCGGTGGTCGTGAACATCGGGTGAGGAATGCTTGTGAGCTCTTGGGTTTAATCTTGGGGCTAGTACACTCTGGTGGAACCTTCACGAGGAGAGGAATATTAGCCTTAAGACAGTGACTACACGACTCTCATTCTCACATGCAACATCTTTCCTATTTTTACTATTTTCGTATTCTTGATTTACTTGTTGTATTTCTATATTCATGTGGTTGAGTTATTCTTGTGATAAAATGATATTTTATGAATAAAAGTTCTAACCAGTTTTGTGTACTTTTATGCTTTCATTTGATTTTTTTTTTCTTGAAACATTTATAGACTTTCCTTATGCTCTGTATTTTACACCCTTTGCCATGTCAAACCAAGACCGATCTACATCCGATGCATGCTAACTTCGTTTTTTCATTTTTTGTTTAATTTTTTCAAGCTGTGCTCTGTGTTTTTTTGTATCGTGATAGTATCAGATATTTTTTTCTTCGATGATTGCTATGATGCGCTTATTTTTATGTAGAAGAATGATGCTATACATTTTTGGTTTTCCTTTTCTCTGCAGGTATTATGATGATTTGAAGTGACAAACGATTGGGCTACAATGAACAATGTTTATAGTTCACATGGAAAATTATTCTTCTAGAACATTTAGTTCCCTTCGTCTCTTTAATTCGATTTATCATATGGCGTTTTCGTACTCATTTTTATTAATTTCTATACTTCTTATTAGAAACATTAAGAGTTCAATAACTTATTCAAATTGGAATCTATCTATACCTTCGTCTCATGATTAATAGGAAAACAAACGGATATCAAGAGCCATCCAAGAAGATTCATTTTAGCAATCATGGGTATCCATATTGCTAGGGATTGCTAGCCCCATGCGAGATCGCCATTAAAGATATATTTTTGGTGAAAACCTTCTTGGTTTGAAATTTAAGGTATGTAAATTGTTTAGAGCAATATATCAATCTTGGTTGAAACCCCTATCCATGAATGTATGTGGCATGACATTTTAAGATCTCTTCCTCTATTTTTTTATTATTTTGAATATTAAAAATCATGGTATGTAAATTATTATTATTATTATTTTTTATATTATGTGTGAGCCTTATGAACCTTCATGGGAAACACGTAATTAAAGCCATTTATACAAATGTTCTTAAACTGTATAGTTTGCCTTTTCATTTGAAAATGACACAACTTTTTAGTAGAAACCAAGAAAGACCAACAGTTGCGACGGAGAGAAATTTTTTTGTTTTTGAAAATTAAATCAAACGTATAATATCTTTACTTCAAAATTCACATAAACCCACTGCACTTGAATTCATCCCGTGCATAGCACGGGTTTTCTGCTAGTACAAAGTAGCGCAATGCGTCGCAAAGTTGTCCGGCAAAACTCCTGACAAAAGATTGTTAGATAAATCTACAAACCATAAGTCATATATCATGGAAAAGATGACTGACAAGATTTCCCTCCAACAGATTTCCCGACATACGCACTTCATTCAGGTTTGGAAATATGGAGCTTATATTTGGTGAAATCTGGCCTCCTATTTTATTGTTGGAGATATCTATAGCTGAGAGATTAAGGAGAGGACGAGATGGAAACTTCAAAGGCCCAACAAGGGAGTTATTGTGAAAAATTGTTGTTGGAGATTTTGACCACTCTCAAGTCATATTGGCCAGACAGAAAGCTTGGAAGAGCAATGCTGTAAGTGTCTTTGGTTCCATTTGAGAGAGAAAAAATATTAACTTGGAACTTAATTTGGTGCCCAAGCAGTCAATTCATTTTCCGCAATGAATATGTTGTCATCACACAAAACGACCTTGAGCTTCATATGGTTAGCGAATGACCTAAAGGAAACTGGAACTACGAAGCGATTGGATGAGAGTGAAAGATATACAAGTGACGTGAGCGTAACAAGGGGAGATGAGGCGATATTTCCTGTTAATTTGTTATTAGAAAGATCCAGTACTCGAAGATATGTCGAGTTTCCCAAACATGGAGGAAGAAAGCCTTCAATTTTATTTCCGCTAAGATCTAGCTCTTGGAGATTTCTAAGCTCTCACCAAAATCCTACACAATATGAAAGTATGAAGATTACCAATCAGAGACATGAAGGAGTTGCGAAGGGAAACAATGAATGAAATGCAAGAGATTGGATGATATTTGTTGAAATTGCATGTTGCTATAAATATTTATACTACGTATTCGGTTACTTATCAAATTTGGAGATTGAAAATTACCTTGAGTGTAACGCCCCAATTTTCGGAAGCATTATTTAAAATACTTTAAAAGATTTATTCAAAAGAGTTCCATTGATTAAGCAGCAGAAATAACATAAGTGTCTTAATACAATTACAAACATAAATCTAGTACTTTGTTGGGAAATTAGATTACAGTTTTCCAACACAAAAATAAGGGAGATTGGCTCTACAGGTTAAGGTTGAGATCTTGATCCCAATGCTCCTCTTGAGTCTGATCCACTGGAAAACCTTCTGTTCTAAAATAAGCATCGCCCTCGACACCTACCCCTCCTGTTTGATCACAATCTAGCATAATACGTCCGAGTCGCGAAGTAACATCATGGTATTATACCAGGGTCACACGAAGTGTAACACCGTGAGCGATAAATCACTCAATAGCTACTCTAACCCTCCCAACCCTTGCTTAACATACAAGTACAACATATATGATTGAAAAGCAGTAATAAAAGGGATGAGCAGGAAATAAATCGTAAAGCAGAAATTAAACACATAGCTGATTTCATTACTAGCCATTAACTTACATATTCATCTAAGTTCTCAACCTAGAGAACTTTCCTCCCGGTTAACCACCAAGGAATATGACCAAACTGTGATTTACTCCCCCCTTGCTTGCCCTTCACTCGGGGGCCCCGACGGAAGGTATAAGTTATGTACTTAATCCAGCCATCAGCCGCCTCGCAAGGATGAATTTCCCAGGGACGAAACTGTACCACTGGGCTACGTATGGCAACTGCCAGGTCCTGTAGGTATATAGCCGAAACTGGTCTATAATACTTCCACCCTTATAACAACTCAGAATTCAAATGAAGCAAATCACAGAGTGTCACATCCTAGGGTTTCGAAATCATAGCAGACTGCCAAACAATCCTCTGAAACAATCACTTGGCGGAACTGCCATTCAATAACAATCTCGGGGTAACTCCCCATCAATCAATTCCGATTCACTTTTCCATTAACCTCATCGTCTATGTGATATCCGCATACAATCACCCAACCCGGGAACCTAGTTGTCCATTCTAACATTCAACACGTTTATAGAAAGTACACTTAACAGTAGAAGCAAAGTGATAACGATATTCTAAGGGTCACAAAATCAAGTAACACGGTTCACAAGTTCACAAATCGTCACAAACCAAATTAATTGAAAACAAGGGGCTTTAATAATTAAATAAAGTATAGGGTCATAAACGTAATTTATAGAAATAAGGGATCACCATCAAAATTTTAAGTAGGCATAAGGGTAACAAAAGTAATTTCACGGTTCTAGGGTCCTTAGTGTAATTTTACAAACTCTAGGGGCCTTTTTGTAAATAAACATAATACAAGGGCAAAAGGGTAATTTTGCCACCGACAAGGGTAAATACGTAAAAATACTTTATTTTAGCTAGTGATGACATAACTTGACTCAAAAAGTAATTCCTTGAATTTTAATAAGTCTAAAACTATTATAAGGGTGATAAATGTAATAAAGGGCAAAACGGTCATTCTAGTAAAAATATATTTCACTAGTTAAAAAAAGTTTTTCTATTTCAAAAATATACAATATATTCTGATTTTTGTGAACTAACAACCTATTGAGGCCTAAAAGAAATTTATACTAGAAATTCTAAATTTCAAAAAAAAGTCTTACTAATTATTTATAACTTGTAAGTTTACACTAAAAATTATAATCTAATAATAAAAATTTTCACCAAATATAACTATACAAATTTACAATGAGTAAATAATCAACTAGATAAATTTATACCTTTTTTTTTAAAACAAAATTTCAATACTTTCATTGCATGGTTTATAAATCTTTTCCTCAGAGGAAATAATAATAATAAAAGAAGTCCAAAATAAATAAACATTTCAAATTTATCTTATTCGTAGAAATATGCTAAATATCCTTTTGATATGAAAAAACCAATTTTATACCATTTAATCTAAATTTCTACCAAATCAAATCCTATTTTTCTACTTTATTAAGCAATAAAATCAAACTGATATAAACTTCTCGTTTAATACTAAATTGATATTTAACAGAACTAAAATAATATCACGTCAGTTGTTTTACAGAATAATAATATCATTCGGATATCAAAAATATTATCATAAAGGTCATCTTTAACATCCATAATATCAAATCAGTAGTCGGGCCCATAAATAATATCACTTTGGTGAATATGGCCGCGAATTCAAAAATGAGCTACGGTTTCTCCGGTCGGGCTCATTTCAAGCCCTAAAAACTACTATAAACTACTCCAAAACTATTCTAACACATTCAAAAGCTTGGAATAGGGTGGGTATGAGTTTCTACCTTGTTTTGCGAAAGATTTCGGTAAAACGAGTTTTGGCGAAAAACCGGCGGAGGGAGCTTCTTGGGCTGGCTTGGATGGATTTGAGAGTGTGTTCATGATCTTTGGGAGTAGCTTGGTGTTTGTATAACTCGAATTTGGAAGGGGTGGTGAGTTCGGGTGAAACCCACTTGCTCTCTCTCTCTCTAAAACTCCATGGTTATGGAGCTTGGAACTCTTTCTTTTTCTCTGGAAATTCAGTGGTGAGGGAGGGACGAATTTGATGATTATAAAGAAGAGTTTGAGTGTAGGAGTTGAGATGGAGTGAGGAGGTGGTGTAAACCACATGGGTGAGTAATGGGTTGACAAGAGGGGTGATGGGGGTGAGTATTGGCAGAGACAAGGGGGAGAGATCGACTGATTTTCTGGGGTGATTGGTGGTGTGTGGCAGTGGTGTTAGTGGTTGGAGGAGTGGAGAGTGGGGAGGAGAGAGAGGGAGTGGTTGAATGTGCATATATATTTATGTGTGTATATATGTACATATTATACATGTGTGTATATGTATATGTATGAGATAAAATTTATTTATACAGAGAGGATCCTATCCGGACTCCTGTATTTTTTAAAAATCCGAACTTCTAATTTAAGCCGTTGGATCGCATCCAACGGCTAGAGGGTTAGTTTGAAATCTCGCGGGTCTAAACTGGGTTAAAACACACCCGGGTCATCTTTCCCGGGTTATATTTGTTTCGCGGATCATAACCCCAACCCCCCCTTTTACGTTTCTGATAATGCTGGAGAGAGAGAGAGAGAGACGACAAAGACGATCGAAGACGAAGGAGAAGAAAATTGAAGAAAAAGAAGAAGAAATCAAGGATTTCAGGTCTCGATTTTGACCCCCAAGGTATCTCTCTCCCTATCCCTCTCCCTCTCTGATTCGATTTCGAAGAAATTTGAACTCTAGGGTTTCGAAATCACGTTCTAGGGTTAATCATAGATCTAAACCCCTTTAATCTTGAGTTCGTCTCAATTAGATCTCTTGTTTTCTGTTTTTTTCCTTCAAATTTTGATGGGGTTTCTTGCTTTTGAGGATAAAAACTACTGCTTGCGTTAGATTGTGGCCAGCAAGCTTCGAACTTTCTGTATTGGGTATTTCAATTCAAGTGTGAATGTGGCTTTCATAAGTTGTTTCATTTGATTTTCTTAGTTCTGTTGACATGCCTACAATTTGAGGATTTTTTTTTTTTGTCATACGACCTGTATCATTTACTCCAATATATGGTACAATGAAACCTGGAGGCTGCAATGGAATGTTCTTCCATGTTTGTTGGCTAAATCTGAAAATAGTTACAAGCAGTTCACTAGAAAATCCCAGAATGTATAAATAGGTAAAATTCACTAGGAGTTTTCTATTGATTTCCTATAAATCGAAATTCCTGGCCTCTGCCTTATATCCTTCCATGCTCTTTTTCTATTGATTTGTGCTTGTCAAATTCTTAGTATTGGAAATAACAGTCCCTAGCGCAGAACTAATAAACCGACGTAGCACAATATCCGGAAGTCCGGAGTCAAATCCTCAGGGACAGAGTCGGTGTTCAACCTAGAAAACGGGGCGCTAGTTTAAATTGGCTCTTAGGTAGCCACCCATCCAGTTAATTGAGTGATTTACTACGGTACTCTGAAGACTAAACACTAGACTTTAATTAAGTAGTTAAAAGCAGACGCGACCATCGGGATCCTAACACATGTAACCGGTCCCGAATCCTTTCACCCCTTCCATTCCTTAAAGATATCGCTCCATGTTAGGATTTTCTCTCCCGGGGGCGAACCACTGTTTGCGTTATCCCACACGCCACCAAGAATGAATTGCTTGACCCATTCCCCGTTCGTGTGGGTTCCGACAATGACAGAGCTCGGCCGTTCTTAGAAATCCCAACATGAAGATTTTCAAATAACCATGCAAAATTGGGTGAACGAATACGGTACCGGCCACAGTGTGTTCTTCACCCCATGGCCACGTCTAAAGATTTATGCTAGCATGGTAATAAATATGAACACACAAACATAAACCCTTGAGCTATGCATAAATAGATTAAACAGAGGAAAAATACTCACTATATCGAACTCTGAAGATAAAAGAACGATAGATTAATACTCAAAATCTCGAACAAGCACTGAAATCTGAACAGAATCTGGAGCCGTAATCTTAATCGAAAAGCAATGGAAGAGTAACGTGCCTAGGTTCTCAAAACTCCAAAGTTGCAGCCCAAAATCATCAAAAGTTCGAACCCTAATTAATGATAAGAAAAACGCTTATATAGTAATCGCCCATAAACACATCAAAATGCCATCGTTTAGCCTTGCCCGTAACCATTCGGTATCGATACGGCTGCCAAAGGTATCGATACCAAATCCCTTGACTGAACCGTTGACCGCGTAAGCCGAAGGTATCGATACCGGTTTGAGAGGTATCGCTACTAAACCCTCTGGAACGAAATTGCACCCTTTTAACTGATTGGTATCGATACGGTCATGAAGGGTATCGATACCGAACTCCTTCAGCTTGTACTTTCAAAATCCAACTTCCAAGACTCGTTTCCCGCGCCTCCATTTCAAGCCATGCACACACACACAAGCCAAACGCCAATATACCTGGAAAACTCACAACAATACCAAGAACACCACTGTGCACGCATTAAACGGAAAATAACCATTAAACCGCACGTCTAACACGCTAACTCCCCCTACTTAGGCGCTTATACTTACAATATTGTGCGCCTATCAATTTGCTTGAAACAACTGGAGTTTTGTTAGCTGCCATATGAGGCATGCTTACCACAGCAAATCTTCGACAGTCTCCTTCCATGCTCCTTTTTTAATTTTTTAGTGGATTTATCCGAACATTTTCTACTGCTGACTTGTCTGCATTTCAATGCTCTTATAGGATGCTGATGATGCCGAGGAGGACGAGGAAGCGGCTGAGGTGATGGAGGAGGATAAGAATATGAAACGTCCAACCAAGAAGCCCAGAAAGACGAAAGGAGATGGTGGCGACACTTAGGCTTGTGTTTGGCTAAGTTTTCTGATTCAATGTCCAAATCTAGACTCTATGGAATTGTACCCATTCGGAAGCCTAGCGAACCTGGAATCTCTTTTCCCTGATTCTTGATTCCAGAAATTTATGCCCCACTCTTGTTTTTGTTAGGCTGCAGATCAAAGTAGTAATGGAATTAACTCCACAAGGGCATTGCAAAAAACTCTGGAGAACTAGAGATGATCACATTCCTTGATATCTCAAACAAAAAAGGGTATACTTCCTTGGAAATATCCCAACTTGAGACGGAGGATTTGGAATACAATTGAAAACCCAGTTTTCAACATAAACAATCAAATAGCAAGGCAAGAAACCGCACCATTGGGGTCAAAATTGAACAAATACATGGTTTTGTACATTCTCTCATCTAATACATCCTATCAAAATTGAACAAATTCCTTGATATCTAATACATTGACTTCCGTTTCTTCGAAGGGAACCTCTCTTTTACCTCATCAATGGTCTGCTTTTGCTCTTTATCATTATCAGCTTCAACCCATGAAGGCTCCTCATCTGTAGCTGAAGAATTTCACGACCAAAATTAATAGGTAGGAGCAGCTTTCAGAATTAGAAACAATGGTGTCAAGGATGCAGAAACAACAAAATGCATGAGATTTCACATCTTCCAAAATGCATGATCTGGGGTATGGTATGAACAATTATAAAATCAAGTTGATGCTACTGCTATTAACTGATTAACCCGTATCAAACCTATGGAAGACTAACAAACCTCTACCAGTCCCTTGATTGGTTGTCCATAGCAGAAAAAATAATAAAAAAAACGAAAAAAAAAAAACGACATTGAAATATACTAGAAAACCCTAATTTTTCAAATGAAACTGAACCAACCCTAACCCTAGTTTCATCTATACCGAGAGAGAGAGAGAGAGAGAGAGAGAGAGAGAGAGAGAGAGGGAAACCTTCAATTTGTTCATTTGTTTTGGATTTCTTCTTTCGATTTCCCTCTCTTCGTCGGTGAACAGGTAGAACCAAAATCCTAACTCGTCGATCGTCTTCGATTGTTGATTTTCTGTTCAATCTCCCCATCTTCGCCTTCGATTTGGTCTTGTAAAGGGATTCGAGCTCAGTTTCTTCGATCGCCTATTCTCTTCTCTCTCTCTCTCGCTGAACAATGACGATGGAATGGGGTTTGGCTGTGTTTGACCTGCGACTGCGAAATAACCCGGGTCTTGACCTGTGAGCTCTATTTTACCCGCTTCTTAACCCGTGAGCTCCCTTTTTTAGTCCTAGTCGTTGGATACGATCCAACGGCTTAAATTAGAAGTTTGGATTTTTAAAAAATACAGGAGTCCGGATAGGATCCTCTTCGTATATATATATATAGAGGAACTATCTAGTCCAGGAGCCCCGGATCCGGGACTCCACCTTCCCGATATTTTTTTGACGATCCGAACCGTCCAATGTGTTCAAAAGGTGTTTTCCAAGGTCCACGAGGGAAATCTTAAAAAAAAAATACCGGGAAGGGCTTGATCCAAGTGGTTTTTCGCAAAACTGTAAATATGCAATTTTTGTGAAAAACCGCTTGGATCAAGCCCTTCCCGGTATTTTTTTTTGAAGATTTTCCGCGTGGATCTTGGAAAACACCTTTTGAACACATTGGACGGCTCGGATTTCCCAAAAACAATTTTTAAAAGCATCAAAACACCGAAAAAAGCTTCAATCCGGGAAATCCGGGATCCTTGACAGGATCGGTGGCGTATACACACACACACACACACACACACACACACACACATATATATATATATATATATATATATATATATATATATATATATATATATATATATATATATATACACATTGAGTAGGTATGGTGCCTCTAAGGCAACAATTAGACAAAGTTAAGATCTTAAGAGAAGCCAAGGCTCCACATGGGAGACCACATTTAAAAGCCAGTTTCTTGCATTCGACTACGCATGGGAGACCATATTTCATCATCTACCAGTGGGAACTCCATTTAAAGTCGCAATAAAAGTTTTGTATAACTAGTTCCAAAGGAGTTGATAGCATCGAAGAGATTCCAAACTTGAAATCTTAGAGAAGAGAAAACCCCTATGTGTTAGGCCTTAACCATAAGGTATTAGTTTGTTTCCATTTTGAACTTTCATTTGTTTTTTTTTTTTAAACAGCAAAAAGAGTTTTATTAACTAATTAAAGGTCCCATTAATTGTTCAATCACGCATGCTTTGAAAACAGTTATTTATTTGTGGAGACTTGACTTGGTAAAAAATCTCCCACTATGCATTAAACATCTATATTTGATTGTTCCCCAAATATCAAGATACATATATGAAAAGTAGCGAAATTACTTACAATAATTGGTGATTCATAATCTGTTAGTTTCATTTTTTCTAACTTATTGATGTGGTACGTTACAATATAGCTCTCCAAACATGTCTTAATTTATCTCATTCTCTCCTTCCTATCTTTCAAATCATCATCTAGAGAAAAACAAAATTCACTCGAAACAAATTCATCTTTAGATTTTTGTTTTTAACTTCCGTTCCCTTATTTTACTCTCCTTCGATTCCTATCATTGAAACAAATGACTAATACCCAAATAATTGACTAATAATTAAAGAAATTCACTAATTGCCAATAATGCCAATTACTACAATATTCAAACTTTGCCATGCACGTTCTTGTTCACTATAATTCACATTATTATGTGATGAATTAATTGTGGTTATATGTACAAGACCACAATTTCAATATGATAAGCAAACGTTGTGAGGGAGCAAAGATAGCTCTTGTACCCAATTCTGAGAGCGAGTAGTGATAGGGGCAGAGATATATGTGTAGGTGAGGTGCTCACCCTTTGCAGGGTTCAAAATTAAAGCCCTAAATCTGTGAGCTAGGAGAGGTAAAGAATGGCTAGTGTTTAGAATAAGAGAATGAAAGATGAATTTTGTGGGGGTGAAGAAGAAGGCAAACAATAGGGAAGAGATTTAGGCAGTATCTCTTGGGGTGCCCTCACTCTTAGACTTTCTCTCTCTAAGGAGGAGATGTCTCTTGATTATTATGAGAGGAGTGTCTTATATTTATAGCCAACTTGGGCCAACAAATACTTGACACATGTCCCTTCCCTATTGCAAGGCCACAAAGGTAGCAGTCCGCGACACTCTCATGCCACGTCCCTACCTCGCGGCTGTTGGAATTCCACCCCGTGTGGGCCATTGGGCTTAGGCCCAGATGGGAGGGGGCTAGGGTTTTAGTGTGTACTGTATAAATACTTCTCATGTCTTGTATTATTTGGGGTGGTAGCACAATGTAGAGAGATAGGGCAGAGAGTGTGAGAGGGGGCCGGTTGTGGCTCCCCGGAGAGAGATACATGAGAGAACTGGTGAGGTTTCATTATTGTGAGATGAGAGTGTGAGTGTGTAACACAAGATCACGGATTTCCTCCGGATTATAGTGAAACCCCCCTCCCCGTGGATGTAGGTCGGATTTGGCCGAACCACGTAAATTGTGTGTTGTGTTTTTCTCTTGATTTTACTGTTTCTGTGCTAGAGGTGCGCGTTTGGGAACAACAAACTGGTATCAGAGCTTGGGTTGAAGCACCGGAGAGCGCAGAGCAGTCGGAAAATCACTCGGAGGCCATTAAAGCACTGTTCGGAGTTCTGGTCGGACAAAATAGGTGACGAAACTTATTTTTGATTAGTAGGTAAGGTGCTACTCTCGGAGACGAGTCCAACGGAGTGCTCAGGGTATCTTTTCGTCACCGGAGGAGGGCGTACGGGCAGTTTGAATGGCGGCGGACGGAGCCGGACTGGTCTGGTTCCGATCGGTCTCGAAAAACGTGATCGGAAAATTTTTTAGAGCATAGGGTTTTGTTCCTTGTTTCGAGACGATCGCGGGGATATAAAATTTGTCGCCGGAAGATTTCGGGGTAGCCCACACGCGCTGGTCAAAGTTTGGTCAAACGTGGAGTAGATCTGACGTGATCTGGAGTGCGGCTGTAATTTCCAGAGGAAGAAGATGGTGATGTCAGCGTGACATCATCATTGACTGGTCAACATCCAATGCCACGTAGGATGCCACATGGGTCGGTCAACTGCCACGTCATCCGGTCAACGATGATGTGGCGCCACATCAGCAAGGGTTCAGTGTTGAACCTTTTTTACCTTTTTGGACCAGGTTAGGGGTCAGAAGGGGTCAAAAAGGTCAAAGGGGTCAGGATGCTGCGGGTCAAAGGGGTCAGTGGCTGGTCAAAGGGTTTAAGGGGCTGGTCAAAGGGTCCAGTTTGACTTTTGAAGATGGTTCATTGATTTTTTGGCGTTTTCGGAGGCTATACAACTCCGTTTTTCGCATATGAGTAGTCGATTTGGATTATCTCGACGTTTCGAATCCAACCACGTGCTCTGTTTTTCATTTGGAGGCTCGGAAGCAGGTGTTATTGCTGGATTGAGCCGAATTTGGGTGTTTGGAGGCGTTTTGGGTTATGAGGAGGCTTGTTCTTAGCTAATTGGATGGTTCCGGATTCAGTGGTTGGCTTGGTTTTGGGTGATTCGAGCCGGATTTTGTAGTCCTAGATACATCTGGAGAGATTGAGAAGGATCCGATGCGGTCAGATCAATCAGATGAGATGTTGTTGAGTTGGAGGCAAACCATGGGAGATCTGATGGGAGTCCAGAGGGTGCTGGGAGAGTTGGGAATGGAACATGGATGGACCAGGGGGCAGGATGAGACCCGGGAGAGCTGACGGAGAGTTGTGAGAGACTAGGATAGTGGCAGGAGTGGCAGATAGGTGATAGATTGGTGAGGCGAGCGGAGTTGGATAGCTACACACCAGGAGTATTGGACAGACTTTGCAGAGATCGGAGGTTGACCGGAGCAATCGGGTGATTGCGGATTCGCGGCGTTTAAGCCGTGGTGATCAGTCGGAGAAGCTAGTGAGCAGGGATACATTCTCTCAGGTGTTGCATCTTTGTTGATGGGTGCGGATACACTTGTTTGGTAATGACACAGGCGCTTACTAGAGTGACAGGTCGGAGTTGGTCAACAGTGATAGGAGGCAGTCTGGTTCAATCGAATTTGAGACCTATCATCAGGATTTGCAGTTGTGATTCGAGCTGCATTGGATTGGATGATGGGCCACCATAGAGGCTTGTGAGAGTGTAGTGACAGTTGGAGCTGATGTCAGGCATGGTCAGGCAGTATGGGTGTTTTGTGACGTGAGCAAGAGAGGCGACAGTTGCGGTTGCACATAGGATAGGCGCAGGAGTGTACCGAAGAGTCATGACCGAGATGGTACTAGATGCGCTGGTAGTCGAATCAAGAGTGTGCAGGATGCTAGCTAGCAAGGATAAGGCGACTGGTTGCTATGGGTTGTTCACGGAAGCTCCGAACAGAGGGATTGAGATGGAGAGCAGATGATGCATACTGGTATTCTCTTTCTTCTGTGTTTTTTGTGGCGGATTATCTTTCCAGTTATGAGCTCATGTTGGTGTGGAGAGATGGAGTCACGGATTATGTCCTGTGATTGGGCATGAGCATCTGGGTTTTGGATGCCCGGATGCGGGCACTCTGATTAGGGGGTGCAGGATTGTGATCAACCGCGGAAGATCTGGCTTGCAGGGATACATTCATTCGAGTAGTGTGCCAGGTTGAGGTGCGGATATGCTTGTTTTGGAATGATACAGGCGCCTGTCAGAGTTGTAGATCAGTTTGAGCCACGGAGATCTAGCAGGATTTGTTCACATCCCGGATTCACGAGAGGTGCATTACGATTTTGGGGGTGCGGAGGTGCTCGGTGGGGGATGCAGTGTCAGAGAAGGAGTCAGCCTCATCGCAGATGGTGTGTGAGATCATTTGGAGGAGTGAGCCTCTGGTGTACGCAGAGGGTAGCTGCATTCTCCTGACAGGACAGGATGTTAGAGTGGCGGAGCGCGGCGATGAAGCTGCGGGCACTCGATGAGGGGGTGCAGGCGCTTATGTTGGTGAGCGCATAGATGGGCGCTTTGGTTGGAGAGCGCGGGCGCTTCTGTTGGTGAGCGCATACACTTCGGGTTTGAGGTGTATGAGTGGAGGCATTCTTTTTTAGGGGATGCGGTACTCGGGATTTTTTCTGATTTGCTGCGGAGTCTGGTTTTGCAAGGATACACTCTTTCGAGATTTGTGTACTCTGTTTGGTGGTGCATGGATGCTCGACTGGTTAGTGACACAGGCGCTTGTCAGGGTTAGCTGATTGGAGGAGGCGACATGGGGGTGTTGCAGATGACTTTGCCCACTCGGTGTGGAGGGGGTGATTGTTGGAATTCCACCCCGTGTGGGCCATTGGGCTTAGGCCCAGATGGGAGGGGGCTAGGGTTTTAGTGTGTACTCTATAAATACTTCTCATATCTTGTATTATTTGGGGTGGTATAGCACAATGTAGAGAGATAGGGCAGAGAGTGTGAGAGGGGGCCGGTTGTGGCTCCCCGGAGAGAGATACACGAGAGAACTGGTGAGGTTTCATTATTGTGAGATGAGAGTGTGAGTGTGTAACACAAGATCACGGATTTCCTCCGGATTATAGTGAAACCCCCCTCCCCGTGGATGTAGGTCGGATTTGGCCGAACCACGTAAATTGTGTGTTGTGTTTTTCTCTTGATTTTACTGTTTCTGTGCGAGAGGTGCGCGTTTGGGCACAGCAGCGGCGATCCCATCTCCTCAATCCACCGAGCCACTAAATCCCCCTCCATTCTTGCATGGACTAGGTCACGACTTAATTAGTCATGCCTGTATTGTAGACCGAGCCTCAAAGGACCCCTCAAGTCCTGCCTTGCGACTTGAGCAGACGCCGATGTCTGGGTTATATTAATATTACTGTTTAATCGCGATAATTACCCGTATAGTCTACGGGTCGCACCAATCCATTAAGCTGTTCCGGGCCCTTATAAAAGAGGCCCATAGCCAAGATCCACATGTTCTGTGGGTCAGCAAGATGATGCAAGTCTTTCTCTTATAGTGCTGACGTGTAGCGTACTTATTCGTACATTACGTGATATGTGCATTGCAAGACTTTCTTGCCATGCGTCACCTCCGGATAGGTCAGTCAACTGTTGACTCTGGTCAACTTTGCTTTAGACAAAGACCACACCTACAATATGTGTAAAGATGTGTTCAAAATCGCCTCACGACATTAGCATGAATCTTTCGTAGGGTAGATGTCACGACCCAAATCCAGCAGATTTGAATACTGTGATCGGCCAGTGAGTCCGCCTCACCATAGGCCTCTATTGTTACTTCTTTTTTTTTTTTTTGAATATAAATAACTCAATATTAATAGAAGCAAACTCAAATTAATAAATTCCTTTATTAATTATACTAACGGCAGCATGGTTACATTTTCCTTTATTCATTACATGATCATAAGCTTAATATATGTAAGTACTTGGCCCGGCCTCTTCTAATTTTGATAACCTGAAAAGGGAAAACTTTCAACGACATAAGCCACTACTTGTGTGAGAGTATGATTTATCAGAGTTATATGATCTACCATGGAATTTTAAAAAGAACTTTTCGTCAATGAAGCATAAGTCATAGAATCAGTTTTCTTGGCTTCAACTGTAACTAAAATCATGGCATGATCCGTTTTTCATGGCTTCAACGGTAACCAAAGTTCGTAAACAAGCCTATACATAACATAACATGCCATAAACATATACGATATACCATCCGACGATTTCTGTGCCCGTTGTGAGGGAGCGACCCCCAATGCACATAAAGTGAATTGATTAATTTAGTTGGACACCTGGCCGTGCCCCATTCCATTCCGCCCTTATAACACCTTGCCCACTGGTATCTTTAACGTCCCCTAGATTCAGGGACGTCGTCCGGATGTATCGTTAATACTATTTTCATAAATTGCAAAAAATATCATAATTCCATGGTGTATTTGCTACAAAAGAATTTCATATGTTAAAATAAACATTTTAGTAAGCTGAAAACATAAATTTTTACAAAAAACTCATGTAACAGAGATAATTCACAACTCACCTTTTGGCATCTGAAATCTACCATACCTTACCGGGTCCTAGAATCACATATCAACAATTAGAAATACTAAAATTATAGTGATGTTATTGTTCCTAACAAAACCTTCATCACAGATTGAATTATTTTGCATTAACTGCATGTTAATGCATTATGAAACCCAACCGCACTACGCTCTATTAATTTCTGGAATTTTTTTTTTAACTTGTTTGCCACAAGCTTTTTATCACACACCCTAGACACTAATAGAGGCATCAAATTAAAATTTGATAATTTTCTAAGCTTGGTAAAGAAAATTGTTAAACAGATGACAATCAAACTGAAAGCTCGCGGTAAATTCCGGAAATTATATATATATATATATATATATATATATATATATATATATATATATATATATATATATATATTTTTTTTCCACTTCATCTGAAATCTGTTATTCCATACAAATAACTAAGGAACGTGGCTTACATACTTTTGCAGATCTATGTGTCTAATTTCTAACAAAGCAACCGGAATGTGTTTCTGAGTTTTCGAGGCTGAGATATTGCCTTTCTCATAAGGTGTGATTGTGCTGTCAACACCGCAAATTTTACGACAATATCTTGGTGTATGATTTTTAGGAATTTATGTACTCTGACTAAAATTCTGAGATTTTAACCCAAGATCAAATACATATAGAGGCACCCTCGGTTAAAATCTCCTAGTATTTCAAGTTTGGGAGCTATGGTGGAAAAATTGTCGAATTTCAACGAACTTGACCTCTTAGAATTGCTGCTTTTTAGGGTCAGTATATTTACAAATTTTTGCCACAAGAAATCTCCTTTATCCTCAACTTAATCATAGCTAACTTAGCTCAAAATATGTATACATGTCATAGGATTAAACTTAGAAAGATGAGAAATATCAGAATTAAATGTAAGGCTATAATAGTTTTACCTTAGATTAGGTGCCTCCTTCATTTTTTTTCCCCCTCCTTGTCCTTAATCCTTTCTCTCTCCCTCTTTCTATCTTTTCCTCTTCTCTTTTACATTTGGTGTGCTGTGTACGTGGAGTGGGAAATAACATATGCCTATTTATAGTAAAAGTCCTATCATCTAGAATTCTCTAATAAAATCCACCCATATCTATAATTATCTTCATAAAATTCCATGAGATTCTATATATAATATCTGTAATAATCTTTTAGTATCAAGTCATTAACTACTATAATCTTGTATTGTCTCTAACTAAGTCTAGGTACGTCTTATGTAATCTATGGCAAGATAGACAAAATCTAGGAATATCAAATAATATTTATGATAGTTTTATGGTGATTAATTCAGCCCATGATAGGATGCGAACTCATCCACTTTCCGGAATACTTTTACTTGTCCCCCAAGACTTCTTGCCTCGCGACCACTCGTGCCTCCTTTTCATGTTAGGGTGCTATTAACAAGGCTGAAAAATTGACACATATGCAAAAAAATACATATAGTGTTTTATAGGCTTTAAGTCACCAAAAATATACTTCCTAAATTTTAACAGTAAACGCTCTGCCACCAGATGTTAACCCTCATTTTATATTCTCTTTTTCTTTTTATCGTTCCTTTTGTTTATTAGCGACGGGGTGTTACAGTAAATGTGCATCAGACGTTTTCAAATACGGACTTTTCTTCTTTGCTGATAGAAAAAAATACAGACATTTATAGATCCGTGCACAAGCATTTAAGGACAAAAGACTTTTGCAATTTTTAATCATGACCATCCTAAAAGTTAGGCAGAGTTTTTTTGTTTTTAGCACCAATTTAAAGCCAATTTTCCATTATGTGTTAGAAACTAAGTTACTAAGAACCAATTTGTTTACCATTACCTACAAGCCAATTTTTTCTTACATACTCTTTAAATTCGCTGGCCTTTTATTGGGCCTTAAACATTTGGGCTGGACTCTTGATTACTTACACCGGGTTTTAGCCTTTACGATCTTTCCTGCTATGCACCGAAATTCCACTCTTTCCTATGTAAATTATTGGAAAATACTATGGGTACACCATTTGTGCACCTCAACTGCGCACAACCCTGATGTGGCAGGCTCATTTGCACCCCAAATGCACAAATAGTGTACCCATAACATTGTTCTAAATTATCTCTACGAGTTCTCACACACATCTCACTGCCAAAAGAAGTTACACGTGAACATTAGGAGTTTGTACTTTTATTCATCCTTGGTTAGGGTACATTCATTCCGCGTCTTATTTTGATGATGGAAATAGTTTATTGTGTCCAGATTCATTCGTTAAGAGCCACACAAAAATTCAACATATAGGTAATCGCTTTATTTAGAGTTTATTTATTTTCTTTAAGGGTCTTGCTAATGTGTTTCCAATGGGCACACTATAAGCACACAAACAAACAAAAAAAATACACACTCTAATATACCTTTTACACTTTTCAATACACTTTTCACACATTTTAAAACTTTTTCAACCTTAGCGTGTGCCTAAATAGGCACAGATTAGCATTTCCCTAAAATTGTCATAGAAACAATTGGATCTTTAGATCAAGCACTTATAAACTGATATTTATCGGATCAAATTCCGCTAAGGGTGTTTTTAGAATAAACTGACTTTTCATGGTTTTTTATGTGATGTATTGTGGGAGAATGACCTGTCTTGGTTTTTGAAAAAAAACTATTTTTTGTTAGTGGAACATCCCCTAAATTTTTGCAAAGGTATAGGTTGCTAATGTGTGCCCATTGGGCACGCAACAAGCACACACAAAAAAAAAAATATTCATTTACGTTTTTCAAAACACTTTCACATATATACACTTTTTACGTTTTTCAATACACTTTCACATATTCATTTACACTTTTCACACATTTCGATACACTTTTTCAACTGTAACGTGCGTAGCATTTTCTGGTGGGGGAAGGTGGAGATAATGGAGGACAAGATCTGGGATTTTAGGTTTATAATTTTTGGCAAATTAGCCTAAAGTCCACAAACAGGGCCCCCTTGGGACATTTAGGCCCGCTTAAGTTTTTATAAGGTCTAGAGTCTATTAATTCAAAAGCATTAATGTCTAAGATCCATTAATAGACAAAAATGCCCAGCTTTACGATGGAAATTAAGAAAAGAGGGCAGAGCTTCACGAAGAGGAAGAGGCCGCGAAACACGTCAAGAGAGACCCGATGCGAGTACCGCTTCTTCCATATCCTCCATTGGCGGCCACACCGTCCTGCTGCTGCAGAGGTTCTTTCGTCTTCTTCGTGGTGTAAGTGCTTAGAGTTGGCTTCGGCCATTAGAAGTCTAGAAGCCAGTTCTCAGATTTCTCGAATGTTTCAATTTCGACGCATGCATTTCGTAACTGGCGGGCTGATCGCACAGAGAGCAGTTCCTTACTCCGTTGAACCATTGTGTTACTAACAAGAAGGGACGGTAATAGTGTGGTATGAAAATCGGGTTACACGGTAACTGTATCTAGCTACTTTGACTGGGGGTTCTAGTAGCTTCAGCTTGTAATTATTTCAAGTGGTAGGGTAATGAATTTATTGCATTCTGACTGAGAGCAAGTTTCAAGACGTGTAATCCGAGTCCAAAAGCTGTAATTTTGTCGATTTATTGTTAATTTGTTATCTCTCATATGCTTGTATGCTCCCTTCAATATATTAAAAAGCTCATTTTCTTTAAGCCCTTTGATCGATTTCTAATTGGTGCTGATGACTAGACATAAGTAGGGTTTGTGTTAATACCAGGACCTATTATTGTTTCAATTGAGATAATGTTATCTCTTTCTTTATTTTGGTAGATAAAGAGACTGTGTTACTTAAAATGTTGTTATCTCTTATTAAGCTGAGATATTCTTATCTCTTGCAAACGGGAGAGTTCCGAAGCAGGTGCGGTTGACGGAGGCGGAAGATTCTGCAACTGTGTAGCTGAGATATTCTTTTCAGTGTTTGGTTGCACTTGAAAATTGTTCAATTTTACTTTTTATTTTTCTCCTACTCTGTTTCCAAATTTTATTATTTTACGATTTTTTTTCCCTTGTTCAATCATTAACTCAAAACACAAGTACCAATTGCCAACATATATGTATACATATGGATATGAATTTTATGAACATGCTTAATCTGATTTGTATTCACTAATTTATGAACTTGCTTTGTTGTTTGTGGTGATAGATATTTGTGGAATCTAATTTTCAGATTACATACATTGAGATATGTAGGCCTTATAGAAGCACGTGCATCGCACTTGTTCGGCACTCATAAGAAATAAATGGGTGGGTTTGCTAGTTTTTCATCCAGGGTTTAGTATTGAAAGGAAGATACTGAGCAAGAGAGAGAATAGACGGGTTTGCGATAATATTTTTCGTTTAATGAAAACAGAATCTTTCACTTTGTAGAGCGTTATCTCTTGTTTTATTTTTGTAGATAAAGAAATTGTTTTAACTGAGATACCATTATCTCATACTTTGTTTTCATAGAAACATAGACTGTGTCAGTTGAGATAACATTATCTCTAACTTTATTTTTGTTGATACAGGGATTTTTTTAGTTGAGATACCGTTATCTCATTCTTTATTTTCATAGAAACCGAGACTATTTGAACTGAGATACCGCTATTTCATATTTTGTTTTTGTAGAAAAAGAGACTATTTTAGTTGAGATAGCTTATCTATTGCTTTATTATTGGAGATATCTCATGCTTTATTTTCATAGAAACAGAGACTGTTTTAGTTGAGATACCGCTATCTCACACTTTCTTTTCATAGAAATATTGTTTCAGTTGAGATAGCATTGTCTCTTTCATATTTTGTTTTTGTAGAAAAAGAGACTATTTTAGTTGAGAGAGCTTATCTATTGCTTTATTATTGTAGATATCTCATGCTTTATTTTCATAGAAACAGATATTGTTTCAGTTGAGATAGCATTGTCTCTTTCATATTTTGTTTTTGTAGAAAAAGAGACTATTTTAGTTGAGAGAGCTTATCTATTGCTTTATTATTGTAGATATCTCATGCTTTATTTTCATAGAAACAGACTGTTTTAGTTGAGATACCGCTATCTCACACTTTCTTTTCATAGAAATAGATACTGTTTCAGTTGAGATAGCATTGTCTCTTTCTTTATTTTTGTAGATATGAAGATTGTTTTATCTGATATACTATTATCTAATGCTTTATTTTTGTGGAAACATAGATTGTTTACTTAAAATACTATTATCTCATGCTTTATTTTCACAGACGCTGTTTGAGTTGAGATACCGCTATCTCGTACTTTGTTTTCGTAGAAACAGATATTGTTTCAGTTGAGATAGCGTTATCTCTTTCTTCATTTTTGTAGATAGATACAGAGATTATTTTAGCCGAGATACTGTTTGAGCTGAGATACCGCTATCGAATGCTTTGTTTTTGTTAAAAAAAAAAAGAGATTATTTAAGTTTTTTTTTTTTTTGCCCTTTGTTAATCCTAATCTACTCTATCCTAAAGGACATGGGGAGGGAGATGGGTGCTTACGAGAATCGAACCCTGCCCACATGCATGGGAGTATAAGGGAGACACCAACTGCACTCCACTCCACTTGCGACCATTTAAGTTGAGATAGCTTATATGTTGCTTAATTTTGTAGACAGAGATTGTTTTAGTTGAGATACTATTATTTCATGCTTTATTTTTGTAGAAACAAAGACTGTCTTGTTATTTCAGGTGAGATACCGTTATCTAATGCTTTATTTTTTAAAAAACAGAGACTGTTTATACTTTGTTTTTTGTAGAAATAGATATTTTTTGTACATATAGAGACTGTTTTCTCCGAGATACAATTATCTCTTGATGGTAATTTTTAATATACAGAGACTATACAAGGTGAAATATTGTTTCTAGCATTTTGTTACTATTTTTAGTTGAGCTACCGTTATTTCGTGGTTTTTTTTTGTAGAAACAGAGATTTTTTTAGGTGAGATAGCACTATCTCTTACTTTATTTTTGTAGACACAGAGACCATTTTAACTGAAATACATATTGTTATCTCATTCTTTATTTTTGTAGAAACTTAAATTGTATCCGTTGAGATAGGCATTATCTATTTTTGTTTTTGTTTTTGTTTTTGTTTTTGTTTTTGTTCCAACTGAGATACCTTAATCTCATACTTTTTGTTTTATAAAAAAACTAAGAAGAAAGAAAGAAAAAGAAACAGCAATTGCCCACCCAACTCGTCTATTAATTTGCAAACTACCACATCCTCACTGCCAAAGCATGTGAGAATCCTCATTTTCCCCTGGGAACTTGTACTCTTTCTTTTTCATTTGAACTTTGACTTTTATCTTCTTCAAAAGAGATGGTAAAAAAAAGGGAAAAATTCAAAAAAACCCCTGACCTTTGGACCGAGTATTATAGAGACACCTGACCTTCAATAAACGTTAACTAAACCCCTGACCTTTGCATTCCGTTATCATTTTACCCCCTCCTATTTCCCGTCAAAATGCTAACGGAGAAGCTTAGGTGGACTCATGTGGGACCACTTTTCTCTCTCATTACACCTTTTGGAGGGAAATAAACCCCTTCATCCCGCCAGAACCATTCCTCTCTCTCCTCTGGTCTATTTATAACAGGGCTGACTTCCCTTCTTACTCCTTCACCATTGCCAACAATCTTATGTGGATTCATGTAGGACCACTTTTCTCTCTCATTACACCTTTTGGAGGGAAATAAACCCCTTCATCCCGCCAAAACCATTCCTCTCTCTCCTCTGGTCTGTTTATAACAAGGCAGACCTCCCTTTTTACTCCTCCTTCACCATTGCCAACCCTAAAAAATGAGATCTAACTCTGAAGTTTTGAGACATTGCAACAGATCAAGGAGCACTGATGTCACCAACTTCTTGGAGGACAACCCTTGTCAGGTATGTGGCAACCGAAGGGTGCTTCAAACTTCTTGGACCAATGTCAATCCTGGAAGGAGGTTTGTTGATTGTCCCAATGATAGGTGCAAAGATTTTGGATGGTTTGACCCCCCAATGTGCCCGAGGTCTGTGCAAATAATTCCTGAGCTGCTGAGGGTGAGAAACAACATGGAGAAGGAGCTCTCAATGAGGAAGAAGAAGGAGAAAATGCTCTAGATTTCCCTAGCAGCGAATTGGATCATGTTTGCTTGTATTTGGTTCCTAAAGATGTAGGCTCTGTGGTGGTGTTTGTATGTGTTTTTATGGTGGTAAAGGTAGGGTAATGGCAGGTGTTGTGGTGGTGTCCTTTTATGTATAGGTTGTTTTATGAGACATGGAAGATGTGGTGGTGTTTAAGATGTGGTAGTGATAGCCATTCTGTTTACGCCTTGTAATCCTATTAACATCAGTTGCTTAATGAAGGTTCAAGGGTTATGGTATGTTTTTGTTAGCAACACTTGAAACAGAGCATTCAATTTGTAAGAAATGGGTCAATGAAAACAGAGCAAACCAAGCATTTCCAAGCATTGAACAGAGCATACAAAATTGCTTTAACAAATATGGTAACTATCCTTTCATCTCTGAACAAACTATTCATCAAAATGCATTCCATGGTCAGAAGCCTATTCCAAGGTTCAGAGGAAACTACTCAAACCAGAAATAGCATCAGACTTAACAGCAACAAACAAAACAGAATCATCATAGCCTCCAAACCAAAATGCATTCCATAGTCCAACAAACAAAGCAGAAATTATGATACAAAATTAACAGACATGAACAAACCAAAGGCTCAATGGCTCAATGGCACTTGCAGTTGAAGGTTTCACAAAACAAAGGTTTCACTTCCAGTTGAAACCATTACAATATCAAGTCCCTAATAAGTCAGTTCCACCCACCAACAATAGCCTACATAAACAGAGGGCTACATAAACAGAGGGAAACAAAAAAGCCATAATGCCCAATCTCTAGTTCAAACCATTATAATAAAATCTTCAAAATAACAAAAGTCTTTTTATCTGCATAACAAAAGTCCCTCCCTATGGCATGTCTTTAATTAACAAAAGTCCTCCTCCACGGCATCATCACCTTTGTTGTCCAAGTCATTTCCCTTTAGTACCAAGTCTTTTTATCTGCATAATAAAGCTTAATGAAAACCAGAATTTGACTATAAATTCTTTGCTTAGAAGTGCAAATTAAACTCACACTTAATTTTGTTCTGTACTGACATTAACCTGCACCTGCCCCTGCACTTGTTCTGCACTGACATTAACCTGAACCTGCATCAACCAAATTGTGCATGTGGTAACAACATTTCAAAGGAAGTAAGCCCATTCAAAGGTGAGAGTTAAGGTCAAGAATACAACTTACAGCTGGTGGTACAGCTGGTACACCTGAGCTTCCTATGGCAGCATTTACATCACCACTGGCACCATCATTTACCCTCTGACCCTTGTTTTTGCACCCCCTTTTGTTATGTCCCACTTTACCACATTTTCTGCAGGTCATTTTAATGCCACGTCTGCCCATTCTACATGGATCCTTGGGTGGTTCCTCAGGTTCCCTCCTTCTTGCCTTCTTGGGTCTACCAGCCCTCTTCTTCACATCTGGTGGTAGTAATGGCACATTATCAGTTGATGGCCACATGTCCTTGCCATTGATTGGGCCCATGGAATTTTCATATATCTTCATGTATGTCTCAACCTTATAACAGTCATCCACATAGTCCAGTGGTTCCAAATTGTTGAACCCCAGTGCTGCAATTGCATGTATGCAAGGGATCCCTGAGATTTCCCACTTCCTACAACCACAATACCTCTTTGGAATATTGACTTTATATTGAGCCCCATTTGGACCTGCAACTTCAAAATCATCATTGCTACACCACCTGGGAACCCACCCCTTTGCATATTCACTCCCAATAAGCTTCTCTATGGTTTTAACCACCTTGGGACAAACAACCCCATTGTACCTCATCATTGCAGTCCTCTTCTTCTTAATAGTGTCCATCAGGATCAACCTTATGCTTTCCAACATACCCACTATGGGTTGATCCCTAGCCCCCAAGATGCACGAATTGAAGCTCTCAAACAAGTTGTTCAGAAGAATGTGACATTTAGTGTAACTGCTGAAATGTGACCTGCTCCAATGGACAGGTGGTCTCTCTGACAACCAGTTATATGCATTGGCATCTATTTGTTTCATCTCCTGCATTGCTCTATTAAAGCTTTGTACAGTAGTTGCCCTGACAGCCTTCCACAAGATGTCCTTAAGTACTAACCCCTTGAAGTCTTGTTTGAAATTGTTGTACAAATGCCTAACACAAAACCTATGTTCAGCACTTGGATTCAATGTCCTCACTGCTTCAATCAGCCCTTTTTGTCTGTCACTCATAAAGGAATATGCCCCAGTGTTCTAAATGTTCAAGTCTTGACCCAAGAGTTCCAGAAACCAATACCATGTTTTGTATTTTTCCTTCTCCACCACTGCATAGGCAAAAGGGTAAATTTGGTTATAGGCATCCATGCCTACTGCAGTTAGAAGAATCCCACCAAATGGGCCCTTTAAGTGACATCCATCCAATCCAATTATTGGTCTGCATCCCAACTGGAACCCTCTTTTGAGTGCACCCCATCAGATGTATAGCCTCTTAAACTTGGCCATTTCTTGAGGACCAAGAACAGGTTTCACTTGAATCTTTATGGTTGTACCTAGATTACACTGCCTAATCTCCTCCACATAACCCCAGAGTTGACCAAACTGCTCAGTTGCACTCCCATGAATGATGTTTAGAGCCTTTCTCTTAGCCCTATAGACTTTCTGAATATCTACCTTGCATGTCCACTCTTGTTGAATGGTTGTATGCAGGGATGCCACTGGCCATGTTGGGTTGTTTCTTATCCTGTTGCAGTACTTATTTACAATCCAGTTACTACTAACCCAAGGAACATCATAAGATCTGATGCATTTATGCTGGGGTGTGTGTGTCTTAATCCTGTACAATTGATCAGCAGGCACATATGAAGCATAACACTCCCATGGGCATCCTTTCTTGCAAACTGCCCTTACCTTTTCCCTATCACTCTTCAAGAACTTAATTTTTTTGCCATGCTTGATTGCATACTCCTTCACTGCATCTCTGAATTGGGAGTGGCTTTTAAATTCCATGTCTACGATGAAAACTGGGTTTTCCTTGTTAGTTTGGTCATTAAACACTTTGTGTTTCTTTTTAGGCTTAACTCCATCTTCATCTGAAGAGGTACAAAGGCTATCCAACTCATCTGATGATGAGCCACAGTAACCATCAAGTTCTCTCAACTCTTCAACAATTGATTCATAGTCAGTAGTATGACTAGGCCCACCCAAGTCAGCATCATCTTCATCTCTGTCTATATTTGCCTCATACATTTTGTCATCATCTGTCAAGTCATACTCACTGTCATAAAACACCTCTTCATCATCACTAGTATCTGAAGAAGAATCTGGGTCGTACTCATCACTTGTATCCCCAGTTATTTCAGCTTCTACATGGCCTTTACATTTACTGAAATCCTCCAAAATTCTTTGCTTAGAATACCTGGTAGCACAGGGTTGTCAACTATAGTAGTAGATTGGGCCTTACCTTTGGATGGTGGCATAATTGTGGTCCCAGAAATAGGTGAGCTACTGGTTCGAACCACAAGCCCAACAGACCTCTTATTTGTGGTCTTCTTAGAAACTGGGGTAGAGGTCTTCTTGGACCTTGGGCTTATGGTTGTGGTCCTCTTGGACCTTGGACTTATGGTTGTGGCCCTCTTTGTTTTTGGGGTATTCTTTGTGGTCCTCTTGGATCCAAGGCTAATGGATGTCACATTGGGAGTGGGAATATTGTCACACTGACTGAATTGTGTGGCAAAATAGTTATCTATCTCAATTATTGAGTAGACCTTCACAACTCTGTCTCCATTACATAATTTACTCAAACCCAAGACATCAGCATCAGACTTAATTTTTGAAACAACACTACCACCACGTTTAATACAAAAATCTATGGCTTCAAACTCATAGCCCAATTCCCTAATCATGTGCCATAACTCAAAGATTGATAGCTCATCACTATGACACTTATCGAAATAGTTTACAGAACCACCAATGTAGTCATGCCCAGAAGTACCACCCCAATAGCCCCCATGATGCATTTCGATTGTAAATTCATTTGACCCTCCATCTGTAAATTAAAATTTCCAGATTGCATAAAAAAAATTCAGTAGGCATAAAAACAAAACACGAAAAGAACTACCAATTTATCATTCAAGCAACGAACAAGAGTTAAATATGGTTAAAACTTTAAAACAAGTAAACAAACTCCATTATTGCGTAAAAAAATCAAAAATTCCATCTCATACTTACCATAGTGCAGTGGTCCCCCTTGTTGGTTTCTCAAAAGCCACACCATTCTCAAATTGCAACGAACAACTCCCACCAACAGCAATTGATGAACACGGTCTCTCCAAACTCCCGATTTCTGAAGTTAGGGTTTCAAATTGAAGGGATGCAACGAACAACGACCACAATTTCAATCAGGGGATGTAAGAACCCTATTTCACCCAAGTCTATTTCACCCGATTTATGAAATTAGGGTTTCAAAATGAAGGGATTTTGGGGATTAAGAGGATGCGTGTATCTCACGTGATTTTTTGGCGGTAAACACCATTGCTTCATACATGTAGGCATCGACTACCCCAGCAAGTGGTCCCACATGAGTCCACATAAGCTTCTCCGTTAGCATTTGGACAGGAAATAGGAGGAGGGGGTAAAATGATAACGGAATGCAAAGGTCAGGGGTTTAGTTAACGTTTATTGAAGGTCAGGTGTCTCTATAATACTCGGTCCAAAGGTCAGGGGTTTTTTTGAATTTTTCCCTAAAAAAAACTATAAGAACAGAATAGCTCCCAGACTCTCTCTCATACGGACAGACAACATCGAAAACAAATCTTCATTTCTAAAAGCACGGGCCAAACCAAAAACCACCTAACCTCCGACCATCAAATTGCAACGGAGCTTCTAGTCTCAGCTTTTCCGGCGGATCTCGGTTGGATCCCCCGCACTTCTGGCACCTGGAGGCCACAAACATTATGATTGTACGAGGCACGAAGAATATTGAGATCCAAGCCATTTCTCTATGCAAGCGACATGCAATCCAGGGGCGCCACACTTTGGCCACCATCGGATTTCGTCCCCGACGATGAAGTCCGTCAAGCAAATTGCGTAGTCAGAGGATTTATTGGCGTGTTCGACAGCGTAAGTATTAGGGAGAGAATTAAGGATTTTCTTCTTCAGGCTATTGTTCGCCGGCTATGGAGGAGATGAACTGCCCGACTTGATTTCTTCATCGACGAGTTGCACTACCCTTTTTGTGTTTGGGGGTATTTTTGAAACGTTGGGACAATAAAGGATCTCCGGCATTGAAAACTGTTTTAATGGACCAATTGTACTTCCACTCCTTAATCATGTCCTTTTAGCCAAGATGCCCTATAATTTTTCCTTATTAATTTGTTTTTTAAGTTTGTGTCCAAATTGCAACGGGAGTAGGACTTTCTAGTTTCTACTGTTAAAATGGGAATGTATATAAGCTTAAGGAAAAATCAAGTAACAATGCTATCGTATAATAAAATTAAGAGTGTACTCGCTTATTTTTTTTATTTTCTTGTGAATTCAAGAGCTCATAAGCTAGCTAGAATGAATCTAAAATTACGTCTCTTATAAGGATATCAAATCAATTTGTCTTCCGTTTATAGCTCTGGTTCAAGTTCAACTCCTACCAAGAGCAAAATACTTTGGGCCACCCTTTCCACAAGTCAAATCTTGTGTGAAATACTAACTGTAAAGGATAAATTACAAAAAAGCCCCTGAAGTTTCGCCAAATTCTTAAAAAAACACCTGGACTTCGTCCGTTAGCAAAACGACACCTGAACATTATATTCCGTCAACAAAAAAGTCCCTACCATCATATTCTGTTAATGTTTTTGACAGAGCCAGTTAACGATGGTTAACTCCCTCTGTTATCTCTATTATCTCTCTCAAAACGACACCTGAACATTATATTTTGTCAACAAGAAAAGCCCCTATCGTCTCATTTCGTGATGTCAACAAAAAAAAAAAAAAAAACTCAAAATTCTCAATTCCCAGTTACCCCTTACAAGGAAAATCACCACCACCACCACCATCCACAATTCGAACCCACTGTACGACCACCACCAATTCATCTGATTTTTTTTAATTGATACCCATATAAACTACAATTTGTACTAGATTCATCCTTTTGGTACATTATCCATCGCCAACGGACTGCACGTGTTGGCCCAAGGGAGAAGAAGATCCTGTGCTAGTCAGAGATGGGGGGTGGCTGTGGTTTATGTGTGTGCCCCATTCCAGGCTCCCACACGAATGATCCAAACTGTTGATTATTTTTTAAATACTTTTTTGAGTTAACCCTGAAAAATTCAACTTAATCGGATAAATGTAAGTGGCTGATCAATTTGTTCAAGGTTTCATTCTGATTATAAGATCCTGAATTCTGAACGAAAAATTTGACGATTCGATCAAACACTTACATGTATCTGATTGACTTAAATTTTTAAGGTTAGCTAGAAAAATTATTTGGAAAATAATGAACGGTTTAGATCATTCATCGATACATCATAGAGCATGTTTTTGGAAAACTTATCCTGGTGCACAACCAAAATGGTAAGTAGGTTTGGGTCCACATAACCCCAACTTAACGCCAATTTGGGGGTTAACTCTCTCCGTTGGTTCCTTCTGTTGGAGACATCATGAAATGGGACGAAAGGGGCTTTTTTGTTGACAAAATATAATGTTCAGGTGTCGTTTTGAGAGAGATAACAGAGATAACGGAGGGAGTTAACCATCGTTAACTGGCTCTGTCAAAAACATTAACAGAATATGATGGTAGGGGCTTTTTTGTTGACGGAATATAATGTTCAGGTGTCGTTTTGCTAACGGACAAAGTCCAGGTGTTTTTTTAAGAATTTGGCGAAACTTCAGGGGCTTTTTTGTAATTTACCCAACTGTAAAAGGGTGAAGTCATGCGACTCAAGGGTACGGTTAGTGTCTTGGTGGGATCGTTTCAAAGATTACAAAAAAAAAAAAAAAAATGAAGAAGAAAAAGGAAGTCCGCTATGTTACAAAAAAGAAATAAATACGTACGACGAACTAGTGTTTTTGCACCATGAACATTTAAAAAGGACGTACGCTCCCAAAACAAGAACAATTTTACAGATCAGCAGTGCTACATATACCATGAAGAACACATAGAAATTGTTTAGAATTCAAAATGAATGGCTCAAATTCACTCGGAGTAAATCCGAGCCACTAATGTTAAAATATGGGCAAATTTTCTGGGTACTTATCATTTCCCTTTTACCCCTTTATGTATAGCTAAACAAATAACAACCCATAGACCCATTACATGCCATACTTAAGTACTTGTGCTAACGGAAACATTCGTACAAGTATAGACTGAGCAAAATGCCTGAAGACTCGACAACAGCATGATCAATATAACTGCAAGAACCGTAAGAACCTTCCAAGAACTATACACATACTTCTGTACGGACGTGTAAAACCGAACCTTCTTCGTATTGTAAAAATAATTGTTGACATCTCCAATGGCCTTATCGATATACGACACATTCGTGAGCCGAACGGATTTGCTCATCCCATTGAAGAGCTCTGCAGTGTCGGCATCGCTCTTTAGACTGTTTACAATGATTTTCTTTTCCCTCAGCAGCGTGGCGTCTTGAACCGTGTCTATGATCCCGTTCATTAGCTCTGTGTACCGTGCAAAAACGAGGGATTCTGATGCTATCGAGGCTTCGTAGGCCACCAAGTTTCTCATCACCACTTCGGAATTGATATTCAGGGTGATGACAGGGAGATAGAATTTCTTCGCTTTCGTGTCGAATTTAATGCTCGTGATGTCGCCGGAGGTGGGGCAGAACTCCACTCCGACATCACGAAGATTCGACACTGAAGGAATCATGATCTCCTCGACCTTGGGAGTTTTTTTCTCCTCATCACCTTCGGTGTTTTTGTCGTCGTTACCTTTTGAGATCCCTAGTGGACTGGTAATATAGTTCAATGAAAGGCCTATTACCACCTTAATGGGTTTGGTAAATTTACTTACTAAAGTTAGCCCTGAAAATAAGTTCCAAAGCTCAACAAAAACCTTAGTCGAATTACCTGAATCACAGGTTTGTTTTCCATCTATGTTCAACGCGCCTAGTTTTTCTGGATTGCCGGGTTCATTGGGTCCCGGCAATTCGGGTACAGTCAAGTGGTACAAGAGGTCCAACAAATGTGATTGGTTGGAAACCTGGGACAAAGGGAGGTCCTCCCTCAACTTGAGAGGCGAAAGCGCTTTGCAGAAACCCATCAAGATCGAGGGCAACTGATTATAATGCACGTCGAGCCTGGAAGTTTGGATGGACAAGATCTTGCTCAGAACAAAGATTGGAATTTGATTTTCGAGCATCACTATGTCGCCGAGGATTTCACTATGAGCTAGGTTTTTACCAGAAGCGTCGAGTAAAAGAGCAGTCGTTGTACAAGAGGTTCGACCATCTTTTTTGTTGACGTAGCTATTAAGAAAATCAAGCAAGAACATCCCATCAATGGCCATGATCCAAGCTAGGGTATCGTCGTCAATGTCCAAGAACTTATGGTAACAAGCTCGGACATTATACGCAACCTCGTTGAGATTACCGACAAGTTGCTTGAATTCAAGGCTTTTGAATTCCTTTTGAACCCTAGTTGCCGCAGCAACTTTGTACCTCTCCATCTTATAGAGCTCGGGCTTGAACCGGTGATATGGCCCTAGCCCTATGAGCCGAGGGATATACGCTTCTGGCTTGAAAGAACTTAATGTTGTGGGGACATGAAAAATTGAAATAGGAATATCAATTATCTCAACCCTAACTTCCTCATCAATGATCTTGCTAATTTGGGTAACCCATTGTCGTTCAATAGATCTTGATTCGAAAATTGAGTTTGAGGCCATTTCTGTGAGGTGAAGCTAGCTAGTAGCTTAAAATCTATTGAGGGTGAGATATTAGGAATTAGGTTGGTTACTTGGTTATATAGGGACGGTGGTTCAATGGTGCTGACTAGTAGGTTAGGTGCGGCTTCCATCCACTTGCATCCTGACTCATCCACATCAGATAACTATTCCAATTAATTTCCAGCCACCAGAATTGAAGTCCCCCCTTTTGTCTCACTTTGGATATATTTCTCCTATATAAACTCAATTTTGCTACAGTCTACGAAAGTTTTGCTACGGCCTATTGAAACTCAATTTTGCTACGGCCTACGAAAGTTTTGCTACGAAAGTTTCACGAAGCGTAGCTGGCAATAATTTCGTGGGTCCCAGGGTGGGGGCCACTAAGTGCTGTAATTGGGAAATTGGTCAAAGCAAAAAAGGGGAAAAAAGAATGTAAGCAAACACATATACCATTAAAGAGAAAGACCAGAATCACACCTGTTGAGATCAATTTTCCCAGGTATATTAATTAATGTTCTTGATTCTTAACTTAATTCTTCTTTTTAAGTTTATGAGAAGAACATAATAAATCTCAAAACCTTGAAAATATGTGATGTAGATTAGGGTTTCAAATAGAACCCTAAAACATAAAATTATCGGAAATATTACCCCATTTTATCACCGTATAACTCTATTGAGATGTGTTTTCAATAATCAAAGACTTTGGGCCAACCTTTAGTTTGTTATATTGTTGGTTCTACGGAAACACCTAAATTTTTTGGATAACAAAAAATATACTCCGGTTCACAAGAAAGTAGTAGGTTTTTTTTTTCTTCTCGAAAATTGCACATCTTTTCATACAAGAACAATATAGGACGGAAGGATTAATTTTATTAGATGGCTTATCCGTTGGAATTGTTTTCGACTGGTTATTTTATGCATACAACTTATAGTCATGAGTGTTGTTCCATTGTGGGACCTTGGTACTCTTTTGTATTTCTGGTGGGTATTGTTAGTTGCTAAGACAAGTTAATGTTTTTTGTTTCTCCTTTTCTCTGTTCTAAGTTGTTAATCTTGTTACTACCCTTAAAATTTTGCAAAGGATTATGGAACAAGAAGTATCAAGTGATTCAAGTGTAGAGATTAGAGATGCTACTGAGAATGACTTGGAGGACTGAGAACATGTGATGGAACAAATTGAAGACCCTAAGGTTGGAATGAGATTTAACTCTGTTGATGAGATTCATAAATATTATGCGGCCTACGCCAAGCAAAAGGGTTTTTTCCATAGTAAAGAAAAGCTTCAAAAAGGGAGGCGATGGTGAGATGAAGTACCTAACATTTGCATGTATGCGTGCCGGAAAGCCAAGGATTAGAACCAGTAACGCTGTTAGATTGAGACCACGTACAATCGTAAATGGGTTGCAAAGCTGGGCTTAACCTAACACTTTGTGATGGACAATGGATATTGCGATCTTGTGTACTTGACCACAACCATGGAATGAGCCCAAGCAAGTCTCGATTTTTCAAGTGCAATAGAGTTCTTCCACCGCATGTGAAAAGGAGGCTTGAAATAAATGACAGTGCTGGTATCAGAATGAATAAGAGTTTCTTCTCATTAGTGGTCAAGGGAAAGGGACATAAGAAACTTCAATATCTGGAGAAAGATTGTAGAAACTATATGGATAAGATCCGTCGTTTACGTCTCAAGGAAGGAGATGCAGCTGCAATGCACAATTAATTTGAGAAAATGAGAGATGACAATTCCGACTTCTACTACACCATGGACTTAAAAGAAAAGGGGAGCTTGAGAAATGTATTTTGGGCCGATGCCAGAAGTAGGGCTGCAGCCAAAGAGTTTGGTGATGTAGTTACATTTGACACCACATATTTGGTGAATAAGTATGACATGCCCTTTGCTTCATTTGTAGGGGTGAACCATCATGGACAATCTACATTATTAGGGTGCGGACTTATCTCGCATGAAGACACAGAGTCTTTTGTATGGTTATTTAAATCGTGGCTCACTTGCATGTCTTGTCCTCCAATTGCAATAATTGGCTACCGAGATTGTTTTTCCTAATACAAGACATAGGTGGTTCTTGTGGCATATCATGAAGAAGATTCCTGAAAAAATAAAAGGGTACAAAGAGTATAATTCAATCAAATTTCACATGAAACAAGCTGTTTATGATTCATTGACGAAAGAAGAGTTTGAGAAAAGGTGGGACTTTTTCGTGAAGAAGTACCAACTTCAAAGTAACGATTGGTTTGTTGAATTGTATGAGGAGAGATATTGGTGGGTTGGTGCATTTGTGAAAGATATTTTTTGGGCAGGAATGTCAACAACACAACGAAGTGAAAGCATGAACGCATTCTTTGATGGATAGATCAACTCGAAGACCACTTTGAAACAATTTGTGGAGCAATATGAGATCGCTTTGGCAAAGAAGGTGGAAGATGAAAACAGTGAAGATTCCAATTCTCTCAACTCCTATATCCCATGCATAACACTGTTTGAGTTTAAAAAGCAATTTCAAATTGCTTATACAAATAGTAAATTCCAAGAGGTCCAACGAGAGATTGTTGGGAAGATTCCTTGTTCTTTGTCTACAAATACTAAAGATGTGGTAGCTTTATAGTATATGAAGTAGAGGAAGTTGTTCTATTTGGAAAAGATTCTCACCGGCGCGCATGCAACTTTTAGTGTCTACTTTAATGAAGATACTAAGGAAGCTGATTGTAGTTGCCGACTATTTGTGTTTAGGGGGATCTTTTGCAGGCATCAAATTGTGGTATTCATACAAAGAAAGGTTTATGAGATACCTAGCAAGTATACCTTGGATAGGTGGAACAAAATTATAAAAAGAAGCCACACAAAAGTACGGATTGGTTATGACAAGTCTGATGATCTTGAATCATGTAACTATGATAAAATGTACAATGCCTTTTCCAGGGTTGCTGATTTGGCTTTGGATTCTTCTATTAAGGTTGAGAAAGTAGTGACATCGCTATTTAATATAGAAAAAGAGTTGAAAGAAGATCAAGGTACTTGTGGGAATGATTCAACCTTGACTAGCAATGATCTTACATTTTCCGAAGAGGGCTCACAGATTGTTGATCCATTGATCGTTCGTAAAAGGGGGCGACCACCATTTAAAAGAAAACAAAGTAATTGTGATGTCTTCATAAACTTTAATACAAATTATAATGTCTTCATCTAATACATAAATAACAACTGGGGTGGTTCTAGGTCTTCTTCTATCCCTGCGCCGGGTCATTCCCCACTCCGGTAACACTGCCTGCTCCACAGGACTGATTTTCGTAGTATGGATCCTCTCCATCACGATAATCTGACATAATACGTCAGAGTCTTGCAAGCAACATCATGGTATTATGTCAAGGTTGCACAAGTGCAACACCGTGAGCAATAGGGCCCAGCAATTTATGCTACAAAATCAATAACTAGCAATTCTGAAACAATAAGTTTAAAAACGGTATATGATACTTGTGAACAGTAAAACCATACAATGCACCATGCGTGTCTATGCGGATCAGAGTAAACAAGCGCAGAAAATAGTATCTCATTTTCAGTATCTCAAAATGGTATCACGTGACAGTTTCTCAAAACAGTTCATCATTCCAATTCTCATCTGTTTCTCAAAAACATATCTCAATTCTCATCAGTTCTCAAAAATCAATTTCTCGTATGAGTGCCTCTTTCAGCATTCTTCTTCAAATTTAATACATCTCCCATTGTTTGGTTCTTTTACTTCTTTTTAATGGAAAATAATTATGTGCAAGCATGTCAAAGAGAGTTTTGATTCTCCTCCCTCAGATTAACTTTGGAAAACCAAATCTAATCAGGCGATTGTGTTTTATTGGTTCAATTACCTCAATTAAGAGGATTTTTCCTTCAAAGTGAAGAAATGCGAACCAATATACTTAAGAAATCAAAGAACAAGAAAAAAACAAGATACTTTGATTAATAAATCAAAGGTAAACTTACTTCGAAATTGCCTTCAACTTCAAATACAACATAACAAGAACTTCGAACAATTGATTGTTGCAAGAACAACCGAAATCTACTTTCTAATCTACTTCCTAATCTACTTCGAACTGAGTCGAAATCCTAATTCGACTTTGCCAATGAATAAACCAAGCATCATTTGTTTGATAGCTGTTTGTTGAAGATTTGTCCGGGGCTTTTTCACTTTTTGACTTCTTCTATTTATAGGCACTACTTGTGATTTGAACTTCCCGCTTAGAGAATTTGAACTTGGCTTGCTTCAAACTCCATCTTTGCATTTCGAATTGGCAGTTTCTTCCCCCCACCACGTCTGAATTTGAATTCCTCTAATCTTCCTTCAGAAGTTTTGATTTGAATCTACATGGTTGCTTCAAGTAACTCAAATGATTACACGTTAAGGAAATAACTACCTTGCATGACGTACTCCACGTGTCTTAACTGTCAACTACCTTGTTTCATACGTTTAAGTGTGGAGTTCATGCATTTATCAGTTGAAATTAAGGCTTCCAAGTCAATTTATTACATCAGTTTGACTTGTAACTACCAATAGCGGCTTTTTAAATATGAATATTAATACGACATCATATTAATTCATCTCTATACCAATAATCCAATGTATCTTCACTGACACATATTTGCCAAATTTTTTGGCATTCTTGATTATGTGTCAATTAATTATTAGATTTGTTAATTTTATATGTAAACATACCCCCCCACATTAACATCGTCATTCAAGGTATTTGAATGCGTGTTAATGTGTTTTTGCCGCTTTGAATTCCCGTAAACTTCTAAAGTGGAAGTTATTGGCAGTTCTTGTCACTTCCAATGAAAAAATTTCGATCAAGTCTTACGTTTCCCATGAGGAATTTACGGATAATGGGCAGTTAATACACACGTTCTCCACTTACAAGAATTTGAATCATTTCAAACTCAGAATTTCATCTATAAAAGAACTCAATTATTGGTAAACTCAATCACCAATTCTCGCTCCAATCTTCATCTTTTCAAACCAAAATAACAATGGTTGATGTTACTGTCACTCAAAATGTCTTCGAAAACATGGACCTTAATGGTCACAAACATGTTGAAAATGAAAATACTGTCACACCAATTGTTGGGGAGATTCGAAGGGACCGCTCTTACGTAGTGGTTCAAATGGAAGATTAGGAGTCTTTTGACCCATGGAACCCTCCAGTTTCACCTACTCCAGAGCCATTTCTATGGGGTTTACCATCTGAAATAATGGTGGTCAAGATGGATGACCCTGCTGGTTTTAAAGGTTGGAGCAAATATCGCTCATTGGCTATAAGTAGCTATTTATCTCCTTTCATTAGAGATGATCCTAACATTATGCTGCTTGACAAACTCATTGCTTTTTGTCTCACTCCTCCATTCTTTAAAGTGTGTGAGATAGAAAGGTTTGGCTTTGCTGGTTATTGTGAAAAGTGAGCAAAAGTTCCAAACACATAATTAGAGCTTCATATTTTGCTTGATTATTTGTACATTCCTTTTCATTTATTTGAAATCCAAATTTGGTTTTCAAACCTTGAGGAGACTGTAAAACAATTTCAATCTCAGCCATTTGAGATGTTTTCGAATCATCGAACCACATTTTCCATGGTCTGATTGTTACTGTATCAACATCTGCTATTTCTGGAGTTTTAATTTCATTTGGATGATCAGCCAAAATGTTAGCCAACGCTTGCCCTTTTACTGACTTTTGGGGAACATACACAAGGTTGAATTCTATCAAAGAAACAATCCATTTCCCAATTCTGCCAATAAGTACAGGTTGAGATAATAGATACTTCATAAGATCAGTTTGGGAAATTACATATGTTACTTTGGCATCATAAAGTACTTGAGTTTCTTCGAAGCAAAGAACAAAGTTAAACATAACTTTTCTACTGCAGAATACCTACTTTCACAATCATTAGGAAATCTACTTAAATAATAGATAGCTTGTTCCTTGCCTTCATCATTGTCTTGAGCTAACAAAACTCCTATTGAGTCATGGTTTGCTGCAAAATACAACTTTACGGGCTTCCCTTTCTCAGGTGAAACTAGCACTGGAGGATTGACCGAGTACTCCTTGATGACCTTGAAAGCATCATCATGCTCCTTGGTCCATTCGAAGTCTTCTTCATCCTTCAATTTCAACAAAGAAGAAAATATTTTAGTTTTCCCTGCAGTATTAGATATAAACCTTCGAAGAAAATTCAATTGACCAAGAAATTTTTGTAATCCTTTCTTGTTCGAAGGAGGTTTAGCCTCAACAATTGCTTTAGCCTTATTTTTATTAACTTGAATACCTTTGTTATGAAACCAAATATCCCAAAAAATTTCTTGCCATGACCCCAAAATCACACTTAGTAGGATTACACGTTAAGGAAATAACTACCTTGCATGACATACTCCACGTGTCTTAACTTTCAACTACCTTGTTTCATACATTTACATGTGTAGTTCATGCATTTATTAGTTGAAATCAAGGCTTCAAAGTCAATTTACTACATTAGTTTAACTTATAACTGCCGATAACGGCTTTTCAAAGATGAATATTAATACGACATTGTATTAATCCATCTCTATACCAATAATCAAGTGTATCTTCACTAACACATATTTGCCAACTTTTGGCATTATTGATTACGTGTCAATTAATTATTGGATTTGTTAATTTTATATGTAAACACCCATCACTAGAAAGTTATTGGTCTGTTTAAGTCTCCTTTCAACAGGCGTCACCAACCTTTCCGCTCGAGGCCTCGGCCGTTGTGCATCACCAAACTTAACAGCCTGTTTGCACGATCCGTCCGCCCCATGACTCACACGACACAGTCCCGGCCGTCTCATATCACTAAACTTAACCAGTCTGATTATGAGGTCCGTTCCTCGTGTATTGTGCACGCTTAGCCTAATCCTGCAAGCTCTCCCCCTGGAACTTGAGGTGGTGCTCTCGTTACACTACCGTATTTCATCCCCAGCCTCCAAGTTTTCCCCGCGGAACTTGAGGTGGCACAATCTCATTTCATCATATTTCATTTCATTTCCCAAAAATTTCATTTCTCTTTTCCAAACACATTTTCATTCTCATCTTTAATTTCTCATCAACAACTGTTCAATATTTTTCAAGTCCCGTGTCGTAACGTATTGTGTACGTGCTCAATGCCATATGCTCAAAATCATGCCCATGCAATATTCTATAAACTTTTCTCAAAAATCATTTTTTCCTCAATGAAATTTCCCACATAAAATCATGCACTTTAATGCACCAACTTCCAAAAAAAAAAAATTACATTAAAATCCTCATATAAAATCATGCACTTTAATGCACCAACTTTCTGAAAAATTATGTTTTTCTTCATAAACTTTATTTCTTAACAAAATCCAATTTCTCTCTTTTTCTTTTACAACTCCTTTTATTTCTTTTCTAAAGAAATAAATTTAGTCAACTTTCTTTTTTTTTTAGCTAATTCTCTAAAAAGACTTTTTTTTTCTAGAAATTTCATGTCCAAAAGATTTAATCCATTTTTGTCATAAACTTTCTTATCATAATTTTCAATCGAGCAATACAAATCTTTCTTTTTTTTATTTACCCAAAAAAGAAATCTTTCTTTTTAGAAAATCTAACTTTTTCAAAAAAAAAAAAAAAAAACACTTTCTAGAGACTTTCTTTTCCAAAAAAAAATTTTGAGAAAATTTTCTTTCTTAAAAAAAAAAAAAAATCTTCTTTGCACAACAACAACCCTTTTTTTTTTTCAGGAGTAAAATTTTAGACAACTCTTAAAATTTCTTTTTCATCTCAACAACATAGTTATTTTAAACAATATTAGTACTAATTATTTGGTAGAACTTTTCTAGGAAAACATTACTAATTCTTCCCCAACTTATTTGTTACTTAAAAACTTCTAGTATTTCTTACAACAAAACTAACGATCCAAGTGTAAACTTTGTTAATAAAAAGTAAACCCTTTTCCAAGCATAATAAACCTACTAATTTTAAGAAGAACTATTTAATTAGTAAATCAAAAACTTAATCCACTTTATTTATTTAGTTCTTCCAAGAAAAATTAATAGAACAAAGATTAGAAATTTTCTATAGTCTTGAACAAAAATTTCATCTTCTAATTTCCTCTAATCAACTTCTAATCTCCTCAATCCCATTAAACTAATCACTAATTTCATGAAGGAACATTCTAATTAAAAACTAATGAGAACCTTTATCTTCTTTTCAACATGAAATCCTCTTTCCTAGAAACTAAGTAACATGCTTAATACCAAAGTTCATGCATAAATTAACTTAATCAAGCTTCAAATCTACACTTAGAAAACTAATTAGAAAACACTAATTGATCTAGAAATATTTAATTAGAGAGATGGTTTAGTAAACTACCTCAATTTCCGGGTGTTAACCGGAAGCCGATAAGCAATCCTTGGTGTGAAGGCTTCTTAATTTGATCCATGCCACTTTCTTACTAATAAACTTAGTAAGAAGTTAATTAGGGTCTAAGTAGGTAGACTAAAGTGGTAATAGAATAGGTTAGAATAGGTTTTAGTTGGGAAAAGAAAGCACACAAACTTTGTATGGGATCGAGAAAGGTGACAAGTTGACAAAGAGGTGTGTCCTTATATAGCAAAAACTAGGATACCTCTTCCCTCTTGAAATTTTTGGTACTGTCTCTCCCTCTTATGGCCGAACTACACCCAACGGGGGGTGTAAATGTGTGCCATTAATTGGCACATCGGAAGTACATTGGTTGGGTGTAACTCCCACTCTATATGTAGGCTAGTGTCATAGGCTAAGTACTTTGCAAGTTGGAGGGAATATGGCGAAAGTTATGTAGGATGGAAGTATAGCACGTCTAGGGCTTTTGTTGTGTAGAATCTTGCGTGCTCACCTTTGTTGTGGGCTGTTTTTGGGAGCTTATACACACAAAATGTGCATGTGCTAGCATATGGGAGTTACGGTTGAGCTCAATAGGCTTAATTGGGGAAATGTGCTTCCCATAAAACATGGGTGCATGTTTTATAGGGTACTTGGAGGACAAGGATGCTAGGTTACTAGGTTAGAGATGCAGCATTTGATCAAATTGCAAGCATAGCATGTGTTTGTCTAAGTTAGGCTAGGTTTCTTCCAAAAATAGCAAGGTTTGTTCTACCTAGTTTGGGTACAAAAACTTAGCATGTGGGGCTTTCCCTCTCACACACACAATGCACAAGTACACACTTCATTTACTCTTGCATGTGCAAGAGTACGAGGTTCATGCACACCCACCCCTCTCTCTCTCTCTCTCCTCCCTTGGTCAACATATCAATTCCCTATGTGGGAAGAGATAGTACGTAGAGGACAATGGTTGGTTTGGTTGAGGCATTGAACATGGTGGTTGACGGGGTGGTTTGGCAATTATGAGGGAGCTACGAGTGGTTCGGTAGTGTAACGGGTGTGTTACTCAGCCTCGTACACTTGCATGCATAGCTAGGAAACCATTCATTCAAATTAAGAAGAAATTATAATAATTTATAAAGAAAATAAATCAATTAAAGAAATAATTTAATAATTTATCGAATAATTTACGAAAATTTTATTTTCGAAAAAATTTGGGTCATTACACGTATCCCCACCTCCCAATTGCTATTTGACATTCCATGCATACTCCGAAGTTCCTCATTGCAATTCTAATAATCTTCCTTCAACTCGCAAGTTCAGCTTCACTATTACGAGAATTTGTTTGCAACTTTTTTAGTAACTACAAAGTAAGTCTCTAATTGTTAAGAGTTTTGTTCATGGAGTACGTACCAATTGCTCAAAGGAAGGTTTCCATCTCTCACCTTTACGTGAATTTGACTATAGTGTGGGGCATAATTGCTTTCGTTCTTGAGCGTGTATATTTGATTTAGTATTTCATGCTTAAGTTCTTGAAGTATCTAATTTTTTTTGTCGTCTATGGCTATTTTAAATTATGAGAATTTGTTCACGGTGCTGGGATGTAGCTTTTTGTCTGTTTGATGCATGGATAACAAGGAAAAAAGGTTTGCATCGTAATCGTTCCCGGGTATTGAACGGGCATAACGCCAATTAGTAAGATACCAATGTAGAAATTAGTATGTAACGTGAGAGTAACGAGTTCAGAGAGCTCCTTGCAAAATTTGTCTCCGTTTCTGATTTACTTCTATGGACTACCTCAAGTTTGAGAAAACATATATATCGTCCGCGTTATGTGCATTTCTTGTGTGTTTGGTCTAAGCTAGTTTGGGGCATAACGAATGGAACCCTCGAATTGGACTTTTATTCATTAATGGTAATTAATCTTTTCGACACATGATTATCATATGGTTTAATATTGTAATAATATGAGACTCGTTATAAGCCGCCATTCCCAAGACCAGAATCTTAAATATAACGTTTTTAAATTTCGTAAACGGTTTGATTCCTACTTGTCATTTGGTCATAAATCTCTTTAAATGTGTAAGAGTATCATTATCAGGAGCACCAAATTTAATCTCAAAAACACCTTTTATACTTTAGCAAGTCACTTTTTCAAAAAACACAAAATCAGACTCTCTATTCTAACTCCACTATATTAAACTATTCTTTATTTTTACTCCTACTCCCAAAAAAAAACACTACTCTATCATGATCTCCCACTTGTCAGGAAAAGTAATAAAAAAAAATGAGAAGTGAGTGAATGGTGACTACTCAAATTTGAGTAGACACTATAGCCAAAACAAATTGGTGAGGGGAGATAGGTAGCTTGATTTTTTGAGGTTTTTGGGGGATTGGCTCTCTACTTTTGCTTAAAAATTAATTTAGGTAAAATTAATTTAGGTAGCCACATATTGATTTTTTGAGGTTTTTAGGGGATTGGCTGTCTACTTTTGCTTAAAAATTAATTTAGGTAGTCACGTATTGATGCTCTAATATTCTACTTCAACTAGAAGCTGGGGCACATGCAATGCGTGTGCAAGTCGGACTTTATCCAAAATGTATGCACAAAAGTATCCGGTATATCGTTTGATCTTGTGTGCATTGCATGCTCTTTTTTCAAGTAATAAGCTACATTTTAGATACTCCGTATTTAAGCAATATATACTGACAGATTGTACATAATCAAATAATATATTACCCTGCGAATGCTGCCGTCACCTCCGATTTTTCCACGATCGAATACCTGAATACTCTTCTATCAAATTTTTTCTAGTCTGTGGGCAACTTGATCAGTTGCATGTCATATTCTGGAGTCGCAATTGTTCTTCATGTCTATTCCTTTCTCTTTGAATTGAAGGAATACCGTGTTAGATAAGAAAGCATGAAAAAAATATGTAATTAGAGAAGGTAAATTTGATGTGAGATCATGTAAAAGCAAATTGATAAGAAAGCATGAAAAAAAATATGTAATCAGGGAAGGTAAAAATTATTAGGTTAATTTTATGATATCCTACCATTTCAGCCAACAATGTGAACTTGTATTTCAGAATTAATACAATTCAAAATTAACACACTTCAGTTAGAAATTACTGGAAATTGAGATATCTCGTGACAGAAAAAGTAGTCACATTAACTTTTTTCTTTTACTCTTTTTGGTTGGAAAAAAAAAAAAGTGCAGAGTAAAAAAGCATGGAGTAGGCCAAGTGGAAAGTGCATTACCTTTGGATTCAATTCAATCTTTGAATTGAAGGATACAGTGTTAGTTACGAAATTGTTAGAAAAAAAACCTTTGATTAGTCGCTGTTAGCAAGGCTTTAGGGGGGGAAATTGGTAGGAAAAGTTTGGCATTAGTGTGCAATAAGGGAGAAAATTTTGTAGTTGAAGGGGGGAGGGAGAAAGGATGATGATGGGCAGTGAACGTGGGGTGGCAGTTGATTAAAAGGTTATTTACCTTTTTTTTTGCACGGCAAAAAAATTTCATTAATCACTGAAAAATACAATGACTAAAAGGAACAAGGAGAAAGCAACATAATGCCTAGTCCGAGACCCAAACATCGATTGACAAGAAGCCAACCAAATACAACCAATTGGGCTAAGCCCACACCTAAAAGGCCGAAGCCTACAACCAAAAGGCCGAAGCCGACACCTAAAGGCCACAATGCCCAGAATGGAAAAATAGAAACCAAAGCCGCCCAAAGAAGCAGAGTATAGCATGACTTCCCATGATAGCTTTTACCATACGTGGAGCCAATTGCAGCATTAAAAGCCCAAACAGAAAATAGATCATTGTTTTCATCCATAAAGATCTCAGATTCTGAGGACTCCCACCAGCATCAAAAGGTTATTTACCTTTGTAACCTACTACTCTTCTGGGGCAATTACCGTTTTTCATGTTTCGAGAAACTGTAAAAAAAGAAGTTTGTAGGGGTACGAGTGTCAAACACTTTTGCGATAGGGCTTCAAAATAAGGTTACACCAAACTTTTCCTCCCCTTTCTATATTAGAATAGATATCACGAACTTCTTGGTACAGAGGAACATTCATGCATGTATGGAATCTTAACTGACATTTACTTTTCGTACCACGTTTCTGGAAAACTTTCTAGCTTCTCTATTGACTCCGAAAATGAACGTGCACTTGCAAAGACTTTTCTATAGACTCAAGACCGTGAAGATAAGATAAAATAGTGGGTACAAAACCATTTATATATGTACATATACATAATTACATATAACAGCGATATCATGTGGCATAGCTATGGATCAATGAAATTTCGTGATTAAATATGAACATTTGGCATTATTATGTTGAGAATTCTATTCTCGAATGTTAATGAGTTGGCGATATTGTATAAGAGATTAATCAGGGACGGACATAGGATTTGAGTGTTGAGTGGGCGAAATTATAACTAAAATTTAGAATATACGCATGACGGCTGGTGTCAATTATACTATTAGAAATACATTTTTTGATCAATCTTGTACGTATAATTACAAAAGTTCTATGATCGTGTATAACTACATATATGCACATTGTGTATCCATAATCTATTTCAAAAAAAGGGGGAATTAGGTAATTCCCACACTTTAAGAAAAATATGAGATCTCACATGTGAAGTTGGGTGTGTGTGTGTATAGTCCACTTCCAATCAAGTATACTTGATGGGCTTCCCATCAGGTACTCCAATTTCCTGATCAAATTCTCATGATCCGATCCGTCCAATGTGTTTAAAAGGTATTTTTAACGGGCCACACGAAAAATTAGTGAAAAAAATGCCGGGAAGTGCTTGATCCGATTAGTTTTTTCTAAAAGCTATATATATTCATTTTTATTAAAAACTGATCGGATTAAGTCCTTTCTGGTATTTTTTTTCACTGATTTCTCGTAGAGACCCATAAAAACACCTTCTAAACACATTGGACAATTCGGATCATGAAAATTTGATAGAAAAATTAAAGAATTGTAAGAGTCCATGATGGAAATCCCATCAGGTATACCCGAGTGGAAGTTTTATATATATATATATAAATACCCCTAGGGTATTGTTTTTTGGAGATTCCTCGTAGAGGCGCTTAAAAACACATTTTAAAAACATTGAGCGGTTCGGATCGTCGAAATTTGGTCCAAAAAGTCGAAAATACCCCCAAGTCGGCAAGGAAACTTAAATAAGGGTCCCTTATTGGAAGGGGCTCCTATATATATATATATATTACGCAAAAGTCAGAATCATCCGCCCCATGGTCCGTCCTCCCGCGTGAAATTTTATTGCAAGACTTCGATCCGGAAAAGTGGGAAGCAGGCGAGCGTTTATGACTTACGAAAAGTCATTAAGCAATGTGTAGTAATTTGTCTGTTTGCAACTTTGCGTCAATTCCTCATTTCTGGCCTGCAAAATTTCGAGTCACAAGCTAAATTTTGTTTTCTAGTTAATAACCAGTCAAACAGAACTTTTTATGAGAAGTTAGTTGTAAGGGGTGTTCCACTAACAAAAAAAAATAAATAAATAAATTGAAGAACTTATGTTTTGCGACATTATCCTAGATGGGTTTCTATTTAAAATTTTGTAATTCATCAAAAGGGAAAGTGGTTAGAAGTAATATTCCAAAAATAGTTTTTTTCCAAAAACTGAGGCAGGTTATTTTCTCACAATACATCACATAAAAAATCGTGAAAAGCCAGTTTATTCAAAAAACCGACTTACTGGAACACCCCCTAAGGAGGTGTTTGAAAAGTTGGCATGTGAGAAGTCAAGAGCAAACCAAGCTGCTAATTTAACTTTCATTAATTACCTTGTTACGTTATTTACTGGAAAAAAAAGAGAAATTATTTAGTCAATTTACAGTATCACCCTTCCATCCGCCTAGTTTATCAAACACTGGCATCTATTGTTGGCATTTTTTTTAACTCGTCGAGCTTATTTTTCACGCAAAAGTTCAAGTCCATCATATATTGGCATCTTATCTATCTATCTATCTATCTATTTATATTATAAGAAAATATAAAGAAGTCTTGCGAAAGCTAGCTTCAAAAAGGCCATTCCTATTAATTTCTTAGAATTTTGACTCTTATTTTATATATATATATATATATATATATATATATATATATATATATAGGTTCCGTTTCTAGTCCGGACTCCGGACTTCCGGACCTCCGTGATCCGAGCATTTTTTTGACGATCCGATCCGTCCAATGTGTTTAGAAGGTGTTTTCAAGGGTCAACGCGAGAAATCTTCAAAAAAAAAATACCGGGAAGGACTTGATCCAAGCAGTTTTTGCAAAAACTTTATATTTACAGTTTTTGTGAAAACTGCTTGGATCAAGCCTTCCATGTATTTTGTTTTGAAGATTTCTCGCGTTGACCCTTGAAAACACCTTCTAAACACATTGGACGGCTCGGATTTTCCAAAAATAATTTGCAACACAAAAAAATCACTTTTTTCTTATTCTCGGGAGGGTTTGGACTAGAAGATTTCCGTATATATATATATAGGTATATATATTGAGAGAGAGGGGAAGAGGGAGAAACGTGGAGGTTAGGGGAGGGAGAGAGAGACGGAGAAATATGGGGGTGGGAGGAATACATGGGTACAGGAAGGGTTTGAGAATTTTGAGTGAGACATTTTTGGGAGAGAGGGAGTCGGGTTTTATTACTCCGTATATAAAGCTAATAAATTTAATTAGTGATCCTGTAAGAATATTACCGTTATGATGTGATCCTATGCAATTTGAACTGTTATGATCCCATCCTGTAATTTGATTTGCGGACCATACTACCCTTATTAATTATTGTAGTTGTATGTTATAGTCTTATTTGAATTTTATTATCATCAGTTATAGGCCAAAAAATCCAGATGGAATCATCCCGTTTTCAGGATTTTTATTCTCATCAGTGTTTTCCTTTATTGTGTCGATCACCTCATTTTCTATTATATTCTAGTCTTGTTTGAATTTTATTCTCATCATTCATAGGCCAAAATATCCGGATGGAATCATCTTATTTTCAGGAATTTTATTCTCATCAGTTGTTTCCTTTTTTGTTTCGATCACCCCCATCAATTTCTATTTTCCTTTCTTATTTGAATTTTGAATTCTAGCTGTTTTATTTCCTATCCTAAAGTCATTTTGAATTTTAAAAATCTATAGTCCTAAGTAAACCTACAAGGCACGCCCAATTCATTTCATCACTGGGTTCTATCAACTTTACAGCCTATTCGCGTGTATCGGAAAGTTGGATTCAATCAGTTTATCAAGCAACATCACGAGTGATCTCGCAAAGGTATTAAACGTCACCATTTTCGTAGTTCTTTTGTGTGCAACATCATCACTCTTTCCATTTTAATTATCCAATATCAAACTTCTTGTGTTCCGTCCAAACTTGTAGGTTTTGAAGTTTCTGCCTCTAAAATAGGTAGAACCGTTCAACTCCAAACCAATTTTGATGGATGTTTTTTTTTATGGCAGTGGACTAGTTTGAATAGATAAATAAATACACCATGTCTCCCTGTTTAATTTGTAAGGGTGATTTTTGATATAAAGGAATGATTACCCGATTCACCATGTTTGACTAATCATTTGTTATACTCCTTAAGAGAGACGATTTTCATAAAGAATAAATGGGATCATAATGGGCTATGTTTGCTAACTTTCCAAGACAAAGAATTTTTCCATTCTTTGCACGTGGCTTTTGTTCCTATAAAGAAAATGTGATATTTTCCATAGGTGACCAAGAGGAGATGAGGTAGGTGTATGGGAAACAAAAAATCTTTCCTTTATTCTCTCCAAAAAGAGATCTTCCAATGATATAATCTTTTATATATGGACATACAATTTCCGGTGAGTTAAAAAACAAGATTGTTTACTTGATGTAAATATATGTATATATAGAAAACACCATTTTCCGGAAAAGTAAAGAAAATTAGTTGTTTGAAATAAAAATATTTATACGCGAATGGCAAGCGAATTTGCGGTGTGTTAAAAGAAAATAGTTTGATTGATAACATATATATTTATATAGGGAAAGCGAATTTTCGGAGAGTTATATAGGAAAGGTAAAGCAGAAATATAATCTATTTTTTTATAAAAAAAAAATATGCATGATGTGTTGTGCAATGCGTTTACCTCTCGCACAAATAGATGGACTTCTCAGTGGTCAAATTGGCGTAGACAATGGGAGGAGCATCGAGCGAGCAACTACCCTCTAAAAAAAAACTACCCATACACGAATGATGGTTTTGGACAACCCCGGAAAGTGCCAAAAATATCTAACAATCTCCCCCTTTGGCATTTTCGGGACAAAACCAACTTTACTAACACAAAACCAAAAATTACAACTGAAGGAAACAAACACTAGCCTAAACTAGGTCTATCCAATGAAGCTTGAGTTGATTTTCCAATACCTGCAAAGACAGCTCAACAAAAAAACTATGCGACCAAAAGAATATGGTATGAAAAATATCTCCCCAAAGGAACAGTTGTACTCAAAACCTCAAGACTCAACAACACCCAAAATTCTCCCCCTTTTTGTCACGGAAAGACAAAGGAATTGATGGTATCAAAGTGAGACACATGCAACTAAAAAGCATACGAGAGAAGTATATGATATGCAATAACAAGAAGCACGTAGGCCAGTGGCTATAAGAGAAATTCAGAGGCAGGAGGTCATGGGTTCGAGTCGCGGGAGCGTCATCGTGAGGGAGGGATTGTTGGGCCCGGAGTGCCCCCATGGATTTGGTTACACAATGCCACTCCCTGCGACCGCTCTAAAAACAGACTTGCGGGTGCGATGTCGAATGCCATAAAAGACTTAATTGAAACCCTTCCTACCACCAATTGGTTTTAGGAGAGTTGGTGGAAAAGCGGTCCGACAAGTGGTATCAGAGCCGATGGCTGACGATCTATGGGCGGACTCTCCTGGAAGCATCGGTGGTTGTGGGCTTGCACGGAGACTCTCGGAGGAGCAGGAAAAATCCATTGTAACTCTCGATGGAGCAAGAAAAATTCCTGGTGTGTGCAGTAGGTGGTTAGCAGCAAGGTGGCTCTCGGTGGAGTGGGTACTCTCGATGGAGCAGGAAAAATTCCTAGTGCGTGCGGCACCTGACTGGCAAGCAAAGGTGGCTCTCGTGGAGTATGGTGGCTCATGATGGAGTAGGTGCGATAAATAAGCCCTGGTTTGGACACGGTGTTGGAGAGAGAGATCAAGAATTAAGGGGGAGTCAAGTGGATCAGATTGAGGGGGAGCTAGGCCCAATATATGGTTCACACATGAGGGGGAGATTGTTAGGAACATGTGTGAAGGATGAGTCCCACATCGGATAAATAGAAAAAGAGTTGGACCTTAATATACAATTGGATGACTCACCACTTACAAGGCTTAGCCTTTTAAGTGGATATGGGTCATTTAATGTATATTGGGCCCAACGAATGTGGTGGACTCCATGGATACTCCCCAACGGATTGGGCCTGCGCACACGGGAAGAACCTCAGGCGGATCAGACTCCTAACAATATTCACCGTGCAGTGTGCTACACCACATTTTCATGTGTAAATTATTAGATATTAATAAACCATGTAAAAAACATGTTGGAAACATAAGATATTTATAAACCATGTTAATAACCAAGTTAAAAACATGCAATCATGTGGATGGAGACATGTAAAAATGGTCATTGAGAACCTTGATCACTTGTTCTTCATATTTTATGAGGAAAAAAAGGGTTTTCTATTTCAAAATTTGTCCCTAGGATGCCACCTTATGTCATTTGAATGGTAAACCAATAGCCCATGACCGTCTAGTGCAAGTTCAAACATTACTCTGTAATTCTTGAACTATGAGTCCTCCATGATTGGTACCTAACATTACATGGTACAAAGATACACCATAACATTACAGAGTAATTCCAAAAATACATGGTACAAACATGCACCAGAACAAATCTAATTGACTAGCAGTGCTCAAAAAAACAGATGATGGACTTGCGAGCCATTTCTATGGGCTAACAATGGTACAAATGGTACATCAACAAATAACCAAACAATCAACCCAAACGACTTATGGTTAAACGATTCACCATACCAAAGACCATCAATTATCCAAACCATGGATATCCTGTAATCCATGACAATACACATCGGAATGTAAATCATTTTTATCATGGGCATAAAAACAATGACAGCTTGAGAATACATGTTCTCAAACCCCTAAGTTTTGGAGTAATGTTACAATGACAGTTTACCCATGCTACAGGCATGAAAAAATCATAAACCATAAACAACCACGTTTCTGAAATACACTTGCGAGCCGTGATTAACCACCACTGTACTATCCAAAATCCATGAAAACACTTGTAAAATCCACTTATTGATCTAAAAATACAGTCGATTCAGTATTCCCAACAAAAACATGGTGTACTGTAATGTTGAGTATAAAACTTACGAGCCATGACTCGGCCTTGTTCTCGTCGACCGCTTACTATTCACTGCCGATACAGTTTTCTTTGGCCGTCGCCGCCGACCAACCTCTTTTCGTGGTTGAGGATCTTCGCAAAACGGGTTTCCGCAAAAAACGGCACAATGGGATTGTGGATGCTGCAAATCCGAAAAGGGTGGGACGATTTGGGTTTTGTGTGGTGTTTCCCCGAAAAAATAGGTATTTGGGATGGTTCGGATAGGAGTGGGACGACTTGGGATATGGCTGTCACCGAAAAGTTAGGGATTTCCACGGATTGGGACGGTTTTGGTTTTTTGTATTTTATCTCCGAAATTTTAGGGATTTGAGAGGGTCGGGACGGTTTTCAGAGGAAAGTGGAGAAGATGAAGATTGGTTAAGATTTAGTAACCGACTATAAAATATGAAGAGTTTCCAAACCGACCTAAATAAGTGGGATTTAAAATAATTAAAATTTCGTCTGTTTTTTGGGATGGTTTTAGGACTACAATTATTTCCAATTTCAGTCAACAAAATCTATTAAACCCAAAAAGGCAAAAACAAAAAGCAAGGGCTTTTTGGGGATTAATTAGAAATCAGGATGGAATCATAACAACTCGAAAACACTAGGATGGAATCATAACATTTTTATTTGTTTAGGATGGCTAATTAACTGCCCCTAATTACACTTTTTACGAGTAGTTTTTTTTATTTTTTTTATCATACACTTTTTAGTTTTTGTTTTTGAGGAAACGGAAACATATTATATATGAAAATAGAGAGTACAAAACAAAGGACACTACCGGTCCGAAATACAAAAACACAAAAAAAAAAAACAAAACCAAAAAAGAAAAGCCTCTCAGCAGCGATGTCGGACCCAACCTCCTCTCGTAGAGGTGGGTGGCCGAAGGATCGCCTCTGTCCCAAGAATCTAACGCCCACACTACTGCGTCTTCACCACCTGCCGCAGGATCATCACCGGATCTCCACATCTACGCCTTCACCGCCGCCGCTGAAGAGCTCAGGGACCACCATCCGAACTGAACAGGGCCACCATGCAAGAGCCAGTACTCAGATCCGGAACTCCAGATCCGAGTCTCCGTCGTACAAAAATAGAGGGGTGAATGGGAGAACATCTCGCCGGGAAAAAGAGAGTCTCAACCATCACACACCAAAAAGAACGAGAGGATCCAAGAGGAGAAAAGAGGAGAAAGGGAAACCAGAATGGGGATGGTTAGTTGAACCTGTTTTTAGTTTTTGTTTGTTTGATTTGCTTATCCTATATTTTTATTGTGAATCAAATTGAATCAATTTTATTTACACTTTCAATTTTTAACTCATAAAAGAATAGATATAAATCTTTTCGTGCATAAATTTGATACAATACACCTGGTCCAATTCAAGAAGCTAATGGTATGGCAACTGCTATTCTTAATGATGCATGGTATAATCAATACTGCGTTAGGGGTTGAGTCTCTTGTTGAAGAAACCAATCCTTTAGATGGAAATAGCAACTTATCAAGGTTCTCGAGGAAAAAAATTCTATGCCGAGCGGGTACCACATGGTGCCTGCTTGTGCGCATCCAGCCATCCAAAAATGCATCAAGGCCATCCGTTGCATTTTTTGACGGTCGGATTTGTGCAAGTACCACGTCAGCCATGTCCACTCAGCACTGAAAAATTCTTCGGTCGCGAGGGACGACCAATTGGCCAGTGTTAGATAAGATTCGATCATTTCCAACTACACGGCAGGAGACTCCTCCATTCAACGTTAAGGATATGTTTGGGCTTATCACCAATCAGGCCCATTTAAAGTCCAAAAACATTTCGTGCAATGACAATTTGATTTCTGGAGTTGGGCTTGATAGAGGTAGCAATAATGCTACACACACAGCAACTTCACACAGCAGCTACACAGCAAGAGGCAAAACGACACTGTTTTGCTTATTGAAAAAAAAAAAAAACTCAAAATTCCAAAATCTGAAATCAAAACCCCCTTCTCCTCTCGTTACATACGGAGAACGGGAGTGCGAGAAGAAGATGAGGTCCTCCACCACCAACACCTCAACGGCAACCACCACCACCAGCGGCGACCACCACCACCATTGCGTACCACACCGTCGACGTAGACGCCTCCGTTTCCGGCGAAGAGGAGGCCTCCTTCTTCAACTCCAACGAGCTTCGAATCACGGGAACCATACACAACGAAGGTCTCTCTCTCTCTCTCTCTCTCTCTCTCTCTCTCTCTCTCCCTCCCTCCCTCCCTCCTCGTTTCAATTAGTTTTGCCCAAAAATTAGGATTCAATTTCAAAAACCCTAGATTGAATTGTTGAGGTTACAAAAAAAACGCTAATTCGAATATTCCGGGTAATTCCCTAAATTTGCAGTGTTGTTTTGATAATTGGACAGAGGTCTCTTACTCTGTACAATGTGCTTATCCCTAAATTAGCATTTGGGTTGCTTTCCAATTCATGGAAGCTACTGCTGTAGTTTACATTGGCTTCATCTTTCTTGCTGCCATTACTATCAGGTATCCTGCTTCCGCCCTGCTGCAATTGGCTACGAAGTTGGCTATTATATGTTTTGGGTTTTTGGTTGGATGGGTGACACTAAATAATTATGTTGGATGATCTGGATGCTTGAATGGGTGTTATTGAGTAGCATTGTTAGATGATCTGGTTGCTGAAGTTTTTGTATCAAGTGTTTCCATGGAATTTATACGGCTTGATACTACTGTACTACGGCTTAAATAATTTTTTCTAGCTTCATTCTAGTTAACAAAATACTACTGTACTTCGGTTACGGTAGGCAAAAGAAACTAGTAAGGTACAGATAATTTATACGGTATGAACCTGTTTGGAAATGAATTTCTGTGGTAATGATAGGCTTAAGCTACCATTGAGGGAGATGTTTTGTTGTACCATATTTGACATATTTTGTATGCTGAATGTTTGACACATGCTTTGTTTGTTCTTTTTTCATAATAATGGGTGCTGATAGCAATCCGTTTTTGTTGTGGTTTTGATGCCTTCTTAACCAATATGTGCTTGGTTTGTTCCTTTTTCTAGCTACTGCAGTGACTAAATTCATATAATAGGCGTTGATACTTGATACTCACATACTAGCTATCAGATTTTGGCATGGTTTTGATGCCTTCTAAAACTTTTTATTGTTTCTAAGATGTAGAAGCAGCGATAGCACTCTGTGCCTTAATTCTCTTTTGCCCTTTCAGGACATGTTATGCCTATTGATGGAAAACAACAACAAATACTAATCCTGAAGGATTAAATGCCGCTTTCGGGAAATGGGCATCTGCAGTTGCAGCAAGATTACAAGCAAGCCAGGCCTTAGCACTATCAAATGCTTTCAAGTCTTTCATACATACTGCTCATTGTGAGTTCTCACGCGCACAGGACAGCAATGGCAGGAAGATTACATACTGTTATGGACAAACTACTAATTTTCAAGAAAAGCAAGGACAGCAGCTAATTTGTAACAGAGAACAGCCACAACATTTGAGCATGAAGCAAAATGTTATGTATTAGATTTGTTATAGATAGAAGAGAGGAGTATCAGTGGATTGAAAAACTTCTTGTATAGGATGTGAATCATGATTGTCGACATATGTAACTTGCTTCTTATGATAATAAAAGTCTCAATTTTTTTTATGTTGTTTGTCAATGTTGTTTGTTTGAGACGCGAGGCGTCGGGAAACTCTGCCATAAATCAAAGAAACTCTGTCAAAATTTTCATAGATGAATTGCTAGTTTTCTTACTATTTTGAGCTACACTTTGAGCCCAACCCCCCATGCATGTCTTCCAATTCTGGAATAACCACGAAAATGATTCCGTGTCTTCATGAGAGATGAGCCCACATCCCAATAAAATTGACTGTCCATGATGATTCACGCCTACAAATGGAGCAAAAGGCATCTCATGTCTGTTTAGCAAATACGTTGTGTCAAAAGTCACAACATCACCGAACTCCTTGCAAGCTGCCCTACTCCTTGCATCAACCCAAAATACATTCCTTAGACGACCCTTTTCATTCAAATCCATAGCGAAAAAGAAGTCCGAATTGTCAGCTTTCATTCTCATAAAATAACTGTGCATCGCTTCGGCATCTCCTTCCACAAGTCGTAAACGTCGCAGCTTGTCCAAATAATTTCTGCAATCCTTCTGAAGATATGGAAGCTCACCGGGTCCCCCAGCCTCAATCTTCATTGCGTCAAAAGTCTTGCACAATTTGATCCCGGCTTTATCATTCACTTCAAGCTTTCTTTTTACGTCGTTATTGAGTACCCTATTGCACTTGAAAAACCTAGCCTTCCCCGGGCTCTGCTCATGATTGTGGTCCAAATAAACCCGGTTTAACCTCCACTTTCCATCCAGGTATAGAGCAACAGTAATGTGAGCTGGACAATCAATTTTTGATTGCGGACGTGGTTTGACCGGGTTGCTAGTTTTCACCCTTGCCTTTCCAGCACGATTGCATGACAAAATTACATGCTTCAATTTTCCATCTTTTCCCTTTCGTGATGTTCGTGTAGCCACAGCGAATCCTTTTTCTTTAGCATATTTGAAGTAATACAAATGAGCATCCTCCGATGTGTCGAATGTCATTCCCTCCTTTGGTTCGTCAACTCTATCTTTATCATTTTCTGTTGCCTCATTCCCATCCTCAATAGTATGTACCTCATCACACTCTCCGTGTTCACTGTCCCCATTCCATACCTCTTCTTCTTCTACACACTCTCTGTTTGGACGCATTGCCGATGGAACGGAATCAGGTGACATCATCTGTGGTTCAAAAACAAAGAAAACTAATTAGATGCACAACACAATCATTTATAGACGTCAATAAAACCATTGAAAGCAACACTATTTCATTTAAGGAGCAAAAGAAAACAACATAAAGAGTAACGAAATTATGATTACCAGTTACAAAATTCGAACACCCAATAATCCGATTCTTGAGAAATGATCATAAGGGTATTGTGTTCGGATCTATATCTAGGCATCACACTGCTCAAAATAATATTCCAAACACTAGGTCAAAATACCAAACAGCAATAAACAAGTAAAAGGCTTGCTAACATCAATATGAAAGATATGCAGACGAGCCCTTGCTAGCTGATGGAAAACAAGAGCATTAAGAAGCAAAATGGATTAACGCAAATGCCCGAAAACATCGAACAAAGTCACAATACAGTAGAAATGCTGCATCTAGGTAAAGCACATCTAACAAATTAGAGGGAGAGAGAGAGAGAGAGAGAGAGATAGAAACCTTGGGGGCGGGTCTGCTTCGAACGAACGGTACGAACCGAAGCACTTCCTGTACGGAGCCGTCTTCTTGGTGTGGTCGGGTGGTGGCTGCTGACTGGACTAGTTGCAGTGATGGTGGTGCTCGGTGGTGGCCGACTGGACTTGCTCTCTTTGTCTCTCTTCTCCGTATGGACTGAGAATTTGGGAAAAAGAGGAAAAGAGGAAGAAGAGGAAGAAAAGGCGCGATCTGAAAGATTTTGGAATTTCAGGTTTTTTTTTTTTTGTTATTTTCAATAAGCAAAACGGTGTCGTTTTGCCTCTTGCTGTGTAGCTGGTGTGAGAAGTTGCTGTGTGTGTAGCATTATTATAGTGGTAGAAAGAATATTGTTGGAATAGATGAGGATGTTGCTCCTAATTCCATTATACAGAGTTTTTCTTATTGGAGCCCTATTTGTAGTGGCAGCAAATCTCTAGACCTATTGGCAATAAGTGAAGAATAGGGATTCACTTGGGGGAGAGATCAATCCACGAAAAGAGAATGAACAGATCAAAAAGAGATTAGAAAGAAGAAACTCTTTAATCATGAAATTCTTTTTGTGACATTCGCAATAGAAATTCTGTTTTATTAAAGCAAGCTAATAAGACGATGACATTAAATTTAGAGGGGGCAAAGTCTTCTTCCGCTAGTGTTAGATTTTGCGGGTTGAATTTTTTTGGCTTTGAAGTCTTGTGGTCTCTTTGTCTATTTTGGTTTTGGGCTCAGTTTTTTTAGTTATTCTTGCAAAAATAATAAACTCAATTAGTCATTAATAAGTACCTGCTTTCACCATTCAATTCTTTAGTCTAAAATATGAAAACTAGACTAGTATTTTTCAATAAAATTAACATTGCCTTATGAGATTGAGTTTTTATGCAGACTTAAGTTGTGCACAATACTAAAATGACTCTAATTATTGAAGTGGAGCTCAAAGTCAACCTACACAAAATGGATATCACCTTCTTTTTTGGAATAAATAGACCAACAAAATGCAACCCGTGGAGGCTTAGGGTTTCATTATTTTGCAGTACACATTTGATTTAATCCACCATCAATTTCATTGGACCACAAGGCAAATTTGCTTTGGTTTTCAATCCAACTTAATTGGCAAGTAGTCCCCGTGAAATAGACCAAGGAAATTTGCTAGTAATTTCAAAAACCAAATAAAATGTTTGTCAAGTCTCCTTTACCCACCTGTAAGAAATAATGTACTGATAAATTAGTCAACCCATTACAGGCATAACGAACCAAGACTAATGAAGCAAGAAATAAAAAACATATGAGATAGAAATCTTACGTGGCTCTTCAAATGTGCACTTAGGTGCAATCACGACTCACACCAGTAATTATTAATTATTATGCATCATAATAAACAAAGTTCTAGAATTACATTGGCTGCTGCATATATAACTTATTAGAATTGACATCACCAATTATGGTGATTTTCATATATAGATCAAACTCCATAATCAGCAAAACACAAATCGAACCGAATTACGCTTCACAAAACCAACATAATTTATGTAGTGGCCGATGGTCACAAGGGGTCAATGGGTTTAGCCCGCAGCTCTCGCCAATCCCACAATGGACGAGTTAATCCAGAAGGGCGAATGGTCAGACCACACGACTTAGACCATGGCTGAGTGCCGTGTGTCGAAGACGAAATAGTGCCTCGGCGGAATTGCACGCTTCAGCTTGTGCGCTAGCTAGTTGTCGAGTTCCCACCGAAGTGGCATAGCCGAAGGGGTGGTCCTTCTCATTTGCCCAAGCAGAAACAGAGGCTCCGTCCGAAGCAAGTCCTCCGGCAGAGGGCCTCACCGAAGAGAAGAAGACTAGCATTGAACACTGTAATGACGGCCGCAGCGCAAGCATACCCATCGAGCTAGTGGGCATCGGCAGAGCCCTGTGCGATGCCGAACTGGTGGGTTTGGAGGACTATGGTTCCCACCGAGCCGTTGGGCTTCGGTTGCTTTTGGCCGAAGAGGTTGACTGATGTGACTGGTGACAGATGGAAATGGTGTGGTGTCAGGTGGCGTCTGGACGGCGTGCCTGTGGCGTTTGACAGACCGGAGAGTATTTTTAAGTTTGTTGACATATTGGGTGTGTTAGGGCATGACATTAGCCGAAACGGAAGGGCTATCCGAGGCACTCATGACCCTCTCGCGTGCTGTGTCAAATACGAGTGATGCGCGTGAGGAACACGGATGACTTAGTAAGCAAGTCTCCCTTTGCCTATAAAAGGATAGCTCACTGAGTTTATCCGGGATCCTTCTTGTAACACCCCGGATTATTTCAAAAATATTTGATACACATTTTGGAGTACTTATGAGAATATTATTGGATAAACCGAGACCGCGGTTAGTCTCAAGATAATTTATTGGAGTCATGGTAAAATTTTTAGAATTTTCTGAGGTAGTATCTGGACTGCACGGTCGGAACAGGGCTTGTTTTCGCAGTCGCGGAGTTCCAGCCGCCTGCTGGAAGTGGAAAATTTTCAAATATGGGAGTGGGTCCCACGCCACCCCCAAAGTCGTCCTCTCTTCTCTCTTTTCTTCTTTCCTTTTTGTTTTTTTCTTCTTTCACTTCATTTGGTGGAGGGGGTAATCAGAGAAGGGAGAGAGAGGGAGAGAAAGGGAGAAGTGGGCAGAGGAAGAAGAGAAGAAGGAATAGAAGAAGAAGAAGAAGAAGGAAGAAGAAGGAAGGAACGAAGAAAAAATTGGGGAAAATCCAAAATTGAGGTATGAATTGAAGATTAATTTCATAAATTTTTAAGTATGCTGTTCATTTACAAGTTAATTTGGTATTTTGCATCTCACAAGAGTGATTTGGGGTTTGGTTTTACAAAATTCGTGGAGGGAAGGTGAAGGGTTTCACCGACTGTTTTTATGGAAAACTAGCTGCCATGTTTTGTGGCGAATTTTTTAGATATAGTTCCAGAGCTCGTAAATTTATGAGAATTTAACTGGAGGTACCCATATGAGTTCTAGACCTTGTGTTAAATTTTCGTGATTTTATGAGAAGTACAGAAAATATGAAAATTCGTGAATCAATCTGTGGTCAGGTGCGTGTTTGGGCAGACAGCACTGACATGTCCTGGGAAAACGGTTATAACGTTTAGCTCGGGTATCCGATTGGTACACCGTCTTTTGATTATGAAACTAGACTCGTATACCTTCGAAACGATGTATGATTTGTGCCTCAATTCTTTCCAGAGAATAGCAGTTTTTAGTTTGAAGTTGGAGAAAAATCTGTTTCGTGGAATTTTCAGCAAGTTCTGGGTTAGTTTGACGGTTGATTAAAAATAGTTACAGGGCTCAGAAAATTCTGAATTTTTGATATGATGATTAAGTATGAGTTTGGAGGTTGTGGTAAAAATTTCGTGGGAAATGGATTAGTAGATTAATTCTGGAAATTCGCAGAGTGCAGCACTGTTGGGTCGTAGTATGCATTTTCATGCATTTAACTTGCATTTGGGCATGAATTTTTGGTAGGGAGCTTATGGGTGATATATAATTGTTATTATAGGTGATGTTATTATAAGGATGGTTGTGGTTACGCCTTCGGTGCACAGAGGTTGAGTGTTTGGCAGAGTTGGTCCTGTTGTGACAGGTGAGGATGTACAGCTTCTATAATAAATAAGAAATGTTTTGTTTTTTACAAATATGTCGTGTGATTATTACTGTTCCTGAAAGCTCCTTTGATGATTATTTTTGAGTATATGATGGCAACGTTTTTGGTTGGATGGATCAAATGATTTTTGGTGTGTGGAAGGAAAATGTTTTATGCCTCTTGTGCCAATGTTTGCAAGCTTGGTTGCTGCTTGCTTTATGTTGTGCAAGCTTGGTTGCTGCTTGCTATTTGTTGTTGTGCAAGCTTGGTTGCTGCTTGCTATTTGTGGTTGTGCAAGCTTGGTTGCTGCTTGCGTTATGTGGGGCAAGCTTGGTTGCTGCTTGCCGGTAAGCTTTGCTTACCTTCTGGGTTGCACCTACCATTGGTGACAAAGAATGGCCCTCGTCACCGCCACTATATGTGAGCCTGTGAGCGAGGTAACGGTACCGTCATAACTCCCGGTCGTGAGGTTGGCGACTCGTTGGCACATTTGGTAAAATTAGTTGTTATTACTTATTGCTGTGAGAGAGAATGTTGCTAATTTTGAAATCCTTTAAAAATGTGTTTGAGATGGGCCGATGGGCCGTATTTTGAGATGGGCCGGTGGGCCATGTTTTAAGTTGGGCCGGAGGGCCGTGTTTTTTGGATAAGCCGGTGGGCTATATTTTCAAAATAAATGTGATGGCTGTGTTTTGAGATAAATTGTGCAGGCTGAGAAAGTTTGTTGAGATTTTTGAGAAAAACTCCTATTGTTGGAGATTTATTGTTCTTATAAAAAAAAGGTGTTGGTGTGATATTTAAACTTTGATTCATTCAAGGAGCTTGGACATTTCTTTTTATTATGTTGCTAACGTACATTCTCCTGTAACCTTTTTTGTTGCAGATTCTCAGTTGAGCTAGACGTCGGTCCACTACAGTGCCAGGGTGCCAGTCAGGTGTTCATAGAGGTTGAGTTTTATAATTCTGTCAGTTAGAGGGTGTTGTAGAATGACTATATAATGTGAGGTTGATGTGGTTCAGTACAAGTCTAATATGGTTGACTGTACAATTGATGTGGAGGTGTGAACACCTGTATATTTTTATTGTTTCTGCTGCGAGCTGTAGTTTAATTTTTAGTATTACTTTATTTGAGAGGCCGGAAAGGCGTACAGGTGGTGACAGGTGTCTTGTCTCTTAGTACAGGTTATATCCTGTCAGAGTGGGGTGTGACACTTCTCTTCACTCGCTCTACATTTTCAATCACTTACTAGACCGTCGAAGTGCCTTCTCGGATTACCACCGTCCGGGCTAGAAGCTAACGCGGGTGTCACTCGTGCAGCTCATCTTCTCAAGCGATCACACTGGGTCTCGGGCGAGGTCCAACCATTTCACTAACTCCTCATCCCATTCCACAAGGTTCAAAAAGTTTACTCTAGATAAGCATTCCCCACAATTTACTTTATCATTCATGAGTAATTGGAAATGGCACTTCAATTTACCCCTTTACGACAAGGGCCAATTAGTCATTATTCTAGAAAACCCGTTTGACTAAGTTGTACAAAACCAAATCAAAATAAAGGTTGTCAATTACAACGAAAATTCAGGCCACGAAAATGGCTATACAACCTCACAATTGGCCCCCTTCAATTCGGTTTGCTACAAACAAAAACACAAACCAAAACCAAAACTTCCTTCATGGCTTCTGAAAACATGGCATCCAATTCAAGGTCACAAAAAATAGTTCGGACGTGTTTGTGTTCACCCATCACCCACCCTGGGTCATTCCGGTGCAGTCTGCACTGGAATATCGGCAGGGTTCCAAGTCGATCCACCCGTCACACCCCTCGAACAATTGGGAATTGAGCTTGACAGCAAAAGCCCAATCGTTGAAAGCCTTTCTCCTCCAAATCATCAACCCATCGAGCCATGATCTCCAGAGGAGGAGGAATTTCCAGCCCAGGCCTACCAGATTTTGCTTGATGAATGGAAACTGAGCTGGAGTCGTAGTTTCATGGTCTTATTATATACACACACTTAGGTCTTTAGCTTAGTTGCTTTACTATATTTTCTCCTTTTTGTTCCTATATAGAATAGAAGATTCTTCAATTTGGCAGTAGTAATATGTGCATATGAAAATTTGTAGAGTTGTTTGCCTATGAGAGGTGGAATTTTGATGCATTTAAGGAGTCCATTGAGTTGTACTATTGTATGGTGTAGTACTGGACAAAATAGAGCACAGAAAATCGAAGTCTGTTTCTCGGAGAAAACAATAATAAAAAATAAAATAAAAAAAAAAACCATGGATTCTTTTTTATTCAAATTCCAAATCAAAGGAACAAAAGGGTCCGTGATTCCATAGTTCAAATTCGGAAATGTATGCATAAAAATTCATACTATAAAGTAAGGGAAAAGACTACAACACATACCCCTTATTTGTGTGTGTATGATACAAACAAAAGTTTTTTTTTTATAAAAGTTACGAGACACACCAAAATGTTACGAATCAGAGAAAATGTTACGAATCATATCATTGAAAAGTTACGAAAAAACTAAAAAATGTTACGATTGCCAATGAGGTGGCACAATCTGGACCATACAATAGGTGCACATAGTACACACCTTTAATGGGTGTGTATTCTAGCCACTTCTAGTAACGGTATAAACCTTCACACAGAATTCATATTCCAGGCCACAAAATTCAAAAAATGAGTCACAAAATTTATAGAGGGTGTACAGTACAGACAAATATAAAACGAGCCACAACAATTCATAAAATGAGCCACGGAAGAAGACATCATGGAGGATTAGTTTCTTGAATCCAAACAGAGACTGATTAAATCATACTACGTACGAGTCCAATTAGTAACAATTCAACTGATTGATTCCTAGGTCAAACAGAGACTGATTGCATTTCCCGTTTGCACCTGTTCATGTTTCAAGTTTTCAACCAATTTCAATCCAAAAATTAGCCATGCATTCTTGAGGACAATGACAATACTACTTATACAATTCAACATTCAAGGAAATAACTACTGGATGACACTACAATTTTTAAAACCAAACAGTCTAACACAAAAGGAAAGAAACAAAATTATAGTTAATTAACTTGGAAAGCAAGTTAATCCACTCATTTACAGGTTGGGTTCCAATTTACGTGTCGATACGAAATCACGGATAGGTAAATAGGTTAATCGTCTCATTTTCAATCTATGTAGGTTGAACCCAAACCTGATCTGTTTAGCAACAAAAAGATTTGTACATGCACTACAACAAAATCCACCTATCACGACGAATCAGTTTTGTCTCCAAAGCACCAAATTTTCTCAAAAAGTAGCCAGTTTTCCTCGCCTATACCTCGTCTCAAAACGTATTAGCGAGGAAAAATTATTTTCGCCGCCTATTTGGCACAATTAGCGACAAATGTTGGCAACGAAATAACATTAGAAGGAGAAAATGTTGTGCAGAAGCAAAAACCAAATACCAAACCAACGCGATTTTTGTATTGTTAACAAGAAACACAAACAAATCATTAATTTATTTTATTCATGCCATTTATGTTTACTTCTATATTTTTATTGAAACCAGGTTGACACAAACATGTTTTCTGTTTTTACTTTCATTTTAGAGAAAATAGAAATTAGTGTTCAACAAACAGAAAATAGGAAGTGTTACCAAACATAGTGATGCAGAACAAGTCGCGGCCCAATTCTACGATCAATTGGACCGGTCAAAGCCTAAGAGGTCCAAACAGCTTTTAATTGAAAATTGCCAATTTTGGCAATTTATCGACGAGCCCGGAATAGGCCCACACTTGGTGGGCTAAAGCAGAATGGCGCTACGATCAAGACTCACCACCCTAATCGTGACTGATGGTGGATTTTGGCCAAATTCATTCGTTTAGGCCTTCAATTTAGTAATTTTGCTATTTTAGGTAATAATTAGATTTCGAATTACTCTTAGCGTGTAATTCCGTTTACGTTGTTTCCAATTGGGAATATCTTATTTTTCTTTCTAGTTTTCAATTTTGAGAGTTTCCCCAATTTTCGGGATACTTTATTTTTAGGTAAGTTTTGCTAGGGTTTGCTAGTTTTCCCTATAAAAGGGCATGTAACCTCTATTATTATTCAGCTTTTAATCAATTATAAATCAGAGTTATTCTCTTTCTCTTGTGGATTCAAGAACACTCGTGGATTCGAGACTTATTTTCGTTTGAACTAGTACGCAACTAGTTTCTCGTGAATTCCGCTGCGTCAAGTGGTATCAGAGCAAGATCGTTTCTGGCTCGATGGCACCTAACAAAGTTGATGACACAACCCGTGACGTTGCTCAGGGGCTTGCTGATCTAAGGCGACGGTAGAAGAACAACGAATCTAGTCGACAGGGCTTCGTGAATTTCGCGACGAAACACGAACTCAGTTAACGGCGATTCAAGAAACACTGCAGCAGCTGCAGTTGACTCTTCACCAAAACCAGGGACCAGCAGAGGTTGAAGAGAATCGCGCGGTGGGATTTGCCCAACGCCGTCCTCTTAACCAGGATCGGGAACGCGTGGTGGGATTTGCCCAACGCCAACCCGATAACCGAATTGTAGTCTGGAGACGCCCGGCTAATCATGCAGACAGTGAAAAAGAATCAGAACCAGACGGAGAAGCGATAGAAAACCATCCACAAGAACGTCCGCAACAATTGTTCGATGAATATCGTGTGAAAGTGGACCTTCCCACATTCAACGGTAATCTCGAAATTGAAGGGTTCTTGGACTGGCTTTCGGAAGTTGATCGATTCCTTGACATGATGGGAATTCCAGACTCAAGGAGGGTCAAGATGGTCGCTTACAAACTGAAAAGCGGCGCTGCAATTTGGTGGGACCAGTTGCAGACGAAGCGACGAAGGCAAGGAAAGGATTCTGTGCGAACCTGGCGCAGGATGAGACAACTCATGATGGACAGGTTTTTACCCCCTGATTACGAGCAACACCTTTTTCATGCCTATCAAAACTGCAGACAGGGGAACAAGTCTATGTTTGATTACACGGTTGAATTTAATCGGACGGACAGAAAGTAGCCAAGTATCTTAATGGGTTGAAGCAGTCGATACGAGATCAGATTGGGTTGCAGACAGTGTGGGATGTGGATGAAGCCTACAACCTAGCATTGAAGGCCGAGCGGTTGGAGCGTGACCACAAACCAGCATACTCAGGATACCGTCGTAACACAACAGAATCGTCCATTCCTCATGAATCTAGGGGGAAGTCGACGTTTCAACCAAAGGCTGCAGACGGTGATGGAGCGAAATTTGGAGGTGGCAATCAGACAAGTAGTTCCAGCAGAACCGCGGCGGCGAAGGCGCCGAATCCTTATGCCAAGCCCATGCCTGAGAAGTGCTACAGGTGTCAAAAGCCTGGGCACCGTTCTAGTAATTGTCCAGAACGAAAGTTGGCCTTGGCAGAGGAAGAAGAAGAAGATGTTGATGGAGCAGTGGGTGACTGGAATGACGAGTATGAAGTTGACTATGTAGAGGAAGATAGGGATCGAGTCAACTGCGTGGTGCAGAGGGTACTGTTTGCGCCAAAATCAGAAGATCACACTCAGCGTCACAACATCTTTCGGTCAAGCTGTTCAATCAACCAGAAGGTGTGTGACCTGATTGTAGATAGTGGCAGTTGCGAGAATTTTGTGGCAAAAAGATTGGTGGACCATCTGAAGTTGCCGACGAAGCCCCATCCTTCACCTTACAACATTGGGTGGATCAAGAAGGGCCCAACAGTAAAGGTAACCGAAGTTTGTAAAATTCCCCTTTCCATTGGAAAATTTTATAAGGCTGAGGTTGCTTGTGATGTTATTGAGATGGATGCTAGCCACATACTGTTAGGAAGGCTCTGGCAGTTTGATGTGGACGTGGTGTTCAAGGGTCGTGACAACACCTACTCTTTTAATTGGGAGGCCCGTAAGGTTGTTATGGTTCCTTCCAATCAAAAGGTGTCGGTCAAGCCAAAGGTGCAGCAACCATCGTTTCTAACAGTTGCCAGTTCAGAAGCTGATTTTGTGACAGATTTTAAGGAGTCTAAACAGATTTATGCTATGGTGGTGAAATCGTTGGTGTTAGAGGATAAGACCATGGCTGTAGTTGCTGTACCTAAGAAGATACAGCCCTTGTTGGAGGAATTTGAGGAGCTAGTTACAGATGATGTGCCAAACGAGCTTCCACCAATGAGGGACATTCAACATCAAATTGACTTGGTGCTTGGGGCAAGTCTGCCCAATTTACCGCACTATCGAATGAGTCCGAAGGAGAATGAGATTCTGAGGGAAAAAGTAGAGGAGTTATTGCAGAAGGGCCATATACTAGAGAGCTTGAGTCCTTGTGGGGTTCCAGCGTTGCTGACACCAAAGAAAGATGGGAGTTGGCGTATGTGTGTGGACAATCGCGCCATCAACAAGATCACCATTCGGTATAGGTTTCCAATACCTAGGCTGGATGATATGCTAGACATGCTGGATGGGTCCAAGTGGTTTTCAAAGATTGATCTACGAAGTGGGTATCATCAGATTCGTATCCGACCTGGAGATGAGTGGAAGACTGCGTTCAAAACCAAGGATGGCCTCTATGAATGGTTGGTTATGCCTTTCGGCCTTTCTAATGCTCTAAGTACTTTCATGCGGGTGATGAATCAGGTGTTGAGACCTTTCACGGGAAAGTTTGTCGTCGTTTATTTCGACGACATACTTATCTACAGCAAGACAGAGGATGAGCACGTGGGGCACGTGCGCCAAGTATTGATGGTGCTGCAAGAAAATAAGCTGTACATACAACTCAAGAAGTGCAGTTTCTTGACAAACAGCTTATTGTTCTTAGGCTATGTGGTGAGTGCTGCCGGTATACATGTGGACGAGGACAAAGTTCGCGCCATTCGTGATTGCCCAGTTCCCAAAACAGTTACTGAGGTGCGGAGTTTCCATGGATTGGCCACTTTCTACAGGTGATTCATTAGAAATTTTAGCACCATTGTGGCGCCAATCACCGAGTGCTTGAAGAAAGGAAAATTCTTGTGGGGAGAAGCAGCGAACAACAGTTTCACGGTGATTAAAGAGAAGCTATGCACTGCTCCAGTTCTAGCTCTACCTAGCTTCGAGAAGGTCTTTGAGGTTGAATGTGACGCTAGTGGAGTTGGTATTGGGGCTGTTCTTTCCCAAGAAAAGCGACCTATGGCCTTCTTTAGCGAGAAGTTAAGTGAAGCAAGGCAGAAGTGGAGCACTTATGACCAAGAGTTTTACGCAGTGGTTCGTGCTCTCAAACATTGGGAGCATTATTTAATTCAGAGGGAATTTGTGTTGTACACTGACCATCAAGCGCTGAAGTTCATCAACAGTCAAAAGAAGTTGGATAGCATGCATGTGCGGTGGGCCACTTTCATTCAGAAATTTTCTTTTACCATTCGGCACAAATCTGGGGTAACAAATCGAGTGGCTAATGCATTGAGTCATCGTGCCACATTGTTGGTGACTTTAACCCAAACGATTGTGGGTTTTGAGTTCTTGAAGGAGAGCTGTATCCAGAGGATGAGGATTTCAAAGAAATTTGGGAAGTGTGCAACCAGAATCGACCTATTAGTGACTTTCATGTTACTGATGGGTATTTGTTTCGAGGCAATCGTCTTTGTATTCCAAGGACTTCGTTGAGGGAGAGCTTAATCTGAGACCTTCATGGTGGAGGATTAAGTCGTCATTTGGGGAGAGACAAGACGGTTGCAAGTTTGGAGGAGAGGTATTTTTGGCCGCAATTCAAGACGGTTGAAATTTTGTGCGGAGGTGCTATACATTCCGCTGCGTCACATAGCTTTAAAGTTGATGGTGCTTTTGTGTTACCAAACAGAAAACCGGAAGTGTTACCAAACATAGCTTTAGTGTTACCAAACATAGCTTTAGTGTTACCAAACATAACATAGCTTTAATGTTGATGCAAGAACGGGTAATAGGGGACTATGTTTGGTGATCCACAATGACAAGGGGAACATTTTGGGAGTGCAAGCAATCCCACTACGTACGTACGTATAACCTATGAGCTAATCAACAGAAATGGTTGAGGCACTAGGATTCAGATTTGCGTCAATCTTGGCAGCTAGTGAAATGGCTGAGGACTTCACTATGGAGTGAGACGCATAGATGGTGATTCGCAGAAAAACGGAATAAATAGAGTAACATATGCTTCGATTGTCTGGACAAGCTTGACCACCGTCCGAACAAGAGTTATTTAGGCCTCATTTGGCATACCTTGGAAAAAGAGCTGGTTTTTTTTTTTTTATTTAATTTTTTATGGAATTGATTATGAAACAATTATGGAAGAGTTTCAAAAGAAGCAGGGTTGGCAATGGGAACGGGGCAGGGCCGGAGACTACTATCCCCGTCCCCGATCCCCGAATCCCTCTCCCATCCCCGTCCCCGTCCCGATCCCCAATGGGGATCATTTTTTCCCCTCCATCCCCGCCCCAAACGGGGAACGGAGATCCAAACCGGGGATTCGGGGAATTCCAAAATTCAGCATTTCTAAATTCCACATTTTTTCAAAGACAGAAAATGAGCATGAAGTAATAAATTCCATTCTTGTCAAATATCACCGCAGCCCAAATTCATATTGCAGTTTAACAAATTAGCACACATCACACACATCATGATTTACCAAAATAAACACCAGATAAAAACAATTCTGAACAAACCTCAATCTGAATGTAACACAATAAACGTAACACAGCTCTGAATATCCGAAACACAAAATCAACGGAACACAAAATCAACGGAACATAATAAACCCAGCTCTGAATATCCAGGTTCAGCTACATGATCTTGTTCAACACCAACAGTCCAACACGATGTGGTGAATGGCGGTTGTTCAACACCAACAGTCCAACACGATGGTGAGAATTGATTAGATCGCACTACAAGAAATTTGGTCTTTGGAGACGAATGAAATCGTCACGAAAAGTATGGTTTTTGTCGCAGATAGTCTTGGTGACGAAAAATAGTTGTCACCTATAGGTTGTCTCCGAAAGTCACCTGCTGACGAAATTATTGTTTCGTCACCTATACTAAATTTTGGTGACGAAATTTTTCGTCACTAACCGTGACAGAAATTGATGAAGGTGACAAAAATTTTCGTCACTAACCATAACAGAAAATGATGAAGTGGCGGCTGGATGGCGCTGACGTGGTGGCTGGAGTGGCGCCTACGTGGCACTGATGTGGCGCCTACGTGGCGGCTGGCGTGGCGCAGATGTGGCGCCTAGAGTGGCAGCTAAAATTGAGAAGTTTGCTCCTCCTGGGAATCGAACCGGAGACCTCGCGTGTGCGCGCGCGCGTGCAAACCAGCTAAGTTAGCCCAGCACTTGTGCCACTTAGGAACCTTTTTAATATTTATACTATAAAAACCGGATTATTCTTATAAAAACCCTACTAATATCATTTCTTTTATAAATTTTATACTTATACTTATACAAACACCTACCAATATCACTACTTTAATAAATTTTTTTTTTAACACAAAAAATTTTCTTTTTTAACAAAAGCCTTTTAATAAATTTTTTAATCGAGTTTATACTATACAAATAAATTTTTTTTTATTTCGATTGTTTTACACTTCCCATTTGAACACCCATTATACAAACACCAACTAATATCACTAATTTAATAATTTTTTTAATTTTTTAACAAAAAAAATTTTCTTTTTTAACAAAAGCCTTTTAATAATTTTTTTAATCAAGTTTATACTTTCAAATTTTTTTTTTTATTCCGATTGTTTTACACTCCCCATTTGAACACCCATTATACTAACACCAACTAATATATTTTTAAATATATATTTTTTCTTTTTGAAAGAAAAAATTTTCTTTTTTAACAAACGCCTTATAATAATTTTTTCAAATCCAGTTTATACTATGAAAATAATTTTTTTTTTATTCCCATTGTTTTATGCTCCCCATTTGAACACCCATTATACAAACACCTACTAATATCACTACTTTAATAATTTTTTTTATTTTTTAACACACAAAATTTTCTTTTTTAACAAAAGCCTTTTAATAAATTTTTTAATCGAGTTTATACTATACAAATAAATTTTTTTTTTATTCCGATTTTTTTACACTCCCCATTTGAACACCCATTATACAAACACCAACTAATATCACTACTTTAATAATTTTTTTTATTTTTTAACACTAAATTTTTTCTTTTTTAATAAAAGCCTTTTAATAATTTTTTTAATCGGGTTTATACTTTCAAAATTTTTTTTTTATTCCGATTGTTTTACACTCCCCATTTGAACACCCATTATACAAACACCAACTAATATATTTTTAAATATATATTTTTTCTTTTTGAAAGAAAAAATTTTCTTTTTTAACAAACGCTTTTTAATAATTTTTTAAAATCCAATTTATACTATGAAAATATTTTTTTTTGTTCCCATTGTTTTATGCTCCCCATTTGAACACCCGTTATACAAACACCTACTAATATCACTACTTTAATAATTTTTTTTATTTTTCAACACAAAAATTTTTCTTTTTTAACAAAAGCCTTTTAATAATTTTTTTAATCGAGTTTATACTTTCAAAATTTTTTTTTATTCCGATTGTTTCACTCCCCATTTGAACACCCATTATACAAACACCAACTAATATTTTTTTAAATATATATTTTTTCTTTTTGAAAGAAAAAATTTTCTTTTTTAACAAACGCTTTTTAATAATTTTTTTTAAATCCAGTTTATACTATGAAAATATTTTTTTTTTTGTTCCCATTGTTTTATGCTCCCCATTTGAACACTCATTATACAAACACCTACTAATATCACTACTTTAATATTTTTTTTATTTTTCAACACAAAATTTTTTCTTTTTTAAAAAAAGCCTTTTAATAATTTTTTTAATCGAGTTTATACTTTCAAATTTTTTTTTTATTCCGATTGTTTTACACTCCCCATTTGAACACCCATTATACAAACACCAACTAATATATTTTTAAATATATACTTTTTCTTTTTGAAAGAAAAAATTTTCTTTTTTAACAAAAGCTTTTTAATAACTTTTTTTAAATCCAGTTTATACTATGAAAATAAATTTTTTTTTTATTCCCATTGTTTTATGCTCCCCATTTGAACACCCATTATACAAACACCTACTAATATCACTACTTTAATAATTTTTTTTATTTTTTAACACAAAAAATTTTCTTTTTTAACAAATGCCTTTTAATAAATTTTTTAATCGAGTTTATACTTACAATTTTTTTTTTACTCCGATTGTTTTACACTCCCCATTTGAACACCCATTATACAAACACCAACTAATATTTTTTTTAATATATATTTTTTCTTTTTGAAAGAAAAAATTTTCTTTTTTAACAAACGCCTTTTAATAATTTTTTTTAAATCCAGCTTATACTATAAAAATAAGTTTTTTTTTATTCCCATTGTTTTATGCTCCCCATTTGAACACCCATTATACAAACACCTACTAATATCATATTTTTAATAAATTTTCTTTTTTAACATAATCCTTTTTATAAATTTTCTTTTTTTAATCTTGTTTATACTATACAAATCAGTTTTTTTTAATTTGGTTTAATAGTTTGTTATAAATTACATTTAACATATATATTTTAAATGTAATTACAAACTCCATATTTACAAGTGTCGATTTAAACCGTTGGCATTTCACATCTCGTCATTGTCATCAAAATCGAAGTTCGTCGGGTCATTTTTTTAGATTGCAAGACTCGACCCCACACTTGAGTCATTTTTTTCAATCGAAACCATCTATCTTTTACATATTAAAGAGTACATAATTAATTTCATACAAAAAATAAAGTTAATCAGCTATCGCGGCACAATTTTTTTTTGATCGGCAAAGAAGAATTTTATTAAAAACGGGGGAGCTATTGCTACACAATTGATCAGACAAAAAAAAATATTTTTGTTAATGAAATTGTGTCTTGATAATTAAGAAGCTTTTTAAACCCGATCGAGACAAATTTTTACGAGAAAATGATTAAATAAATAAGGAAAATTAGTTTTGGTGGAGTAAAGTTAATCTACTAACGGTTAATAAAACCGTCGCTATAGTCCTGTTTCTAGTAACGGCTGATGAAATTTAGGAAGCTAACTTATTCAGAGTTAGAAATTTAACTATGGTTGGGTTGGGCCCATAGATTTGGTGACAAAACAATTCCTCTCCTATAGTTTCATTTCCCTCAAGATACACTTTCGGGCCCGCCAAAAAAAATAGAGTAAATGGGTGACGAAAAAAATTTCCTGGGCCAAAGTCTTCTCTTTTTTGAGGAATATTTTTGTCTTCTCTATTGGTTTGCTCTCCTGGGGAGGATGTGGAAGGAACATATTAGTGAGGAAAAAAATATTTTCATCACCAAAAAGATGTGGAGGGAACATATTAGTGACGAAAGAAATATTTTCGTCACCAAAAAGATGTGGATGGAACATATTAGTGACGAAAGAAATATTTTCGTCACCAAAAAGATGTGGATGGAACATATTAGTGACGAAAAAAATATTTTCGTCACCAAAATAGTCATATAGGAGACAAAATTAATTTCGTCTCAAAATAGTCATATAGGAGACAAAAATTAATTTCGTCACCAGAATTTCGTCACGGTTTATCATTTTTGTTGTAGTGTCGATCTAGACTCAAGAGAGAGATCGAGTCTCGACTCCCGAGAGAGAGAGAGAGAGAGCCTGTTGAGTCGGCGGCCGACGGGTGAATGGCGGTTGTGGACTGCAGCAGCTGTGAGATCTGAGAGACTGAGAGGAGACACTGGTGAGGAGTGACAAGTAGACCCTAATACAGACGGCTGCGAGATATGAATGGGTATAAGGATATTGTGGTGTAGTGTACAGTGTCTCAAACCCTAAATATATATATAAAATAATAAAATATAAAACGGGGATTCGGGGACAGATCGGATCGGATTCGGGACAGGGATACACTACTACCCATCCCCGATTTTTTTTTTATAAAAAATCCCCAAATCCGACCCAGTCTCCAAACAGATCTCCAAAACGCCGATCCATTCGGATCGGAGAAACGGATCGGATTCAATCGGGTCGGGGGAAATTGCCATCCCTACCACCAAGGTCAATTGAGAAAACTTTTAGAAAGGAGTCTATCATTTTTGTACATATATTTGAAATCTTTTGAAATGTTTCAAGTTCAAACTTTATATGGCTAATGAGATTTGAAATGTTTCAAGTTCAAACTTTATATGGCTAATGAGAAATGTTTAAACATTTGATGTTCTTTTGGAATGTTAAAACTTGCCGACACTTTTGAATTGGAACAAGTTAAAAGTAACATAGAGAAATAAATGATAGATACACTCCTACCAACCACACCTTCAACCACACTCCTCTCAAATGCATGTGGTCTCCATCCTGTGTATGCCGCATATTCCTACCGTTATGTCCCAAATTAAAGTGAGAGGGCTATGGTTGAAAGGGAACCGCAGGGGGGCAACCTAATGCTGTGTAGCGTGTTGTGCGGCTACTACAAATGTACCAAAAAGGAATCATTTGTTTTCAATTTATTATGATACATTATGTGGAATGATCGATGCCGGCGCGGAGCCAGCAGTGGCTGCACAACAAATGATTTGTGAATGTGTACCTAATGCGCATTGTTGTAATCTATTATATGTACAATCTGTTAGATATTTTCAAAAAATAGAGTATAAATTTTTGGGTTTTTACACAATATTCCGTATTTCTTTTGAAAGCTTGTTTGGCTGGCGTGAATAATTCAGCGGTTAATTCCGGCGGTTAGGATTTCGGATCGTATGAGTGCAAGTCTAAACCGTTGATGAGCCGAAATGGTGGCACACACCTGTTAGGAAAGTCACAACTTTTACAAGGGTTATGCCTTTGGAAAAGGTTACAGCCTATTCTTTCAATAGGTGTGTAGCACGCCTATAATCGGCAGCCCAAGGTTGTTAATCCCGTACCGTACCGGCCAGTACGTACCGGATTTGTGAGAAACCGTTAACCTCAACCTCCAATACCGTCCCGGCTCAGATACCGGCAATTACCGGCGATAACCGGCGGCTACCGGCGATTCCAGACAATCTTGGACGAGATGGCGGAAAGCTTCATTTCGTCCGGAATTTTGCACGCAGGGCTCGGAGAAGAAGAGAGGGCGATCGGCCAGCATAATCGACATCGTCGACGTCTCTGCCATCCCCGACGGCGGGAGAGATGAGGTGTTTCAAGGCGGAGTTGTCGGGGCGGTTCAGATCTGAATGTATAAGGGAAAAAATAGAGAGAGAGAGAGAGAGAGAGAGGGAGGGAGGGAGGGAGTGAAAGAAGAAGCCATACTTGAGAGAGAGAGTACCCATGGCTCTCTTAGCGTCGGCGGCGGCAGAGAAAAAGAAATGAAGTTACTATCACTGTGTTTGGTTTAGAGTTTTGAGAAGAAATTTTTTGAGAAATTTTTTGAGATAGTGTTTGGATGAGTTTTTGGAAAAAGTAATAATTAGAGAGATGTGTAATGATTGGAGAGAGATAGAGAGAAAAATGAAAATAATGATTGGATGGAAGGATATGAGTAGAGAGAGAAAAGCGATTAATGATTGGAGAGATGAGAGAGGGGGAAGGAATCTTTTTGGAAAAATTTTTGGAAATGTGAACCAAACACAGCCTATATGTTCCCTTATCCATGGCTCTCTTATCCCATCTTTATTTTACATTTACCCATGTAGTATTGTCCTCTTGCATTTAAGTCCCTCAGTTACCCATGTAGTATTGAGGAAAAAATTGTTTTGTTACTATGTACAGGGTATTGGGTAAAATTTCGATTTATATATATCTATATATAAACATTTAAGGGGGTTATTTTATTTTAGGATGAATTTTTATGATAAATGAAATTATATGAGAATTTTTTTGATATATATATACACAAAATAAGCTTCCAATAAGGGTCCCTTATTGAAAAATACCATGCGGATCTGCCTTTTTTTGTGTTTCCAGACCAAATTTCGACGATCCGAACCGTTCAATGTCTTTAGAATGCATTTTTTAGGTCCCCCGCGAGGATTCGTCCGAAAAAAATACCCGAAAGGGCTTCACCCGATCGGTTTTTGCTAAAAACGCTATATATAGCGTTTTTAGCAAAAACCGATCGGATGAAGCCCTTCCAGGTATTTTTTTTTATATAGCGTTTTTAGCAAAAACCGATCGGATGAAGCCCTTCCGGGTATTTTTTTTGGACGAATCCTCGCGGGGGACCTAAAATATGCATTTTAAAGACATTGAACGGTTCAGATCGTCGAAATTTGGCTCAGAAAGGTGAGGTCCGCATGGTAACTTCAATAAGGGACTCTTATTGGAAGTTTTTCCTACATATATATATATATATATATATATATATATATATATATATATATATATAAAGATCTCCTCCGTGAGGACCACCCCTCTTTTGATTTTTCGGACCAAATTTTGACGATCCGAGCCGTTCAATGTGTTTAAAACATGTTTTCCATGGCCAACGCGTGGAATCACCAAAAAAAAATACCCGAAAGGGCTTCATCCGAGCGGTTTTTCATAATAACCGTACATATATAATTAATCGAAAAATGCTCGAATAAAGCCCTTCCGAGCATTTTTTTTTTGGACGAATCCTTGCGTTGACCCTTAAAATCACGTTTTAAACACATTGAGCGGTTCGGATCGTCGTGATTCGACACCGATCCATGAAGTCCGCAAATTACAAGTTTGAGGGAGTCCTTAGTAGAACGGGATCCTATATATATATATATATATATATAGTTTCGGAAATTGGGTAAGATGTGGGCTGAATTTTTGTTTAGAACAGAAAATTTCGACGTTTTCTAAGAGAATTGGAGGGATGATTGCATCAAATGCTCCGAATTGTGCCCACCAACGGAGAAACCAGTTGGGGAATGGAGAAGAGAAATTGTAATCAAACTGGATGAACCAGGAGTGAGAAAATTTGTGGTTTTCATGAAATAGAGCATAAGACCATGCGTTGATATAATCATAATAATTAAATTGAATATTAAGAGTTGGAAGTGTATGTAGGGAAAAAGGAGATCCCCATTCGGATTGGGTAATGAGTTTCTTGATATAGAAGGATTGGTAGATGATAACATTGGAATTTGTTTTATCAAAAATGGGTTTGAAACTTGCCGACTCTGTGTGTTCCAAAATGGTTTTATAAAACAAAATTGATTTTTCGGGATGAAGGGGAGTAAAATGCCAATCTGGTGGAAAATAATTCTGGGCAAGTTCGTTGGGGTATTTGATATGCTGAAAAGCAGGTTCAATATAAAATAAGTTGGTAAGTTGAGATTTGGGAATATACATAGATTTGGCTGGGGTTATAACGCTAGGTTTTGGCTGGCTAACTACTATTTGGTTTACTGGGGTATAATTTTGGGTAATTGGAGGGTAAGCTAAAGAAGAACCAGATCCATATTGGGTCACAGGAGTTGGATTAAGGATCTGAAATCTATTAACTAATTCTATTGGTGGTACTGCCATGGTACTGGTGGTAAGGGCTAATGCTTGGTTTGCTGGTTGTTTTCCCGCTTTCTTTTTGTCTGTCATCCTACACAGCCAAAAATTCTAATTTAGTAAAAATTCTCTAGTAAGGAAATCTGGAATGGAATTGTTTTCTCCTTTAATATATTCTATGTCAAAGTTGAATATGCTAAGTATGGCTTGCCATCTGGCGAAAATTTGCTTACTAGCTAAATTTTTTACATCTTGTTCTAGAATATGTTTTGCACTTTTGCAGTCAATTCTTATTAAAAATTTTGGGTAGTTCAACCTCCATTCCTCCAAGTGTAGTTCAAGTAAGCTTTTCAATTTAATGAATTAGATTTCAAGTTTTAATTCTGTTTTCAATTACCATGGCCGGTTCTACCGCCCTTATTTACTGTTACAGTTCATGGCTGGTTTAACCGCCTGTTTTATACTCTGATTTTAATTATATACTTCAACTATGTCTCTTAAGACTCTCCCTTCCGCCCCCCCATGGTATCAGAGCCAAGCCGTGAGTAGTGAGTAGTGGTGGTTATACTAGGATGTAGCAGTTTCTGATTAGGCGGGGTAGATGTAGTTGTTAACTAAATAGTTGAGAAAATTACCATCAAATGCCTCTTGTTGTCTTGTTAATACATTGACCGTAGATCTCCAATATTCCTACCACGTTTGTTTTGGTTATTATTTCTTCGAACAACCGCGTCTTACCAAAATACCCTCTGTATCCTAGGATCCCATGGTTGGTGTGTAAATCCCGAGGAAGGGTTGCCGTTTTTTGGGTGTGGATTGTTGGAAATTATTTTGGGTTATCCTTGCGCTTGTGTTTTGTAGAGGAAATTATAAGCTCAACTGCGTATGTGTATGATAGGAGGTAAACAGTCTACTTATTACTAAGACAATTTAGGTAATTGAAGTAATTTTTAAATTATTTACTTACAACTCATCCACATTGCCTATTCATTTGCTCATCTAGTATAACACTACTATTGCACTACATTTTACCTGGCATAATCATAACTTATGGAATCGATTTTTGATAATGATTTTATCAACTATGACCACCATTACTGTTATCAACAATTCTATCCAAATTTAGAACACGTATTTACTTCTCCAAAATTACAATACACCAATACCATTAATATGTTATCTAATACAAATTCACCTATATCTAAACCAAATCCCACAATAAAAAGAAACTATTTCTCTACCCATATAGATAAATTACTAACCGAATTTAAATCAAACCACAATAAAAAACGAAGACAACAATTTCGGGAAAACTATACTTCCCAACAACAACTTCACATTAAACATTGATGGGTCGAACACTTAAATAAACATCAAACTGACATTTTTTTACTGGACTACGTAGAACAACATTATACACCACATACCCAAAAACAAAACGACAAACTTCCATCACAGAACAAAATAGAAACCAAATTAGCTGCGGCATCACCATCCAACACTCCCACTAATTCCACAGAAACATCTCTACTTACTACCTCCAATGAGCCAAACAATACACAAAATCTACTAGCAGATCTAATCAAAACAATTGACAATTTAGAGTTACGAACATCATACCAACAACGCCTAGATAATCTACCAAATGCTATTCCCCAGAATCTAGAATCCCAAACCAACCATCCCATTATCAATGTACTTCATGATAACAAACAAACCAATCTTTCTTCACATATTTTACGCCAAGAAATTAACCAACAAAAGCAAGCTTTAAAATGTCTTCAAAACACACCAGACATGTCTCCCACTACAATTCCAATACACCAATGGAACATTAGATTTACTTTAAAAATCCAGGATATGGAAGTAGAAACTAATGCTTTAGTTGATACTGGTGCAGATCTAAATTGTATCCAAGAAGGTTTAGTACCAACTAAATATTTCCATAAAACAACTACTACATTAAGTTCAGCCAACGGAAGTAACATAGATATTCAATACAAACTACCCAATGTTCACATCTGTCAAAATAATATATGTTTTCAAACATCTTTTGTTCTAGTTAAAAACATGCCTGATAAAGTAATATTAGGAACACCATTCATTTGTATTTTATATCCCTTTACAACAACAGAATTAGGTATTACCACTACACATTTCGGCCAACAAGTTTTATTTAAATTTCTCAATGAACCAAAACAATATCAACTTAATCGAATAAATACTATCCGGCCAAAAACATTACATTTAAAATACTTACAACAAGAATTAACCTATATCAAAATAGAGGAAGAACTACAAAACCCAAAACTCATTGATCAAATAAATCAATTTCAAACCAAATTAGAAAAAGAAGTATGTTCCAACATTCCTAGTGCCTTTTGGCATAGAAAACAACATGTAGTTACCTTACCTTACATCAAAGAATTCAATGAACAAAAAATCCCAACCAAATCTAGACCAATTCAAATGAACCCCGAAGTTATGGAAACATGTAAACAAGAAATTCAAACTCTCCTTGATAACAAAATTATACAAAAAAGCAAATCCCCTTGGTCATGTCCAGCCTTTTACGTTAACAAAAATGCCGAAATCGAAAGAGGCGTACCACGATTAGTCATTAATTACAAACCCTTAAACTCTGTTTTAGAATGGATTAGATATCCAATTCCAAATAAAAAAGACCTCATCAGCCGATTAAGTCATGCCACCATTTTTTCAAAATTTGACCTTAAAAGTGGTTTCTGGCAAATTCAAATTCACCTTAAGCATAGATATAAAACAGCTTTTACAACTCCTTTTGGGCATTATGAATGGAACGTAATGCCATTTGGCTTAAAAAATGCTCCTAGTGAATTTCAGAATATAATGAATGATATTTTTAACCCATTTAGTCACTTTATTATCACTTACATCGACGATGTCTTAGTATTTTCCAAATCCATAGATGCACATTGGAAACATCTCAAAACATTTCTCCAAACTATAAAGTATAATGGATTAGTAATTTCAGTTGCTAAAATTAAATTATTTCAGACAAAAATTCGTTTTCTAGGATACGATATCTACCAATCTACAATAACACCAATTAGTCGTGCAATCCAATTCTCCAATAAATTCCCTGACAAAATAACTGACAAAAACCAACTTCAAAGATTTCTCGGATCTCTAAATTATATTGCCGAATTTTACCGAAATATTCGACAATTATGTCAGCCTCTTTACGAAAGATTAAAAGAAAAACCACCCCCTTGGACACCTCTTCACACTTCTATTGTCCAACAAGTCAAAATTTATGCCAAGTCATTACCCTGTTTAGGAATCCCAACTACAAATTCCTTTAAAATTATCCAAACCGATGCCTCTAATATTGGTTACGGCGGAATCCTTCTTCAAAAAAAAGATTCCTCATCCCCTGAACAAATTGTTCGTTTTCATTCTGGCTTATGGAACAAAACCCAAACTAACTATAGTACCATTAAAAAAGAGCTACTATCCCTGGTCTTATGCGTCTCCAAATTTCAGGATGATATTCTTAACCAAAAATTTTTAATAAGAATTGACTGCAAAAGTGCAAAACATATTCTAGAACAAGATGTAAAAAATTTAGCTAGTAAGCAAATTTTCGCCAGATGGCAAGCCATACTTAGCATATTCAACTTTGACATAGAATATATTAAAGGAGAAAACAATTCCATTCCAGATTTCCTTACTAGAGAATTTTTACTAAATTAGAATTTTTGGCTGTGTAGGATGACAGACAAAAAGAAAGCGGGAAAACAACCAGCAAACCAAGCATTAGCCCTTACCACCAGTACCATGGCAGTACCACCAATAGAATTAGTTAATAGATTTCAGATCCTTAATCCAACTCCTGTGACCCAATATGGATCTGGTTCTTCTTTAGCTTACCCTCCAATTACCCAAAATTATACCCCAGTAAACCAAATAGTAGTTAGCCAGCCAAAACCTAGCGTTATAACCCCAGCCAAATCTATGTATATTCTCAAATCTCAACTTACCAACTTATTTTATATTGAACCTGCTTTTCAGCATATCAAATACCCCAACGAACTTGCCCAGAATTATTTTCCACCAGATTGGCATTTTACTCCCCTTCATCCCGAAAAATCAATTTTGTTTTATAAAACCATTTTGGAACACACAGAGTCGGCAAGTTTCAAACCAATTTTTGATAAAACAAATTCCAATGTTATCATCTACCAATCCTTCTATATCAAGAAACTCATTACCCAATCCGAATGGGGATCTCCTTTTTCCCTACATACACTTCCAACTCTTAATATTCAATTTAATTATTATGATTATATCAACGCATGGTCTTATGCTCTATTTCATGAAAACCACAAATTTTCTCACTCCTGGTTCATCCAGTTTGATTACAATTTCTCTTCTCCATTCCCCAACTGGTTTCTCCGTTGGTGGGCACAATTCGGAGCATTTGATGCAATCATCCCTCCAATTCTCTTAGAAAACGTCGAAATTTTCTGTTCTAAACAAAAATTCAGCCCACATCTTACCCAATTTCCGAAACTACTACATTTCATTGCCAATTTAAAGTTGCTTGGATTTTCCGCTGGAAATATGTTATCTCTGATAATATTCTTTCCCGTCAATTTTTAGTCAAATGGTGGGACAAACTCAATGTCCAACAAGTCATTGATCAAGTTACCAAAGAACTCCACCCAAAAGTACCCACCACTCTTCAAATTAGCTCCCCCCCATGGTATATATATATATATATATATATATATATATATATATATATATATATATATATATATATATATATATATATATATACACACACACACACACACAGACACAGATATTATCGCTAAATCCGAAACGGTACCGGTACCAGTCCGGTACCGGTACCATACCGTACCAGTAAGAAAACCGGTACCCTGTCTGGTACGAGATTCAGAACTGTTAGAATAATCACCACACGCACACAACAGAATACGAAAACAGTAAGGGAAATCAACACAGGAATTTACGTGGTTCCCCAAGATCGGGTACGTCCACGGGAGCGAGAGCGAGTCTGTATTATTCTGATCAAACCGCTCCGTTCGGTCGCTCCGCTCCCTCACTCCGCTCTGTTCCGCTTCGCTCGGCACTGGCCTTTTACGAGAACTTCTCAGTACCTCTCATACACAACATATGAGCCACAAGTTCCAACAAGAACCTTGGGGCAGCTTCATGGCTTTCTATTATTCCATCTGAAATAGTGCTTTGGTCGCTGCACCTGTTTGTAAGGTTGTACCATTATAAAGGGATAACCTTTACCGTACCAGTAAGAAAACCGGTACCCTGTCTGGTACGAGATTCAGAACCTTGGGGCAGCTTCATGGCTTTCTATTATTCCATCTGTAATGGTGCTTTGGTCGCTGCACCTGTTTGTAAGGTTGTACCATTATAAAGGGATAACCCTTTGGATGGGGACGCCAGCACACCCCTTCAAAGGGTGTGTTTATCATACCTATAAATAGGCAGCCTGTGACTGTTTGTTTTGCCCCGAAAAAAACAGTCTTCGCACCCATAGTTTTGCATACTAGTTTTCTCTCAAAAAGCTTTCGGTTCTTTATTTTGCTAGTGATTAAATTCTGCAGATTGGTTCACTACTGTTTTGGTTCTCTTGTTTATACTACCGAGTATTCTATTCTACTTTCAGAAGTGCAAACGCTGGTAGAAAACCCGTAGATGAAGCTTCATTGTATCCTGTAGGCAAATTTGCTTAACCCGTTGCACACATTTGGTGGGGGAAATATTGTCTTTAGGAAAGAGACTTAGTAACGCTACTTGAAGCGGTTTAATTTCCAGATTCGAAGCGAAGTTCCAGATTCATTTTGAAGGTGCCAGCAATTTTTCCAACACAATCAATCTAGTGTCTATTAGGTAATGCAGGTGATTATCTTTTGTTCCATCTAAATTGCAAACTTGCCAAGGTTTTTAGAAAGGGCTACAAGTTTTCAAGGATGGGCAAGTTTAACATGTGATAATCATGAGAAAATGCAATTATTGAACAATCATTTCCATTAATTGCAGCTGAAGAAGGTTTTCCTTCGTCATTGGGTTACAAAATACACCTACTCAAAATTTAGACAAATCTACAAGGAACAATTGAACATGGAATTCAAATGCAAACAGCAACATGTCACACTAGATCAAGAAACTATTACTTTGTACAAAAACACCAAAACAAGAACCATAATGCGCATACATCAATAAACCAGAAAAAAATGAAGAAAAATGCATCAAATATTAACTGAACAAGTGAACAATGCAAAAATTCTTAACAGTGGAGATTCTCCTTATTGTTCTAATTGGGGACACACAGATGCCTTAATTACGAACAGTTGAGTTGATAGGAACAGCTGAGTTGATAATTTTAGGGCAAGTATATACTGAACAGAATGACTGCAAACCCATAAGCAACAAGAGCAAAATACTTGCCAGAATGGTCAAGATTTTCCAGGAAACATACACATACTTCCTCACTCCGTTATAAATCTTAATTCTCTGCGAATTATAGAAGAACTTGTTCACATCTTCGATTGTCTTATCAAAATAAGGAGCATCCGTTAACCGAACCGACTTACCAATCCCATCAAATAGTTGTACAACCTCATCATCACTTTTCAGTTTGTATATAATGATTTTCTTTTCCCTTAGCAACTTTGCATCCTCAACGGTATCAATAATCCCTTCTAACAAATCAGTATACCGCGCAAAAACCAAGGAATCAGACACGGTTGATGCTTCGTATGCAATTAGGTTTCGTATTATGACTTCCGAGTGGACATTCAAAGTGATGATCGGAAGGTAAAATTTCTTTGCCTTCTCATCGAACTTAATTGTTGAAATGTCACCCGTGGTTGGGCAGAATTCCACCCCAGCAACTTTGGAAAGGTATGAAGCTGAAGGAATCATGATTTTCTCTACTTGGGCAGGTTTTGGGACGGCATTTTCCGGTTTGATGCTTTCTTTGAGTTTTGAAGCTAAGGAGGACATGCCCGGAACCTGAGTAATAATTTTGGTAACATTGTCTGCTATTTTCTTGAAAGGTTTTGTGATCTGACTTGGTAAGGTAATTTTAATGCTTGACAAGTTGTTCCAAAGGGTAGTGAAAATTTGACAAGAATTACCTGAATCCACTTGTTGGCTTGGTTTGAACTTGGTGAGATTCCTTTCGGGGAAGGGGATTCATGGGTTAACAATTCCGTGAATTTGGGCACGATCATATGGTACAAAAGGTCTAACAAATGTGAACAATCGAGAACTTGAGTCAAAGGAAAGTCCTCATTCAGTTTGACCGGAGAAATTGATTGACAAAAAGTCATCAAAATAAATGGCAATGGGTTGTCGTGAAGATCGTTGGACTAGATTTGGATAGATATGATTTTGCTGAACACAAAGAAGGGGATTTGGTTCTCAAGCAGCATCACATCACTTAGGATCGAATCGTGGGATAGTTTTCTTCCCGCGGAGTCAACTAAATGAGCTGCTTCAGAATCATCTTTGTTAGTAAAAATTTGAAGTAATGCAAGCAAAAATAAGCCATCAATGGACATAATCCACATTAGGGTATCACCTTCAACATCCAAGTACTTGTGGTAACATGCCCTTACCGTGTACTCAAATTTCATAAGCTTATCGACGAGTTGATCAAACTCTAGGGTTTTGAACTGCTTCTGGAGCCGACTCGCTGCGGCAAGCTTGTACCTTTCCATCTTGTAGAGATCGGGCTCAAAATGGTGGTACGGTCCGAAGCCTAAAAGCCGAGGCATATAAGCTTCTGGCTTGAAAGAAGCTAGAGTCGCAGGAATGCGAAAAATGGAGATTGGAACTTCTATGTCAACTTTGACCTCTTCTTGCACAATTTTCTTGATTTGGGTGATCCATTGTTTCTCATCAGATCTTGAATCAAAGATTGATGTTTTCGCCATGCTTATGTTAACTGCATGATCTTTTTTGAATACTTGTTCATATATATACAAAGAGGTA
>CM037154.1:42362166-42440725 GCA_020921065.1 Vaccinium darrowii
ATTGGGATATATAGATTTGTGTGGTGCAAACGTGGATGGATGAGACCCTGACGCGTGGTGAAGACACCGACTATGAAATAGGTCATTCTAGAATGTTGTGTTACTTATAAAGGAAGTAACAACCATGGCGTTCGAGTTTCATCCGATATGTTTAGATGCTCGATCCGAACTTTCATTTTTTCTTTTTTCATCCGAGCCATTAAAAAAAAAGTTTGGATCAAGCATCCACACACATCGGATGGAGCTGGTTTTTAACAGACCCACTCGAAATGTGTTTTTAAAATTTTTGAGCGGCTCGGATTAGTTGTTCGAGATCCGTACTAGGCCCTGCAGGACCTTCCCTGGGTAATTCCTTGCAAGTCTTTCCTTGCACAATATCATTTTTGGTTTTTAAGTGCTTATATCTTTACATATGAATATTGAAAAATATGTCATATGAATCTTATTTGATAGTTTGAGATTGTATACTCCCTTCATTCCAAATTGTTGCCAGTTCCTTTTGGGTCATCGTGCAACTCAAACAATTGTCTATTGTCTAAACCAAAGTTTTCTCCAAATCGATTGTCTAGCGGCAGGTGTCCTTGATCTACCTTTTGGGACCACTATTTGGACACATGGCGCAATGTAATAGATTTGGATGAAACTTTGGTTTACACCGCCGTTGTAAAGAATGTTCTCCTTCTCGCAATCTATAATGTTTTTTATGATTCAAAATTTTTGTTTAATAAAACTAATTAAGATCTATGACACAAAATCAATATTCGATATAAAAAAAGTATATTATAAATGAGAAGATATAGACAATTTGTTGATAAGTCTCAAATAGTGAAAAAAAGACCAATAATTTGGCACGTACAAAATTATGAAGGGCTCTTCTAGTATCCCCCATTGGGCGTAGCCTAAGAATTGATTTTTCTCCCCTACCGATGCATAACTGATGTCAGTCCGATGCTAGTCCTCTTTGTTCTCATCTAAAGCAGTCATTCATGCCTCCTCTTTAGGGTTGGTCATTTCCTTCGACCCGTTTGAATCCGATCCGATCCCCGATCCGAATGGATCGGTAATATGGAGATCTGTTTGGAGATTGGATAGGATATGAGGATTTTTTTTTTCAAAATGTTTGGGGATTGGGTAGGAATGGAGATAGGCATGTCTCCGCCCCGAATCCGCTCCGAATCCATTCTTCGATCCATCTCCACCCCATCCCCAATCCGCCTAGTCCCTGATTCTCCGAATATAAGAGTCTATTAATGAGTTATGAAACTTTTGGGTCCCACTAAATTTTCTCCAAACACACAGGATCACACTAAGGTCCCGTTCCGCTAAAAAAAAAAAACAGTTTTGTTTTAACTCAAAAATTATCTCATTCCACTAACAAAAAACCACGTAGTTTTTTTGCAAAACTAAAAACCAAAAAAGCCAAAAAACTTATTAGTGGAATAAGTTAGTTTTTTTTTTTTTTTGCAAAACTAAACATACAAAAAACTAGTTTAATGGGACAAGTTAGTGGAACAATTTAGTTTTTTTGCAAAACCAAAAAACCAAAAAACTAGTTAGTGGAACAAGTTAGTTTTTTTGCAAAACTAAAACATCCAAAAAAACCAAAAAACCAAAAAAATCAAGTTAGTGGAACACAATTTTCTCCAAACATTTTATTGATAATTGACCTTTGTAATACAATAAATGTGATTAAATAAGAAATGCATCAGTATAATTTGAATACATCCCAATTAGGTTGTCAGCTACTCAACTATCAATCATATGCATTCCTTAAAATAAACACAAAAAATGCAAAATAAAAACAATATTTTTCCAATTGAGTCATTGATTTTGTTGTTCCTATTGACGAAATCAATTGTGTAAAGTTTCTTCTCGATTGAGTTTACTTTTTGTACTTTACTTTATCTTAGTGCTTCATATGAAGTTGAAGAGCACACTACTTAAATACTCTTTTATGCTATTTTGCTTGTGGTTCCTTTAGTTTTTAAATTAGAAATCCAATTAATACTTGATACAACTTGAATTGAAGCTGACAAACATTTACGCTTACACATGAATACCGTGACGTGTCATGTAGTGCCAACGATAAACGTACCGTGCCGTGCTCGTGCCACCCCGGCCCATTCGACACCTTTACTTGTAACATGATTTTAGCATTTAATTTGTAACTGGGATTCTAGATTTCTAATAATCTTTTTTTTTTTTTTAAAAAAAATGATTGGATCCCTGAATTCCCATGGAGATCCCCGTTCCCCATTTGGAGTGGGGATGGAGGATGAAAATAAAGCCCCATTGGGGATCATGTAGGGGATGGATATAGAGAAGGGGTTTGGGCCCCGTTTGATACGAGGTTTCATTTTGGTTGGATTCGTAATGAGATGGGATTAAGATTGGGATTGATAATGAGGTGGGATTGATAATGAGGTGGGATTAATAATTTCATGTTTGTTTTACACCGGAATAAGAGATAGGATTGTTGTGTAACATGTTTGTTTTACATGGGATAGGATTGGATTATAAGTCTCAATTTCCATTTTTGCCCTTGTGCAAAATTAATGATATTTCTATTTTTTTTCCAAACCCACGTTCCAAATGATCTCTCTCTCTCTCTCTCTCTCTCTGATATTTCTCTCTCTCTCTTGTTCCTTTCTCACCCAACCCACATCTCCTCCCTCAAATCCAAACCCACGTTCCAAATGAAATTCCAGGGAAAAAAAAATCCTACGCTTTGCCGACCCACATCTCCTTCCTCAGATCCCAACCCACATCTCCTTCCTCAATTCGAACTGGGTTTTGCCGACTGTGGAGGGTAACTGGGTTTTGTCGTGGAGGTTACAACTGGGTTTTGCCGTGGAGGTTATAACAGGTGCTTCTCAATTTCCTGAAAATTGATAGTTCATTCTAATTGCACAATCCAGTTCGATCGAATTGGAATTTCTGTCAAATTAATGCCTGAATTATAAAGAACTTTTGCGAAAATCTTACTCGTTTGTTGTGTAACTCAAGGTGCAGAAAAGCAATTACAGTGACGTTATATACCATACTCGTTTGTTGTGTAACTGGGTTTTGACGTTATATACTACAAGGGAGGAGGGTGAGGTCAAATATGTCATTTACACGATCAATCCCTTGGGACAGGATTGAGAATACCAACCCCCCCATGGGATGGTGAATCCGGGAAATTTGGGGGATTGTTAGTCCTAAGGGATTGCTAGTCCACCCCTCAAAATGCACACCAAACATGAAATTAAATGGCCCCACAGGATTACTAATTCAAACCCATACTCTATCTCTCTTATCAAACATGGCCTTGGGTTTGGGGTTTGGGGGTGGAGATAGTACTCTCCGGGGATTGGGGGTAGATGGATAGTACTCTATACCCTTCACCTTTTATATGTTTTATTTTAATTTTTGAACTACACTTTTATATATGGGTCGTGCTAACGTGTGTCTAATGGGCACATGTTAAACACACAAACAAACAAAATAAACACATACTCCAATACACTTTTTACACTTTTTAATACACTTTTACATATTTCTTTACATTTTTCACATATTTCAATACACTTTTTCAACATTAATGTGTGTCTATTGTGCCTATTTGCACCAAATTCTGTTTCCTACCGTATGTATAACAAGAAAAACAGTAACATGGTTTTAGATCCCTGAGAAATTTTTTGATACATTCCATTTGTCAAATTTTCTATTCAAAATATTATACCAAACCAAACCAAACCAAACCAAGCCTTATGTCCCAATCAATTGGGGTCGGCTACATGAATCCTTTTTCTCCATTGAGCTCTGTCCAGTGCTGCTTCATCATTTAAACCTAGATACGGAGTAAATTTTTTTGAGAGGTTGTAAATTGTGAAAAGAGAAACAAATTGGGCCAGTAAAAATATATCAGAAGGTTGGGATTAGGGCTGTAAACGAGCTTAATCGAGTCGAGCTTTAGAATGTTCAAGTTCGTTCATTAAATTTTTAAACGAACTCGAGCCGAACTCGAACTCAATAAAAATTTGACGAGCCGAGCTCGAGCCGAACTTGCCTAGGTTTGAGTCGAACTCGAACTTGTTCACGAGCCTTAACGAGGAAAATATATTAGATATTTATGCTCTAATATAAGTCTAGAACTTCAAAAAAAATCTATTTTGTACATAAATAAGTTCATACATGTATAAAATTATAAAAACATATTAATAAAATTTAAGTTTATAATACTTTTACTGGTTTATACAAGTACAAATTATAAAATTTTCATTATGTATCTGTAAAAGTTTATACATATCTAAGGTTATATAGGAAATTCTTATGAGATATACATATATTCCAAGTTCGCGAGACTAATCGAGCTGAATATTGTCAAGTTCAGGTTCGGCTCGTTTATTAAACGAGCCTAAAATTGAGGGTCAGGTTCAGTTTGTTTAGTATCCGAATCGAACTCGAACGAGTCTTTACCGAATCGAGCCTCGAATAGTTCACGAACGGCTCAGTTCATTTGCAGCCCTAGTTGGGATACCTAAAATATTGCTTTTCCTATTGGTACTGATGTGGGTCCACTTCATATCTCACATGATACTTTGAGCAAGTAAATTTTGAATAACTTTTTGGGGCACTAGAGGGTTATGCAGTGGCGGAGTCAGGATTAAGAGAATAAGAGTCCTGGGAGACCGATTTTTAATGAAAAAAAATTCAACACAAAATACTTTCTATTCTGTAGTTAACTAAAGTGTTTTTTTTTTTTTTTTTGCCCTTAATGGTAAAAAAATAACTATATCCTTGCATTCGACAAAATCGAGGGTTTTTCTACAATTGTTTTGTTGAGATCTGGGCCAGCACCTACAGAGGAGGTGAGATGATATCAGACGACCAAAAGAAAGAAAATTTTCTTTTTCAATTTTTTAAGAAGTGCAGTGGGGTCAGGCCCACCCAGCCCCACTGTACATCCGCTCGTGGAGTTATGCATGGTCGTATCTCCAGAGTTTTGGAACAAAAATGCTACTATCACATACAACCAGTCACATAACTCTCACATACACACACATGAGTGAGTGGGGCCCACTGAGTGGAGCCCACCCCATGTGTGTGTATGTGACAGTTATGTGACCGGGTGTATGTGATAGTAGCATTACTCGTTCCGGAATTAGTTGAGGTACACGCAAGTTGGGTCGTGCATCTTGTTATTACAAAAAAAAAAAATTCGTCACATACATCAGCTCAAAAAACCAAAAAATAAAGCCTGGTAGAATAGGGCTAATTTATTTTCAAACCACTAATGAGAAACAGAAAGGAGGAAACGAAATGAGAAAATGGGGAATTTATTAGAATGGGGAATACGATGGAAGTGACACGTGGTGAGTTGTTTCAAAATTGAGTGGGTCAATAAAAAAAAAAATGGAGCTTGGAAAAGTCAATAGGGCCAATTTTATCATTTCATTTTACAGCTCAGGTCATCTTCAATGATGTAGTTAAAAATGTGGTGTTATATGACATAAAAGTGTAAGTGTGGACTCCATTTATGTATTTTTATGAAAAAATGTGTTGTTAAGTTAATGAGTGGTGGTGTTAAAGTATAGTTAAAATGCAAGCGGTGGCTAACTCATGCAGTAGAGCATTTGGATGCCCCACACTGCATCTCGGTATAGAGTGTCATTCCCTCTTCATATATATATATATAGGATAATGATCTACTAAGGACTCCCTTAGCCAAATTTGGTGCGGACCTCACCATTCCGGATCAAATTTTGATGATCCGAACCGCTCAATGTTTTTAAAATGCATTTTTAAGAGTCCATGCGAAAAATCTTCAAAAAAAAAAAATACCCGGAAGGGCTTGATCCGATCAGTTTTTAAACTGATCGGATCAAGCCCTTACGGGTATTTTTTTTGAAGATTTTTCGCGTGGACCCTGAAAAATGCATTTTAAAAACATTGAGCGGTTTGGATCGTCAAAATTTGATCCGAAAAGTCAAAAAATGGCTTGATCCGCACCAAATCTTGTTTGAGAGAGTCCTTAGTAGATCGGCTTCCTATATATATATATATATATACATATATATATATGCCCCCCTTTCTCACCCTTCTCATGCCGTGTCGCCCAATTGCATTGGCTTTCTCCTTCTTTTCAGAAATTGGCCCCACTCAGTTGAAGTTGATGTTGGTGTTAAACATTTCTCTTTCTGAAAAGACAAAAATGCGTAGCTGACTGATTTGACATTGGTTTTTGATTCAGCGTAGCTGACTGATTTGACATTCGTTTTCCATTTCTTTTGATTCTCCTAATTTTTTCTCAAGCGCCTTGTCTTTTCTAGTATACTACAGTACATTATACTAATAGTACCCTTCCTATCCCATATTTGATATCCTCTTTAACTATTCACTATGCCTAAAAAAAATTAGTTACATTTTCTATTTTATAATGTTATATATATTTAACAAGGATCTTATTTGATTGTTCTTGATGAGTATTATTAAATAAAGTTTTCAAAATTGTAAAAAATATTATAGATTGAAAAATGACACGCATATCCTTCAATGGACAAGAAATTCGGGATGGAGGGAGTATTATGCTATTTTATTTCCTTCTCCTTTTCCATTGCGGCTTATTGATTCCAGATTTTTCCTTATTTAACTTTAAAATCCTCAGCTAATTTTTCTTTCTTAGTATAAATTTGGTATTATTGTTAGGGGTATCTAGAGAGTATATGTGGGGCCATGGATCCCTGCTCACCTCGACACCTCCAAATTATTCCGCTATTTATACTGTATTTTAGGTTGTATTTACAAAAATTATGAAAAAGGTCCTCTCAAAATTAGTATATAAGTATGATATTTTTTTATTAATTTATAAAATATACGCGTGTGACCACTCACATTAAGAATTCTGCATGGTCACTGTATAAATGGATAAAAGGCACCATTTCATTCTTGACAAGCAAGGTTATTAAAACAGTTTACTTAAATTTTCCGTTGAATCTTTGTTTTATAATTTAAAATGCTAGCCAATAACCAGTAACTTTGGTGCAAAAAACTAGCCCATAATTTCACCAGCACAATAGACCGATGATTAGTCTCCAGTTGGTTATTGGGTTTGATCCTCCACATAATTGACCATTGTTTGATTATTAAGATCAGATTGTAAGAAAGTATTTTTCTTATGAATCCCCTAGACTTAAATCAAGGGAATTAATAAAGCTACATGTAAGTTGGTTCGGACGCCCCAAACTCTAAAATAAAATACCATAAGTCACAAGGAAAAAAAAAAAAAAAAGGCACCAAACAAGGAGTTCGTAGGAAATCTATCCTCTTAGAGAGATTTAATCCTTTGAAATAATCTCTTATCGAGTTTCGTTTATAATATTTCTTTCTGTGATAAAAAAAAACGATATGAAAAGAGTAATGATGATGTTTCTTTAATAAGTTGAATTTTCAAAGCAACACACTTAAAAAGGGAACAGGGGAGTACTAACTAATAAGAGTAGTAGTACAATATGTGAAAAAAGCTTTTTCCAAAACGGTCCAGAACCCAAATTCACATGTAACCTTTTCGAACTAATAATAGAAGAGGTTAAACACAAATTGACTGCAGACGTATACAAATCAACCACTACAACAAATTAACTAAACTTCGTATAATATCGTACATAATAGTAATTGCAATTGAACAAAGTAATTTGACTGAAGGATAAGAAGCCTATATCACTATTGGCCTCCAGCATGATAAAGTTGACCAAAATCACAAATCAACCACCTTAACAAATTAAATAAACTTCGTGTATTATCAAGCCTTCATTCTCCTCGTCCCCAAAACCAGCGTCATCTGCCGAATAATTAATTAACAACACAATTAATTACATTTATTCCCCACAGTACTATGTCCCTTTTTCAATGATCACTATAAGAATGTGTGTAAATTTAAACACCTAAAAAACATATTTCTCTATATAATTTTTTAATTTATTTTATGCCAAATTAAAGTGCTTATCGAGTCTTTAATCCGGTGAATTTTTTATTAAAACATTACACGAAAGTATATTTTTTAATGTCTAAAAAAATACACGCTTCCATAGGGATCATTTAAAAAGAGACGGAGGAAAGTACTAATTATACAAAACAGTGAAGCGCGTGGATACATTATACTCCTTCCGTCCCCATTTAATTGTCTTTTACTGGAAATCGAGCTTCTTAAGAAGTTAAAATTTGTCCTCTAAATTTGTAAAAGTAACCTTAAAAATTGTGAAGTCAATTAAATGTATTTAAATTGCTTATATCTTTTAATATGGATCTCAAAAAATATGTAACATGTATCTTGTTTGATAGATTTCAATTAATTCTATTATACAAAGTTTTAAAAATCATGAAAAATATTATGCGTTGAAAGATATTGTCAATTTAAGAATGATTTAAATATAAAAAACTATCAAATCAATTAGGAATTAAAGATTACTTTTTAAGAATAAAATTGAAAATTTTGTATATTTTAATGGTTATTTATAAAAATTGGACACTTATTAACCGCTAAAGCTAAAGATGAGTTCCAATTATTTATTTGCTCAAATTTAACACATGCATAATGATCAACTTAAATTTAAAACATGCATGCATACTCAATTACCTGATCACAGGATCCCATTGGCAAATCCAGCAGATATGAAGTACGTAAGACCACGAGTGATAACGGAAGAGTACTGCTCGCTACGTGGTGGTGTCCGTGGCGGTAGTGTTATGGATTTTATCGCGAACACCTGTTCAATCTTACAACGAAAACGCCCCTACGGATCTTGGGAACAATGAATCACAGAAAAAGCAAGCAAATATGTGCGTAATGAAAAAATCGGAAAGAAAAGCAAGACACAAGATATACGTGGAAAACCTCAACGTGAGGAAAAACCACGGGAGCCACACCAGTCTACTATGAAATCGAATCAACGAGTACAAGTCTTCTCACAATCTCTCTGAGATTGGTTTTCTCTTGCCTCTCTCTATTTTCCACGCTCTGGAAAAACTAATTTTAGATCTACCGAACACACAGTCGGCCGAAACCCTAAAAAGACATTTAAGGCCTCGGTAGCGCTACAGGGAAACACCTGTAGCGCTCTAGAACACTCTGGTCAGAAATTAGGTCCTAGGTAGCGCTACCCCAATTCCTTGGTAGCGCTACCGTGTTGCTTATCTTCACTCCCAACAATCTCCCACTTGAAGATAACCTGAAGCATCCGCAAACAAACAACTGCAAACCCAAATGATCTCAATCAAACCGTGGACGTAGTCATCTGACCCCTCTTGGTGTGATTCCTGGCCCATCAACTCTTCAAGCATTAAGGCCAACTGAAGTTGAACACAACTTCAGCTTCTGAACAGTAACAGACTTGGTCAACATATCTGCCGGATTTCGATCCCCCAAAATCTTCTCTAGCAACAAATCCCCATCCTCCAAAAGCGAACGGATAAAATGGTACCTCAAATCAATATGCTTCGTCCTGGCATGGAACACTGGATTTTTGGCAAGGTGTATAGCACTCTGGCTGTCACTGAAAAGAACGCAGTTCTCTTGCTTCAAACCCAACTCCTCCAAGAAGCCCTTCAACCAAATCATCTCCTTTACAGCCTCAGTCACGGCCACATACTCAGCTTCTGTCGTGGATAGTGTCACTAATTTCTGCAGACGTGAGACCCAGCTCACCGTTGTTGAACCCATAGTATAGATATAACCTGTGGTACTTCGCCGCGTATCCTGATCACCGGCAAAGTCTGCATCCACAAATCCCTGCACTGCCAATTTCCCTTTCCCAAAATAAAGTGGCAAATCAGTGGTACCTCTCAAATATCGCATGATCCACTTTTTTTTTTTTTTTTTTTGACAAGGCAATTGAAGATATTCCATAGCACAATATCGCATGATCCACTTTACTGCTTCCCAATGCTGTTTCCCTGGATTGCTAGCAAACCTGCTCATAACTCCCACTGCATGGGCAATGTCTGGTCTCGTATTCACCATCGCATACATCAGGCTACCCACGGCCGAGGTATACGGAACCTTGGCCATGTACTCTCTTTCTGCATCTGTCTTGGGTGATTGCCCCTGAGAAAGTTTGAAATGACTTCCCAAGGGTGTGCCAACTGCCTTAGCACTCTGCATATTGAACCTCTCCAGAACACGTTCAATATACTCAGCCTGACTCAACCGCAAGGTCCCCTGAGCCTTATCTCTGCTGATCCTCATCCCAAGTATCTGCTTAGCTGCACCCAGATCTTTCATAGCAAACTCCGTTGCCAACTGTTGCTTCAACCTGTTGATCTCCCTAACACAGGAACCTGCTACAAGCATATCATCTACGTAGAGCAATAAAATGATGTAGCTAGACTCAAACCTCTTGAAGTAACAACAGTGATCTCCATTGCACCTTGTGTAGCCATTGCGTTGCATGAAACCATCAAACTTTCTGTACCACTGTCTGGGAGCCTGTTTCAAACCATACAGACTCTTCTTGAGCCTGCACACCATCTCTTCCTTGTCTTTCACAATGAAGCCAACAGGCTGCTTCATGTAGATTTCTTCATCTAAGTCCCCGTGAAGAAAAGCAGTTTTAACATCTAACTGCTCAAGGTAGAGATTTTCAGCAGCAACCAAACTCAACACCACTCTGATAGTGGCCATCTTCACAACCGGCGAAAATATCTCTGTATAATCGATCCCCTCCTTCTGTTGGAAGCCTTTTACAACCAATCTTGCCTTGTACCTTTTCTTGCCATCACTCTCCTGCTTCAGTCGAAAAACCCATTTGTTCTGCAAGGCTTTCTTTCCTGCGGGAAGCTGAGCTAACTGCCAAGTATCGTTGGAACGAAGAAAATCCATCTCTTCCTGCATCGCAGTCTTCCACTTAGCTGACTCAGAAACCTGCATAGCCTCATCATAGCACTCTGGTTCTCCACTGTCCGTCAAAAGCAAGTAATCTAGCGAAGAAATGTATTTCGGATTCGGCTTGGGTACTCTGGCTGACCTCCTCAACTCTCTGACCACTGAACTAGTCCCTGTCTCTGGAGCTACCTCATCTGAAACTGTCCCCTCTGAAACTGTCTCATCTAAAGCCCTCTCCGCTGCCTTACCAGACCTCTGTTCAACCCCACTGTCATCTGGAAGATCCTCCAACTCAAAGTACTCGGATGTATCTCCATCCGGAATGGTACTCTCACTGCTCTGTTTGCTGTCCTTGTCTTTGTACATCACCTTCTCATCAAACACAACGTCTCTGCTTCTGATTATCTTCCGGTTCTTGTCAACCCAAAAACGATAACCAAAATCATCTCCGCCGTACCCAATAAAGGTGTACTTCTGTGACTTAGCATCAAGTTTATCCCTGTCCTTGTCGCTAATATGCACATAGGAAACACAACCGAAAACACGTAAGTGTGAGAGGTTTACCTTTTTACCACTCCAAACCTCCTCTGGTATGCCAAAATTCAACGGAACTGATGGCCCAAGATTGATCAAATATGCTGCTGTGTCAACTGCATCTGCCCAAAACATCTGGGCAACCCTGTGTGTATCCGCATGCTCCTAGCACGCTCAGTCAAAGTCCTGTTCATCCTCTCTGCAATGCCATTATGCTGCGGAGTCCCTGGAGGTGTCTTCTCTAAACGAATCCCGAATAGAGCGCAGGCTTTCTTGAACTCCCCCAACTCATACTCTCCGCCATTGTCGGACCTCAACCTTTTCACCTTCAAATCTGTTTCATTCTCAACCCTGGTCTTCCACTTCTTGAAGACTTCAAAGACCTCTGACTTGTGCTTCATGAAGTATACCCATACCTTCCTCGAGTGATCGTCGACAAAGGTAACATAGTAATAAGAACCGCCAATAGAAGACACTGTAGCTGGACCCCACACATCTGTATGGACAAGCTCTAACTTCTGCGCCCTGGGAGGTCTGCTGCCTTTCCGAAAGCTAACCCGTTTCTGTTTCCCGAAGATGCAATCCTCACACATGTCAATATCCACTGACTCTAAACCCGGTAGCTTCCCATTTGACTGCATAACCTTCATTCCCTTCTCACTCATATGCCCCAGTCTATAGTGCCACAGATTTGAACTCTCCTTGCTGTCTGCAACTGCAAGTGTATCACTACCATGTGAAGTCAAGTAAAGTGTACCAACTTTCTTGCCTTTAGCCGCCACCATGGTACCATTGGAGACTTTCCACGTGTCCCCTGTGAATGTCGAAGTATAGCCTGCTGCTGCAAGCTGTCCAACCGAAACAAGATTCCTCTTCAAATTCGGAACGTGCCTGACATCTTTCAAACACCATCTGTACCCTTGCGTCGCAATCTGAACATCTCCTCTTCCCACTATACTGCAAGGCTCGTCGTCCCCCAAGTATACTTTCCCAAAGTCCCCTGCTACATAGTTCTGCAGAACCTCCCTATTAGCAGTGGCGTGAAATGAGGCACCCGAATCAATCACCCACGATTCGGCGTCGCTGTTCATTGCAAGAATAAGTGCATCATGCACAATGTGAGCCTCCTGCTCACCGTTATTCTTCTTTGGTGCTTTGCAAGTTTGTGACATGTGGCCTGTCTGACCACAATTCCAACATTCACCTTTAATAAGCCGAACCTGAGATTTGGCCTTATTTCCCTTACCCTTGGATTTCGACCTGTTCCTGATCTGATTCTGACCACCCCTGGTCTGGCCTCTGCCCCTCTGCTCAACACTTAGAGCTGAACCTGAACTACCTGAACCATCAATCGAACCCCTTCTGACTTCCTCAGTCAGAATCAAACTAACAACCTCACTCAGTTTCAACTTCTCTTTCCCTGCCGAATTACTGACTGCAGTAACAGTACCCTGCCAACTCTCTGGCAACTGAGACAGAATTAACAAGGCTTGAACCTCATCATCAAACCCGATATCGACAGACGTAAGTTGATCAACTATCATATTGAACTCACTGAGATGTGACATAAAGGAAACCCCTTCTGCCATAGATAGGTTGAAAAGTTTTTTCATAAGATGTACCTTATTCGCAGCAGACGGTTGCTCGTACATCTTCTTCAGCGCTTCCATAAGCTCCTCCGTCGTTTTCTCCTTCAGAATGTTGTGTGTGACTGACTTGGAAAGAGACAGGCGAATAACCCCTAACGCCTTCCTATCCAGAACGTCCCAATCCTCATTGCACTCTCCAGTCTTCTTCCCCTTTTCTTTACCCAGCAGCGGCCGGTAAAGATCCTTCTGATACAGATAGTCCTCTATCTGCGTTTTCCAGTACACGAAGTCTGACCCATCAAACTTGGCGATCCTCTGTTTGCCTTCTTCAGAACCCATAGCTCCCACTGAAACCCTAGCCTGCCCGAACGAGATTAAACCCTAACCTGTCGAACAAAACCTACCGCAACCGCGGCTCTGATACCAGTTGTTATGGATTTTATCGCGAACACCTGTTCAATCCTACAACGAAAACGCCCCTACGGATCTTGGGAACAATGAATCACAGAAAAAGCAAGCAAATATGTGCGTAATGAAAAAATCGGAAAGAAAAGCAAGACACAAGATATACGTGGAAAACCTCAACGTGAGGAAAAACCACGGGAGCCACACCAGTCCACTATGAAATCGAATCAACGAGTACAAGTCTTCTCACAATCTCTCTGAGATTGGTTTTCTCTTGCCTCTCTCTATTTTCCACGCTCTGGAAAAACTAATTTTAGATCTACCGAACACACAGTCGGCCGAAACCCTAAAAAGACATTTAAGGCCTCGGTAGCGCTACAGGGAAACACCTGTAGCGCTCCAGAACGCTCTGGTCAGAAATTAGGTCCTAGGTAGCGCTACCCCAATTCCTTGGTAGCGCTACCGTGTTGCTTATCTTCACTCCCAACAGGTAGTCGGTCCGGTGTCCGTGAACCAGAGATGGATTCAGAGTGAGGGTGGGACTGGTGTGGAGTTGGATCACGCCGTGGTCTGTAAGCCATGTAAAGAACGTACCCCACGACATGAATGATAACCCCCCCGATGATAATTCTCCCAAAACTACTCGCGACGAACCTTTGTAGGAAGGAGGTATTGCGAGCCGGCGGTGCAACCATTACATAGGAATGAGGAACAGGAGGTGGAGCAGGTGGCGGCGAACAAATGGGGACTGGCGTGTCCGGCTGTGGCGGCAACAATGGATGCGGATGCGGTGGAGGAAAGGAGAGATCAGTATCCGGTGGTGTGAGTGAATAGACTGGGTGGTGGCTGGATGGCGGCGGTGGTGGAAAGGAAGGAGTTTTTGGTCGTGTGGAGATAGAGGGTGGTGGCCGGAGTGGCTTCGGTGGTGGAAAGGGAAGGAGCTTTCGGTGGTGGCAGGAATCGTGGCTGTGGCGGAAAGGAAGGAGTTCGCGCTGGTGTGGAGAAAGTGGGTGGTGGACGGAATGGTGGAGATACGATGTTGCCTTTGTGGATTCTACATTCAATCACACAAGGAAATGCTAGCAGTAAAAGAAAGCAGGGAAGAAAGAATGGGTTCATCTCTGAATTGTGAGCAGTAAAAGAAAGCAGGGAATGAAAGAAAGCAGGCAGTACTCAAGTTGGTAAATGGTGGTGTTTTGTATTTATATATATATGAAAGGATTAGAAACGAGTTATCTCACTTTTTTCTTTTTTTCCTCAAAAGACCATTCATTTCCCATTCATTTCTCGGTCAAAAATTATACTGCCAATGCATTAGTTATAAAAAGGGATATTAATATAATAAGTTTGGTGCTCCTGATAAGGATGGCCTAATATAATAAGGGGGTATTTCATTAACAAAAAATTATTTTTTAAATATCGAGACAAATTATTCTTTTACAACAAATTACATAAAAATCTTAAAAAATCAAATTTTTAAAAAAATTGGATTAGTGGAAGATTCTCTAATTGTGTTTTGAGAGAGAGAGGACAATGATTTGGAGGTTGGATGTTGCGGCGAGGGAAAGCCAGTCCCCGTTTTTCTCGGTCAAAAGTTATACTGCAAATTAATGCATTAGTTATAAAAATTCTTATCGTAAAATACCTTTTTTTCTGGAAGTAATAGAATATTCTATTCTCCACGTGCCGACGAGTAATTGTGATTTGATTTTGCGGCGAGGGGGTTCTTCAGAATTTATAAATGCATTAATGTTATAAAAATTCTTTTGCCTCTTATATTCCCCCTAGTATATTTAAGTAGCCTTGATATAATTTTAATAAAAAATTTATAATGGCTATTTCAGATATTATTTGACCTAATATAATAATGATACTGATATGCAATTTATTTTCGTTATATATATTGGTTCCTCGAGTATAATATATTGTAGCATTTTAAGATACTGTTTCTTTTTTTTTCCCCCTAACTTCAGCTAATATTTTGATCATCTATTTACTCCCTCCATACCAATTTGCTTGTCCTTCGTGGAAAAATAATTATTTTTATAAGTACATTACTATTTGTTAGTTTGAAAATTACACGTAATTTCATAGTTGACTATCAAATTGGGACGGAGGGAGTAATTGCAAGCGGGTAACTTATATCAATAAGAATCCTATATCACTTTTGGCCTCCCTCATGATCAAGTTGATTGCAAAAGTAAATCAACCATTATTAAAAATTAACTAAACTTCTTATGTTATCATTAATTATTTTACATCCATGAGTTCAAAACTGAGTAGTACTTCTCATAACTAGTACTCTCACCATTCTAAATTTCTCAATATATTTTTTAAGCCTGATTATCAGTTTAATGGGCTGATTTTAGAATTTTTCATAAGGTAAAAGGAAAATGTGATGAGGATTTCGCCACCTCATCACATGCGCAAAAATATCCAAAATCTAGAAATGACCCCGTCTATTCTCGGTCTCTCTCTCTCTCTGTCTGTCACTTTCTTTTTCTTTTTTTCTTTTAACTGAACTTTCTCTCCAGCCCCATGTCTGGAATTTCACCCGATTCACCACAACGCGACTAGGATTTCGCCACCTCATCACATGCGCAGAAATATCCATTAAGAAATGAATAAGTCAATATACGCAGCGCATGGGTACGGTGGAAGCTTACACCCTCGCCTTTTCTCCGAAAATGATAGTTAGAGAAAAAAAAAAAATAGTACATGTCACATTGCTCTTCATTGTTCTTCTTTTGACTGCACTTAACGTTTCTTACTTGTCAGATGACATTTACAGTACATTTTTCCCAAATGCCTACTTTGCCCCCAACAACTCATCCCTACTTTTGAACAATTCTACTCGCACACCACATACGCGCACACCAAATGCACACCAGCACATTCCGATAGTCCATTTCAGGAATCAATGGTCCGGACTTGAAATGAATTCTTACCGGTAAGAGTTAATTCTTACCAGTAAGAATTCATTTCAAATCTAAAACGTCGAAAAAAGCTTTTGGATGGTCGGGATGTGCTGGTGTGCATGTGGTGTACGCGAATCATTTTTGCCTACTTTTGCCCTTTCCAAATGGCAAAAGCTAGAAACCACTGGGTGGTCAGGATTGCACCGGACGCGAGCGCTGGTTGGCGATACTTAAGAGGTTACTGACATGACAGCTTTAGGGTGGTCAGCTTTATGGTCTCTCTCTTCTTTTGGTTTTTTTTTTTCACTTTAATACCCTCTCAGTTTAAAATTCATCCGTATTTCCTTCTTATGCCACTTGTCAAAATTTTGTAAACGTTGTCACAAATTCTTTCCCTTCTTTGTGTACAATGTTTATGTACTGCCTCTCTTCTTAAATTTTTGTATGGTCCGTATGACGATAACTTAAAAATAATACAAAATTTTTAAGAAAATTTCCATAATCTTTTTTCTTCATAATTTCTGAATTTTTTATTGCACCAAAATAAAAAAACTAATCGGAATCTTTAATTTGGTACAAAGAACTCAAAAAATTATTATCTTGGCTCAACGAGAAGAATAAAAAAGTAAAAATTATGATGGAAACTCAAATTTTTTAAAGGGTCTTATTAACGGGGGTACAGAAAGGTATACTTGTTGGGTCCTACAAAAAAAGTACACTTTATTGGGTCTCACTTAATTGGGACTCAATAAGTGTATTTTTTTGTGTCCGTAATGGATGCAATGTTGCACTGGTCCCACTTGTTGGGTCCCACAAAAAGTACACTTGTTGAGTCCCGCTTGAATGTCCTTGTTGAAGCCCGTAACCGATGCAATATTGCACCCGTCAACATTTATCATCTTTGAATAAAGGTTAAAGATTTTTTTCAACTCGATTTTTTTCACCCCACGTGCAACCCCACCATGCGCCGTGTGTTCGCATTTTCTCCAAACAGTCCCCCAATTCTTTTATTTTTATTTTTCTATTTTTTTCGTTTCTCTGATAATACTATGGCTTCCTCTATAATCAGCGCAGTGGGCGTACGGTAGGGATTACCAAAGTTTCCACGTGTCACATTGCTCTTCATTGTTCTTCTTTCGACTGCACTTAAGGTTGTGTTTGGTTTGGTTTTGAGTTTTGATTTTTGTAATGATTAGAGAAAGAAATAGGATTAATAATTAAAAAATAGGTATTAATGATTGGAGAGAGATAGAGAGAAAAATGAAAATAATATTTAAAAATAGGGGTAATAATTGAATAATAATTGAGAAAACCGATTCTTAAGAACCAAACCAAACAAGGCTATTAACGTTTCTTACATGACAGATGGCATTTACATTTTTCCCAAATGCCTACTCCAACAACTCATCCCTACTTTTTACAAATTCAAGGCTACTTTTTTTTCTAATTAAAAAAGTTCACGGCTGCTAAGCTATGTACACCATTTGGTTTACTCAAAACATAATGTACACCACGTTTAGTGTAATTCACTTTGAGTTCCAAATAGGAGTAAATGATTAAAGTCACCGAATGTTTCTAAAATATTTTTTAAGAGCTTTGTAAAAAATTAGCATATTCGCATATTGGTAAGGATTTGATCAATTCTTTATCCAATTTTTTGTCAGTAAATTGGGCGTAGAATAGATTATACCCTTACCAATCCGAATGAACTGATTTTTTTTTTTAATAACAATTCGTAAAAAATAATTTTAAAAAATTGAGCTAATCCGATTGCGAAATCTCAAAATACGTCTACAAAATATCGTGTACATCAAGTGTACCCCCTAGTTTTATTGGCTACTTTTTTGCCCTTGTTTTTCGCTTCTCCTTTTTAATCGCTACTTGTCATAATATTAGGAGCGTCAGATTTAGAGAAATTTTTAAGACTAATCCCAAGATGCATAAAATATGAAGAATCACCAAATTTTATACTAAACTATTCAAGGCTTCGGAAAAATAAAAAATGCTAAATACTATTTTCTAAATAAATGCTAAATACTTAAAAATGCTAAATACCAAATTTTAACATTCAATAAATTCCACGAGTCAAATACAGGAACAACAATATTAGATATTCAGAATTATAAATGAACAAACAACTCTTGAGATGGGCCCAAGAATTGTTGTCAATGAGAATTGAACCTGAAATTTTAGTTGGAAGCAAACTCATAAGCCTCAGACTAAGACCAGTTAGACAACCCATTAGGATTGAAACCACAGTTTCGGGCAAAAAATAAAATACAATCGTTCATAATTTTTAATTTTTTGCAACAAATTATGTTCAAAAGTATTTAATTTTTTTGTCCGAATAATGCACATTTTTTTGGCAATGGGTAATTGCGCGCCCCAGCACCACTGTTATCTAAGGCCTCGTTTGTTTGACTGGAAATAAATGGATGAGATATGAAATCCCTTGGGATATGGGTGAGATATGAAATCCTTGGGATATTGCTTAGGATATCAATGGATGGAGAAAATCCATGTCCAGTGTTTGTATTCAACAGGATATAGTCATTGAAAAACATTTTTTTTGTTGTTTTAGCCATTGAAAATCCATATTCCATCCAAATCCCGCACCCCCCATGGGATTTTATATCCCGTGCGGATTGGGATAAAACTTGGCGAAAGATTTCAAATCCCATCCGAAAAAATGTTAACAAACACGAGATTTTTGGATCCCACTCCATCCCCCCAAATCCCACCAAACAAACAGAGCCTAAAGGGCGGGACTAGGGATGTGTTATTTCTATCCTTTTAATGATACAAGCCGGATAAATTATTACCTGTCACATCCTCTCAGAATGAGTACAGGTTATACAAGTTGCTGAGCCCACTTATAGTCAGCCCTGTGGGCGTATGGTAGAAATTGCCTAATAGGTCCTTTTCATGGACCATAGTCACATAGGGGCTTGGAACATTAGAGGGTTAAACGACCCTCTTAAGCAAAAGGAAGTTTTGTCTTTCATTCGTTCTCAGAAATTGAGTCTGGTTGGTATTGTGGAAACTAAAGTTAGATCGGAGAATTTTGACAAAACTGTTAGATTTTGTTTTCCTACTCAATGGGCCTCCATTCACAATGGCAGCAATGACAGGGTTTCTAGAATCATTGTAGCTTGGAATGCTTTAGATGTCACCGTGGATATTATTTTTTCTTCATCCCAGCTTGTAGTGGTGAAGGTTCTGTCTGCTGATCAGAAGTTGTTCTATGTCTCTTTTGTTTATGGGCATAATTCAGTGGTTGATAGAAGGAGTTTGTGGATTGACATGAAAACTATGGCTCTTAGCATTGGTAATGCCCCTTGGATTCAACTGGGTGATTTTAATGTAGTTCGAAATCCAACAGAGAGGTTGATGGGTTTTGATAGAGGTGCTTCAGATGAGTTTAATGCTTGTTTAGATTCTGTTGGCATGGATGACATGCCTTCTAAGGGCTTTTGGTTTACCTGGTCTAACAAGAGGAGTGGTTTGGGTGATAATAAGAGTAAGCTGGACAGAGTTCTTATTAATGCTGGTTGGTTGGATGGTTTTCCTGAGTCGGAGGCTGTGTTCTTAGCTCCTGGAATCTCTGACCACTGTTCTTGTGTTGTTACTATCTTTCCTGATACTCCTAAAAGAAGTCCTTTCAAGTTCTTTCATTTTTGGATGAAACATGGGCAATTTAAGGAGCTGGTGGCCTCTTCTTGGGCTGAACCTGTCATGGGTAATTCTTGTAAACGGTTAAGTACCAAACTGCAAAGGCTTAAACCTGTTTTAAGGAAGTTTAATACGCAATTTTTCTCTAAAATTGGACAGAGAGTTAGTCAGGTTAGGGAAGAGTTGAGTCATGTTCAGGCTCTTTGCTATCAAACCCCTCATGACTCTTCGCTTCAGGAGTTGGAAAAAGAGCTTCATATGAAATTTATTTCCCCAAGTGCTGCTGAAGAATCTTTTAAGAAGCAAAAATCTAGAGTTCAATGGTTGGCTTTGGGGGATAAAAATACCAGATTTTTTCACCAAAAGTTGAAGACTCATTGCCTTCGTAACAAAATCCTTAGTTTGGAAAACTCTCATGGGGTTAGACTTACGGATCCTAAGGAGGTCAAAGAGGAGATTCTGGGTTATTATGTGGGTTTGTTGGGGACTCCTTTTGCTCAGCGAAGAGATGCTTACCAGATCCTTAGGCTGACTGTGGAGCAAAGATTGACTGCTGCTATGAAAGAGGCTTTAACCTGTGTTGTCTCTGAAGCTGAGATCAAATCAGCTATGTGGTCCATCAAGGGGGATAAGGCTCCAGGGCCAGATGGGTATTCCTCTTACTTCTATCAAAAGAATTGGGATATTATTGGTTATGATGTGATTCATGCTGTTCAATACTTCTTTACTACTGGGAAAATGTTACAGAGTTGGAATGCTACTGCTCTATCATTGATTCCTAAGACTCACTCTCCTGCTACTGTTAAAGACTTTAGACCCATTGCATGTTGCAATGTAATCTATAAGTGTGTAACCAAAGTTTTGGCTAATAGAATTCAGCCTCTCTTGCCTACTCTGATCAGTCCTTGTCAGTCAGCGTTTATAAAAGGTCGGTCTATCCTGGACAATGTTCTTCTTATGCAAGAGCTCATCAAGAACTACCACAGAGATGATGGCAGGCCTAGATGTGCAATCAAGATGGATTTAATGAAGGCGTATGACTCTGTTGAGTGGTCTTTTCTCTTTGATATGTTGACTGTTATGGAATTTCCTTCTCGGTTCATTCAATGGGTGAGAAGTTGTGTTACAACTCCCATGTTCTCTGTGGTCCTTAATGGTGCTTTGGAAGGCTACTTTCCTGGCAAAAGGGGTCTCAGGCAAGGTGATCCGTTATCCCCTTACCTTTTCCTGTTTGTCATGGAGGGGTTTACTTCTATTCTCCATTATCGAGCTAAGCAACAGGGGTTCACTTATCATCCTAAATGCCAGAGTCTTAACATTACCCACTTAATTTTTGCTGATGATTTATTTGTGTTGTGTGGTGCTGATGTGAAGACTTTTCGGTTGATCAAGGAGGTTCTTTCTGACTTTCATGTGTTCTCCGGGCTTCAACCTAATATGCAGAAAAGCTCTCTCTTTTTTGCTGGGACTGATGTTAATACTAAAAACGGCCTTCGAGATATTTTGCCTATTCCTGTTGGCTCCCTTCCTGTCAAATACTTGGGGGTTCCTTTGATTTCTGCGAGGTTGAGATCCTGTGATTGCATAGTCCTAAAAGAGAAGATTTTGGGTCGCATACAATCCTGGTCTAACCGAGTTTTGTCTTTTGGTGGCCGAGCTCAGTTGGTCTTATCTGTGCTATTTAGTATTCAGGTTTATTGGTCATCTATTTTTATCTTGCCATAGAAGATTTTGAGGGATATTGAACAGGTTTTGAGGTCCTTCTTATGGTCTGGCCCTGAGCTTAAGTATTCGGGGGCTAAGGTGTCTTGGCAGCATGTTTGTGCCCCTAAGCAGGAGGGGGGTTTGGGCTTTCGAGCTTTGGGCATTTGGAACAAAGCTTCTATGATCAGGCATCTGTGGGCTGTCTGTAATAAGTCTGATACTTTGTGGGTTAAATGGGTTCATACCTATGTTATCAAGGGTCAAAGTTTATGGCAGATTAAGATTCCTTATAATGCCTCCTGGACCATTAGGAAGATTTTGAAGCTCCGGGAAGTGGTCCAACCTTGGATTACCTATATCATTGGCAATGGAAAATCCACGGCTTTGTGGTTCGACAATTGGCATACTTTAGGGCCTCTTTACAAAAAGTATGGTGATATGGCTGGCCATAATTTTGGTAATCTGGTCCAAGCTAAGGTGGATGTGATTGTTCAACGGGGTGCTTGGTCTTGGCCTAGGCATCGGAATGCTGTTATTAGGGATATCATAACCAACACCGCTTCCTCCCTTAGACCTGATCCTACACAGGAAGACAGCGTGATTTGGACTCTTAACAAGCATGGTCAATATTCTGCGCGGTCTGCATGGCAAGCCTTAAGGGCTGTGTTTCCTGTTATCCCTTGGTACAACAGTGTTTGGTTTCCGCGGCATATTCCTCGATGGGCTTTTATTGAGTGGCTTTCTTTTCATGGTAAGTTGTCCACCAAGGACAGACTTCTTGAGTGGGGGATGCATGTTGAACCTCTTTGCGTGTTTTGCAATTGTGTGGTGGAATCACATAATCACTTATTTTTTGTCTGTCCTTACTCTTGTGAAGTCTGGTCCTCTATGCTTCAGAAGAACGGGATTGACAGACCTCCAATGAACCTCGATCTTGAAAGGGATTGGGTTTGCAGTAACAAAGCTGGTAACTCCTACTCTAATATTGTCTATAAGTTGTCTTTAGCTGCTAGCATTTATGGGCTGTGGAGGGAGAGAAATTGCCGGATTTTTCAGCAAAAGATGGTTCCTGCTGCAATTCTTCTTATTCAGATAGAGGAGCAAGTCCGAGATTGTATTTGTTCTTGGAGGAAAGTGAAGAGCTCGGATAAGAATAGGCTCATGGCCATTGCTTGGAGGGTGTCTCCCCGTATTTTTGCAGTTTAGTTAGGCCTGGTTTTGTTTTGCTGTTAGAGGCTTGTCCTCTGTTGGTTGTTGGTTTCAACAGGAGTGTTTCCCCTGTTTTGCTTGGTTGTATGGGCTTGCCCTCTGGATTTTAGTTTGTTTGCTCTATAAAAGTGATTAATTTACCAAAAAAAAAAAAAAAAAAATCGACTCTTCTTCTACTTTCGTTTTCGCAAACTTATTACTCCGATGTTAATGCCTATATATTGCTTGCATCCAAAATTGAAATTTAGCAAAGTAACTTTTCAACGTAAGAATGACAACCGGCATTAACGGGAAAATTAATCTTAGGGCATCTCCAAGGGCCATTTCTCCGGTCAAAGTTGGTAAAAAAAAAAGGCCGAGGCCAATGTTGTGGGGGTTCAAAGTGGAAGAGAGTGCCAAAGTTGGAACATTGGTGAAGATTAAGTCCCACATTGAAAAAATAGAAAAAGATTTGGACCTTAATATATAATTTGATGACTCACCACTTAAAAGACTTAGTTTTCTAAGTGGATATGGGTCATTTAATGTATATTAGGTCCAATGAATGTGATGGACTCCGTGGATACTCCTCAGAAGCTTGGGCCTTGTTTACGCCGGCCCAGTGGAAGCAATGACGGGATCGATGCATCGCAAAAACTCCTAACAGCCAAAAATGAGTTTGGCACCCAATTTGGTTGGACAATGGAGATACTCTTATAGGTGCGTAAATGTTTCCATGCGCTCCCTTATTTATCCTTGTTAAGTCACTTTTTATTATTAGTTGGAGTTTATGCTTTGTTTTTGGAAATTGTAGCCCCTTTATCAGACCGTTGAGTCCAAGTGTGCCAAGCAATTTCTGTTTTTAATCATGTCCAAGCAGGATTTATATATCTATTGATGTTCAATCAACATAATTTTTTGCACGGATGCAATACTCTATGAGTCTTACAAGATGAACGGTTCAGATTAAAACAATAAACTCACGGTGGGACCCATGCATGGCGGTGGTGGAAAAGAGGGTTTCATACCAGCGGTGTAAAGAATGTTTTCTCTTTATGTATAGGCTAACTTTTTTGTGCGTAGGTAGCATGGAAACAGAGCAAACTCATGTAACTGTAGATCCCAATTATTGGTCCTTTCCAAACTTACATAGAGAGATGGAGGTTTGTGAACGTATTTTGCCTGAAGGAAGAGATTCCTTTCTAGTCAATGAAAAAGGACTCACCCGTCCAGTTAGCCCATTTGCGATCCCTTTTGGGCCCTTTCTAATTTAATTTTCTTGTTAGAAGATTGTAAGTGATGGATTCTTTCTTGGTCAAATGTGATGAGCTGGAGAGGTATGGATAGTTGACAGTAAAGACACGATGAAAGAAGAGAATGAGGTGATCTAGAGGAAGGGTGAAGAACAAAGCAGGTGTGCACAGAAAGAACTAAGGCAGTGGATTGCTCTCAGTCTAATCCGTGATGCCCTTGGTGACCGAGGAGATGGGGAAAGAATTCACCAGAGAGTATGTTCTCCTCTCACTCAGTGATTACCCTTTTGTCTCTCTAGAAATGGCATATGTCTCTACCACGATTTCACCAACCTCTGGGCTATGAAAGGGAATGTCCCATATTTATAGGCGCCTTGGACCAATCATAAGGTGCCAGGCTGTCATCCTATAATATCATAACACGTGTCCTTTCCGTACAACCTGACCGTACGGGTGACGAGCCATTCCCCCGCGCAGCGATCCTCTTGTCCTTAGCCACCAAGCCACTAGATCTCCCTCATTCCCGTAAGGGCAAGGTCGTGACCTGTTCGGTCGCGCCTATACCGCAGCCAAGCCTCAGGGGGCCCCCGGGGTCCTGCCTTTAGACCGCAGCAGGTATAATTACCTGGGCTAAGTGGGACTAGCTTTCTCGCTCATGTTCTGAGCCGCGCCAGCCACCTGAGCCATGGGTTGTTCTCCTATTCGGATGGCCCATGGCTATCCAAGCACCGCCCTAGTCGGGCATGGGGTGCGCGCCGCCGGGGCGCCTAGTGCGAGAGGGTCCTGCTTCAGTGGCCCCCCCTCACCGCGCAGAAACTTATGCCCGCGCCAGTGGACCCCTTGCGCGGAGGCTTGGGCGAAGTGCGCCACGTGTTGCACGGACTTCGCGCCACCTGGGTGACACTTGTCATGATGATTTCATTGGAGGGTCAATGTTGACCATGGTCAACTGGGGTCACACGCTGACCTCCCCTACAAAGATCATGGTTGAGCTCAAGCTATGCATGTTATTAGAGCTCGTGCCACAAACAAGCTTGAGTTTGCGTTCAATCATTTTAAGCATGCGCTTAACTAATTTTGAGTGAGCCACTTTGATGCTTGGTTTGGAACACTTGAAAGCTCCATTAGATTCAGCTTGTTTCAAGGATTGATTCAACTTGTTTAATCGATTCATCTTGTTTGCAGTCCTACAGAAACCATGGTGGAACCATACAAAAGGCCAGCACGGTAGAAGGGCATAATTCAGAGTCGAATTAATCATTCAACTCAAGAAACTTCACTACAAATGAAGCTAAACCCACATACTTCAAAACTAGCATCCACAAATTATGTATAAGACCTTCAAATATTTGTCGAATGGAATAAGGACATTCAAAACTTCAAATACAGAATGTACTGAAGGGTTTTAAACCCTTTTTATTTCTATGCTTCAGTCAACATTGTTTATCTACTATTCGGCAAAACAGGTCCGGAAGAGCCTGGAAATGGCTCGGACAGGACTGACCAGGCTCTTTGCAATACCTACTTCCCAATAATGGACTTAATCCACCAAATGCCCTTAGTGTCCTTGGGGCCTTCTTCTCCCTCTGGTGGGGGATTAGAGTGCTGTGTCTTGTGAAGCTTGCTCACATCATAACCCTCCTCTTTGGCTCTCTGGACTAGTTGATTGTATATCTCTTCATCAAGATGGTTCTCTCTGCATAATATCTAAAGAAACAAATAACACCACAAGAAAATTAATTCAGTTGATGGATACCAATTTGTTCACTAAAAATAACGTCTTGAATTTCCAAAAAAAGAAAAAAATCAAATTTCTTTTTTGCGTAAATTGAAAGAACTCAAAAATGCGTTGGCTGTGTTTGGTTAGATAATTTAGTTTAGTTTTGATGATGTCAGCAGATGTAATGAGTGGAGAGAGAAAGAGAGAAATGAGGGAAATGATAATGCTATCAAAACTAAAACTAAAACTAAACTAGAAAACGAACATGACCTTTATTTTTAAGTTTTTTGACAGGACAATCTTTTTAGGACGGAGTTGGTACAAAATTATAGTGCATATCAACATAAAGAGAGAACATATATAATCACAAAAACATACCCAAAGAGACTTCTTGGAGGGCTGGCCAATCAAAGCATAGTGATAATCCCCATCAAGATACAAAACCCAGTAATCCCCAACAACAGGGATTATAGGCAAGAAAGGAGGAACATAGAATTTGACCTTGAGTTTGGCCTCATCACTTGAAGGGTCAGCCTTATAAGCACTCCCTTCTATGAACCCTCTCTTCCCATCAGTCCAAGTTTCATTTAGGACATGCACAGTGCCATCATCCCTTAAAGTGTAGGTAGCCCTAGTGTTGGTCCCATTCTTGGGCTGGTTTCTTGATGGGAATGAGGCAATTTCGTACCATCTGCCCATGTACCTGTTTAGGTCTAGACCTTTCTCTACTTCCATCTCTTTGTTGGCCATTTTGCTTCACAATTTTTGACAGAAAAAAGAGAGGTTTTGTGGGTTTTTGTGTATGTAGATTTGTGTGGGTTGTGGAATGCTGTTGATAAGTGAAGAGATTGGGATAATATAGATTTGTGGGACAAACGTGGATGGATGAGCGGCTGACACGGGGTGAAGACAAGGACTTTTGAAATAGGTCATTCTAGAATGGTTACTTATATTGTAAGTAACAGCCATTTCGTTCGAGTTTCACCCGAGATTGATGAACATCGATCGGAATTCATTGACTTCGATGTATGCTCTTCTATCTCAATTTGTTTGCCAAGTTTCGATGTTTTTGTCAGTTTTTAACTATTTAGATTTTTATATATATATATTTAAAAATATGCGATATGAATCTTGTTTAATAGTTCAAAATTGATTTTTTTATACTCCCTCTGTTCCCATTATTGCTGGCCCCTTTGGGGTAGTCGTTCAACTCTAAACAATTGTCTATATTTCGCAATCTGTAATGTTTTTTCTGATTTAAAAATTTTATTTAATAAAACTAATTTATTAAAAAAAATCAATATTCGATATAACAAGTGTTGTAAATGAGAAGATATAGATAATTCGTTGAGATGTCCAAAATGAAGAAAAAAGACCAACAATTTGAGACAGAGAGAGTACAAAATTTTTAAAATTATGAAAAATGTGTAGGCTTATAAAATGAATGACTTGAATTGTCTATGGAGACAATAATAAGTCTCATATTATGCCAGAGGATGAGATGTTGACGACCTTCTTTGGTTTGGGTTTTGGATAATTGGATGGAGAAATAAGAGTAATGATTGAAAATAGGAGATATTGATTAGAGAGGGATAGAGAGAAAAATGACAATAATAATTAAAAATAGGAGTACTAATTGGAGAGAAATATGATTAATAATCCCTCCGTCCTATATTTCTTGTCTAGTTGCACTATTCACAGCATCTCAAAAAATTATTTATATTTTCAAATGTATAATGTTATATATATTCACTATGAATTTTGTTTGATAGCTCTCGATGAATTCTATTAAACAAAGTTTTCAAAATTGTAAAAAACATTATAGATTGAAAGATATAAGCAATTGAAAAATGACACACATGATCGTAAATGGACAACAAATTTGGGACAGAGGGAGTAATTGAGAAAACCGATCTTAAAACCTAAAACGAACAAGGTCGATATCAGAGACTCCACACTTTGGTAGTATTTTGACGTACGTGGAGTTAGGTGAGTATTACATAGGCTATCTTAGCGAGCGTTGGAGTATTGTATAGGAGCAGGACAAGACAAGCACTCGAATAAAACATACTCCTTCTGTTCATTTTTAAGTGTATAGAAGCGTTCGAGGTACTAACTAATAGAAAAGGTTAAACACAAACTGACAGCAAACGCAAATCAACCACTATAACAAATTAATTAACTATCATTAATTCTTTTACATCCATGAATTCTAAATGAGCACTTCTTATAACTCTGGAGTACCAAACCAAGAACTGAGTACATAATAATTGCAAGCCAGTCACTAATATATCAACTAAAACAATTGACTGAAGGATAAGAAGCCTATATCACTATTGGTTTCCCTCATGATCAAGTCAATGACCGGACAGCTTATTCTCTTGGTCTCCAAAACCCGCGCCATCTGCCGAAAATAAACAACAAAATTACACTTGTTTCCCACAGTAATGGTAATCATAGCAGAGCCAAAAAAAAAAAAAAAAAAAAAAAAAAAAGTGATCATAAAGATGTGAAGTTGGGTATACCAATTACCAACGCAACTATTGGGCTAGAGGGTGAAATTTCATTAAACGTAGGGTATGCTTGGAAATTGGGAAAGAAAGAGAAAAGATTAGAGAACTCGAAAAATTTCCCATCACTTTTTTGGTTAATAGTAGAAAAATTTCCCATCAAAATGAAGATCTTGTGGTGACACCAACTCCCCCTCTAGCTGTTAGAGAAGCTATGATAAGGGACAGTCTCAACCTTCACCATTTTCTTGACTAATTTCCTTCTCCTGTTGTCTTCATCTAGGATCTCTAATATGGCTAATTGGTCTTTGTGTTTTTATTCTGTAAGGTCTGCACTCCTGATGCGGCTTAACTCTGTTCTCTAGTTTCTAATATAATTTCCGACGTACCAAAAAAAAAAAAAAAGTAGAAAAATTGAAGAAACCCCAAAAAAAGTTAGAGAAGCAAGAAATTGTAAAAAAATTCCTCGACTTTCTCAATATTTTCTTTCTTAAATATTTTCTCTTCCTTTCTCTTTCTGTCTTCAATTTCCAAACATGCCCTGTTTGATACAAGATTTCATTTTAGAGGGATTGGTAATGAGGTGATATTATTAATGAGGAGATGAATCACTCTCATGTTTGTTTTGCACATGAATAGATCATGGTATTACTAATAACATGTTTGTTTTGCTTAGAATATAATTGAGTTAAAATAATTTGTTTCCAATTCTACCCTTATATGGAAACACTATTTTTCATCACCAGGTTAATAGTAAAGCAAACCATGAATTGCCCTTGGACCAAATTCATGAATCATTTGAACATATAACATACTTATTTGGAAGCATTTTCCCCACCAGATTTTCAAAGGAATGTATATATAATTAACATTGAACTGTAACAACAAATGAAGAATAAAAAAGGCAGATTTCAACGTCGCGTTTTCCCATCAATGTTTTTTTTTTTTTTTTTTTTTTTAGGATTTCACATGAAGAATAACATTTGGTTTCAGATTCCGAATGATGGCTGGTGTGATGAAATGTGAAATTCATATTAAAAGAAACCGAAAGCTGGGAAAAATTTATAATCCTTGAATTGTAGCCCAGATACTTAATGTGAATAAGAATTTGGCAGAAAAAAGAAACAAATACTAAAAAACAAGATGAAGTGGTGGACATGCAGTTCGGTTTTTTGTGGCAATAAACAAAATGGGTGAGGTCATAAGTGTCTTTATTCACTCAAGCCGATTAGTACAATTTCTATACCTTGGGCTCCCGTAACCCTAACAGCGCCCTTTAACACATGCATACTCAATTACCTGATCACATGATCCCATTGGCAAATCCATCATATATGAAGTATCTAAGACCAGAAGTGATGACGGAAGAGTACCGCTCGCTACGTGGTGGTGTCCGCGGCGGTAGTCGGTCTGGTCTCGGTGAACCAGAGCTGGTGGATTCAGAGTGAGGGTGTGGAGTTGGATCACGCGGTGGTCTGTAAGCCAGGTAGAAAACGTAGCCCATTACATAAGTGATGACCCCCCCGATGCTAATTCTCCCAAAACTACTCGCGACCAACCTCTGCAGGATGGAGGTAGTGCGAGCCGGCGGTGCAACCATTCCATCGGAATGAGGAACAGGGGCTGGAGCAGGTGGCGGTGGTGGTGGAAATGAAGGAGTTTTCGGTGGCGCAGAGATAGAGGGTGGTGGCCGGAATTGCGGCGGTGGTTGAAAGGAAGGAGTTTTCGGAGGTGTGGAGATAGAGGGTGGTGGCCGGAATTGCGGCGGTGGTCGAAAGGAAAGAGTTTTCGGAGGTGTGGAGATAGAGGGTGGTGGCCGGAATCGTGGCGGTGGTGGAAAGGAAGGAGTTCTCGGTGGTGTGGAGATAGAGGGTTGTGGCCCGAATCGCAGCGGTGGTGGTAAGGAAGGGGTTCTCGGTGGTGTGGAGAGAGTGGGTTGTGGCCGGAATGTTGGGGATATGTTTTTGCCTTTGTGGACTCTACAGACAATCACACAAGGAAAGGCTAGCAGTAAAAGAAAGAATAGCTTCATGTCTGGAAATTTAAGCATGAGCATATGATACAATTCAAGATCATTCTAGAGGGCTATATATAAGCTTATTTTGCCACCCACTACGTGATAAAAAAACCACACCAATATGGGATGATAAAAAAACCACACCAATATGGGAAGATAAAAAAAGCCCAAACTGTACGTCGACTTTCAAAAATCTCTAAAGACTTTTCAGATAATATGAAACAAATAAATGATGCAAAACTTAAGTTTCTAGAGACTGTCTTATTCACGGATGTGGACCCTACATGCTGATGTGGACTCCATCGAATGTACATTGAACCGTTCATCTTGTAGAGCCTGCAAAATAAATGTATCCACGCCAAAATATTAATCGGTTTAATCGAATACTCGGTGGGGTCAAGGGCGGATGCTTATGGGGCACAGGGAGGTCATGTGAACCCCCTGAAATTACAGAAATCAGTTTTTTTTTTTGTGAGTTTGTGAAAAATCTGAGTCGTTCAATAGCCTTGAGATAATTGTTCGATTGTGCTTGTAAAAAATCAACTCAATCGGGATAATTATTGGTAGTTGATCGAATCTTTCGATTTTCTATTCAGAATTTAAGACCCTAAGCTTAAATGAATTTTAGAGAATAGTTTGATAAATGTGTGATCAATTTCATCGTGATCTGAACCGTAAGTCTTATTGAGAAGAGTATTGATAGAAAAATTTCTCCTGATTCGACAATGGTAGGTATCAATTCAGTTCACATTTTTAAAATTATCTTTGCGTTTTGATAATTATACATGTCATATCAAAATAATTTTATTATATAGATTCTCTTCGCAACAAGCTTTACAATATCTATGATTCAGGTCACTAGAATTAATACATGACATACAATTATCAAACTTATCTTTAAAATTCATTTTGAACTTAGGGTCTTAAATTCTGAATGAAAAATTAAAGGATTCTATCAAGTACATATAATTATTCAATTCAGCTGAATTTTTATAAGGCAACTGAAAAATCATTCTAAAGTTAACGAACGGCTCGAATTTTTCACAAGACCAAAAGTGGCCCCCTTGGATGAAATTCCTGGATCCACTAGTGGGTGGGGTCCAAATAAGCCGGTGGCTCCGTGAATAAGACAGTCTCTTGAAACTTAACTTTTGCATCATTGATTCATTTCATGTTATCTGCAAAGTCTTTAGAGATTTTTGAAAGTCGACGTACAATTTGGTTTTTTTATCTCACCAGATTGGTGTGGTTTGATGCAAGAGTTAAGTTTCACGAGTCTGTCATCAGCAGAATTATTTGACCGACCCGCATGTCTCACGTTGGACGAGCGACATGGGATATGCTTTAAATCACACGTTGGACGAGCGACATGGGATATCTAGTACGAGGAGAAGTACATGGATGCTTTAAATCAATGTCAATTACCGCCTTGTTTCCATTTGATCTTTTAGAAATTTCATAAAATCAAGTGTGTTGATATTAGCTGTTAGATATTTTGGCATTTTCCGGGGTTGTACAAAAACCATCATTCGTATATTTATTTTAAATTGTAATGGGTAGATTTTTTAGGGGGTAGTTGCTCTCTCGATACTCCTCCCATTATCTGCACCAAATTGACCGCTGCAAAGTAAAAGCATTGCACAACAAGTCATGCATATTATTTTTAAGATTCTCCACAAATTCATTTACCGTAGATGCGGATATTACATTTATATATGGTGGATACCCTGCAAAAATTCACCGAATGGTTTTAAAAATGTGATTTTGATTTTAGAGTAGCCACCCGGGTTTAAGGACTATACCCGAGAAATCGTTTTTTTTTTTAAAATGACTCTTTTGCCCTTGTTTTGGAAAAAAGCTTTCACCGGCACATTACCAAGATTTCTCGGGTTCGGGAGCTAAGTTACGAGAGGGGGAAGGTTTTTAAGGCACCCCCTCTCGCCCGGTTATGAAAACCGGTCTCTATTAAGTACTTAAGGGATTTTTAGAAAACATTCGCTTCTTAAACTCAAATCACATGAAAAAGATAAGAATGTAAAGATCATCACAATTAATCATATGAAAGCTAGTGGATGCTTGTGATCATGTAAATGACATGGCATGATAGTAGAATGACATGAATATTGATAATAGTGACTATAAACTATGAATAAAATTACACAGAAGCTTTTTGAGACCCTTTTTACAAGATTAGATCAACCCTTTTGTTTTCTTTCAAGCACCTGAAAGAATGTTTCAAACGCCTGAAGCTGAGAGGATCAGGCGCCTGAAAAGGGCTTCAGGCGCCTGAAGCTACTACTTCAGGTGCCAGGGGCCAATGCTTTAGGTGTTTGCTCAAAACTCATTTTTACCACTATTTTGACTTTGAAATTGGTAGCATAAACCATTTGAAACCATTTTTGGAAAATACAACTTGATATTTGAACTTTTCTTCATGCACCTAAAGATATGTTTCAAGGGCCTAAAGCTGAGAGGATCAGGCGCCTGAATGGGGCTTTAGGCGCCTGAAGCTACTGCTTCAGGTGCTTGATCAAACCAACTTTCACTTCTGTTTTGCTACTGGAACAGGTAAAATAATGATGTTAAAACTCTTTTGAGAGACAAACAAACTGGAAAGCTTCTTCTAACAACTCATTTGTACCATAAAACACCATTTATTTCTCATAAAAACATGTTTTTTTATCCGTTCAAATAGCAAAACAGAGACTTTCCACTCTTGCATGCAAAGAAAATGACCTTCAATAGAGATTTTGTGATGAATACATAGTTTTGGCTACATTGATGGTCATTTTCCCCCTTTAAAAGTATGATTTTCACCTTTTTGAGTGAAAAACAGAAAGTAAATAGTTTGCTCCTGGGATTTAAATCACCATCAATATAACTATAGACCAAGATAAAGCATTTTAAGACAAAAAAAAAATGAAAATAAATTGAGCCTGAAGCTGCTGCTTCAGGTGCTGAGCAAAATTGATCCCTTGATGTGTTTAAGTCATGAGAAGCTCATTATTGGTATCAAGAACCAACATGGACCTACTGACTTCCCTCAATAAGAACCTTGTCACACTAATTAAGTAGATTAACTACCTTTTGAAGCTTGAAATGGATGATTTGGATAATGAAAAAGGATTTTGGATGGATGATGGAGGTTTGGATGAGACTTTACTGTGGTTTTTGGATGTTTTCTTGAGAGAGAAATGGTTAGTTTTGGCTGGATGTTTCAGAAAAATGGTGGAACCCTTTCAAATAAGGGGTGTGGGGGTATTTATAAGGCTTTCAAAGGTTGTTTTGGCCTCTTAGGGGTCATTTTAGGGGTTTACTTAGGCCATAGACGCTCTTCCCTTGCAGAATCAGCCAAAATCGCATCATAATCATTACATTTAAATTTTCCCACTCAAAATTTAAAATTCTGGAAAACTGCTTCAGGCACTTGAAGTAGCCCTTCAGGCGCCTAAAAGGCCCCTTCAAGCGCCTAAAGGGATGGCTTCAGGTGCATGAAATGGGTTCAGGCGCTTGAGGGGGGTGCTTCAGGTGCATGAGAGAGATTTAGGCGCCTGAAGGGGAATGGTTCAGGTGCATGTAGATACGCTTCAGGTGTATGGAATGGATTCAACGGCTTCTTTTGATCTTTGGTTTGGAAGTGTTCGGTAGGTTTTGGTTGAATTCCAATCATACATTTTAAGTTCTAAAAAGTGTTTGAAAGTTCATTTCATCATCGGGAAAGCTACGGATTTTCGTAGGCCCAAATTGGGGTGTCTACATATATGCATGTCTGTCTTTCCTAAAAATATTCAATATTGAAATTTTGACATTACATCATATTTCACGGGTATTTTTTTTTATTGAGTTAATTTTCCATTTAAGGTGATGATACCACCTATTCAGCAGGATAAAAAGATATATGTCGAATATGCTACTATCTATATAACAAAACAACATTATTTTTCAATAAAATATTCTACTCCTACCCAATCTCAACCGTCCATTCTTACAAATCTAACGGCCTAAATATATCACTCTCACAAACTAACTTCAGAGTGGCATTTTTGTAAATACTCTTCCATGGCAGTTTTGTAAATAAACTCCAATCTTCCTCCAAACAGCAACACCCACATCTCCGATTCAAATTTCAAACATCATCTCTCTCTCTCTCTCTCTCTCTCTCTCTCTCTCTCTCTCTCACAACACCGACACACACATCTACAATACAAAATTCGAACCTCTCTCTCATGGCGTATCAACCCAACGATTGTTTGACTTCGGGAGGAAGAAATTCAGTGACGGATGGTATGGCTACTGCTGGCTGTTGTTTTAGTTTTCTTTTGAGTCAAACATCATCTGTGCTTCTTAGTTTTCTTTTGAGTCAAACATCATTTGTTTCATCTTCAAGCAATTTATTTTCTCGCAGAGTTGAACCAAGTGAAGCTTCATTTATGCCACGTAAGTTAATTGAACTCAGTTTAAGTTATTATTTCTATCTTATGGGTTCTGGTGTTTCGTCAGTTTTCTATCTTCTGGGTTCTGAAGTTGTTTTAGTTTTCTTTTGAGTCAAACATCATCTGTGCTTCTTACTTGATTTGGCTTTGTTGATGTTATGCGCACCTACTGCTCCATGAAATTACTGAATGATATTCACGCGAAATGGTCAATTGAATCACTTAATATTTCTGCGTGTTGGGATTAATGGCTTTCCTTTTCACTCATCTCCTGATTAAAAACACTTTTGTCGAATGGGAAATTTGGAGTTGGGTCTATGGGATGCGCAAATTCCACTGCCATTGCCATTACCATTCGAAAAGTAGGTTAAAAACACTTTTGTCAATGCACAGCCCAAATTCTGCCACCATTACCATTCGCATTATTAGTTCAAAACACTCATATTCGTGCTCATCAATTGTCCTTCTTTTACCTGGGTGATTGTCACATAAAATGTGTTTTCAAAACACTGTGTTCATGCTCATCAATAGTCATGCTGTGAATTTTTTCTATATCCGGACTCTTTATTTTACCCGGGCAAAGGGTGGGAAAATTCGATCCACCAGTTCTCTCTCTCTCTCTCTCTCTCTCTGTGTTTGCGCTCCGACGGCGATGGGAAAGGTCCAGGTCTTCCCATCTATGCCAGAAGGAAAACTAACCGACCCCACCTTGAGGTGAAGAAATTTGGCCATGTAGCTGACGCCATTCTTCTTTTACTTGAATTGAACATTGGAGAACTCTATGTGCCAAACCCAATGTTATAGATGATGTATCTAAGGGTAAGTTGTTTTATTAGTTTAGCCATTTTTTTGGTCTTTCTCATGTCTTATAATATGGGTGTGCTAATTGTTCGAGTCGTGCCCTCAGCCTTTAACACCGCTCTATTTCTCTTCCTTTAGATGTGAAGTTTGCAACTCCTAAATTTTGTTACTTTGTTTTTATTTCTACTACCCTCATGCTATCATCGGTGTCAACCTATTGATTTGTGTTTATTGCAGCTAGAGATGTAAATATAGTTCCAAAATTGCATAGCTCAATTCACTCTCAAGGTACATTAGGTTCCCAATGTTTTTCTATTTATATTCCTATTCCAAGTTCTTGAGTAGAAGTAATGGGACCAAATGTAAAACCAAATGGTAGTCTGCATAGAGAAGAGAGTTCTCTACATGTGTTTACTTCAATTGCAATTGCTCTATTCGTTCTATGTCAAAATTGGGGTAATGGGGAAATGGTTTCGTCGATTAGTGATAACAAAGGTTGAAGTCAACAGTTCGTTGAAATGCATAGCTCCTAAAAAAAGTGAACAAAGTTACTCCGAGCTTAGTCGATGCCCCGCTGCATTTGGCATTTGCGGCATGGGAGATTCCTGACCTGATATTATTGGAGACTAGATTATAAATTGGTTTCCTGAAGTACTTATTGATGTCAACATGCTTGATTTGATATGGTGTGATATAACTCAAGCCCATAGTCCTTTCATCTCAATCCAACAACAGCCCAAATTAGTTTCCTTTTTTATGTCGTACCGTGAGCTTTACCTTTTTTTTTTTTTTAATTATCTATAGATTGTCTTTTCCTTGATGCATGGCTTAAACTTGGTCAAGGAAAGTTTGGTTTCACTGCTCTATTTCATATATTTCAATTTCCAAAAGTCCCTGTTTTGCTAGCGGTTCTCTCATGAGCGGTTGTTCTTTCAAAGTTAATTTTCCTTCCCCTTTTCAAAGTTAATTTTGAAGGTTTGTTGGCTTGAACTATTGTCATAGGGCCTTGCGCTACCTCTTAAGCTACATACTTGATCGAGTAGGTAAGAGAATTTCTTCTTACTTTTTAAAATGTTATTTATAGGACAAAGAAATGGCTGCGGCAAAGTCTAAGGGGAAGGAGAAAGTAATTGCTACGAATAAGAGAAAACATAATGCATGTCCGGTGGTATGATTCTTTAAATTTTCTTTCGTCTTCAACGTATTTTAACCTAATGAGTGGTGTGGTCATTCCATTTTTTTACATAAAGCTCCATGTACTCTTTTAATTTACTTATCAAAGGTATAAGAAATGATGTTCTTGACAAATACTATGTAACGTTCACGTATTCATGTTCTAGGGAGCTAATGATAACACAATATCAAAGGTCACATTGGCCCAACGTAATAGAAGAGAACGAGAGAGAATCGAAAAAATTCGCCAAGGATACCAATTGGACCAACGCTTGCGACGCGAAAGGGATAGAGCGCTCTCATGTATCCAACCAAGACAACCTACATTCTTCCCTTCTTTAACATCTATCCGTCGAGCCACTGTGGAGCAAAGAGCAGCTATAAGTGAGGTCCCTAATGAGCAACATGTGGTTACCCATCCTTCTACACATTCAATCTCTACGCCGAACACATCTATGGGTATACATGATAGGTAAAGGCCAAAATATTCAATTTCAAAATAAAAAAGTTAATCTAACCTTTTCAAATTATTTAAGGTACTAATTTTCTATAATCATCTCTTTTTTTTTTAGTGATAATGAAGTACATGATACTCTCGTCGAGGTTGATGCTAGAGCCCACGTAAGTTCAAGTCGGCATTTTCTTGGTGAAATGAATACGATGTGTTCTTCTTGTGGAGCTTTGCATTGGATGGATGAAAAATTGGCAAATTCTTCTAAAAGAAATCCCTGCTTTGGAACTTGCTGTTTGCAAGGAAAGGTTAAGCTACCTCCGCTTATGACACCACCACCACCAATCCAAACATTGTATGATGGGAATGATGATTGGTCTAAATCGTTCCGGGCTAATACTCGATCGTATAATGCAGCCAATGCTTTTACGAGTCTTGGTGCTAAATTCGATGACAGAGTATTTGGTGGGAGGGGTCCTACATCATTCACTATTCATGGTGAATTGCGACATAGAACTGGATCACTGATGCCACTACCAAGCGAGGACCCATCGTATGCTCAACTTTACATTTATGATCCTAATTCAGCTTTAGATGTTCGTGACCGTAGAAATCCTCATTTGAGAAGGGATGTCCTTGAAATTATTCAAGAAAGTCGGTTGCAAGTTAATGAATTTGTTGGTAAATTCCGGCAGGCTCATGCGATCTTAAATCAATTAGCATTGTTTGGGCAAAATTTTCCTGCTCATCTTCATTACACAGCGTCAACAAATCGACGACGGTATAATTTACCAACATCAGATGAGATTGCTGTAATAATACCGGGAGATGGGACTGAAGCGAGTGGGATGAGAGACATTGTTTTTACATCTATGTGGAAATAATGAGCTTATGCGAATAAATGAATGCCACCCAGCATACTTGCCATTGCATTATGTTCTATTATTTCCACATGGTGAGCTTGGATGGGACCCTGATTTGCAACAGTGGGATGTGGATAATGAACAACCTTCCACAAATCGGCTCACCCAGAAGCAACATTACAGCTACTGTTTCTTTGAGCGTCTCACTGAGTATTCTACTATTTTGAGAGGGGGCAAACTGCATCAAGAATTTATGGTAGATGCTTGGGCCTCGACAAAACAAAATTGGTTGACATTCTACAAGATGAATCAGGGTACATTTTGTGCTGAGCTTTACAAGGATTTGAATGATATTGGTCCAGATGAATTGGGACCTGATCAGATTGGTCAAAGGGTTGTTTTGCCTTCTTCATTTACTGGTGGTCCTAGGCATATGTTTGAAATATTTCAGGATTCAATGGCTATCACTCGATATAACCAACACCCTGATATTTTTCTCACCATGACAGCGAACCCCAATTGGCCAGAAATCACCTCGGCTTTGTTACCGCATCAAAATCCCACTGACCGCCCTGACTTGGTAGCCCGTGTTTTTGAGTTAAAAAGGAAGGCATTGATTAAGGAGACAGAGACTAACAAAGTGTTCGGAAAAAAGGTTGCCCATGTTTCACAATTGAATTCCAAAAGCGAGGCCTACCCCACATGCACGTACTTATATTTCTTGGAGGTCCCGATAAAATTCGAACATGTGCTCAGGTAGACAAATTGGTTTGCGCCGAGTTCCCAGATCCAGTCGATGATCCAGCTCTTTTTGAAACTATAAAGAGTTGTATGGTACATGGACCATGTGGAGCATGAAGTCCAGGCGCACCATGTATGGATCAGAACAAGAATTGCACTAAGAGATACCCTCGAGACTATGTGGAAGAAACTACCATGGACCAAGATGGATATCCAGTTTATCGTCGTCGCAATACTGGTAAAGTTTATACTGTGCGGGGACAACCAGTTGATAACAGGGATGTGGTTCCTTACAATGCGCATCTCTCAAGGATGTTCAACTGTCACATTAATGTCGAAGTTTGTGCGGGAATGCGGTGCGTTAAATATATCCACAAGTATATTTACAAGGGTTACGATTGCACAACAATGGTTTTGGGAGGGAGCAATGAGATTCAACAATATCTCGATGCGAGGTATATTGGACCTCCTGAAGCGGCTTGCCGAATATTTGGCCATCATATGCATGAAGATTGAAGAGGTGCCGACCGTTGTGCGGTTAGAAGTGCATTTGCCTGGAATGCACCGTTGTAATTTCAATGCCTCTGAAACCTGGGAAACAATCAGAGCTAGAACTGCTAATCAAAGGTCAACTTTGACTGCCTTTTTTTTGTGGTATGCTTCTAACAAAGACGCATGTGCATACACTTATCAGGAGTTTCCACAACATTTTGTTTGGATCAAGGGGAGTAAGACTTGGAAACCAAGGGAATCTGTGTTTGCTATTGGCCGAATGTACTTTGCTAGCCCTAACTGTGGGGAGAGGTTTTATTTGCGCTTGCTACTATCTGCTGTCAAAGGACCAAATTCCTTTGAATGCTTACGCATGGTCGGAGATGTTGTGCACGATACGTTTAAATTAGCATGTGTTGCTAGAGGGCTTCTGGAGGACGATGACGAGTGGATACAATGTCTAAACGAAGCAGCAGTTATGAAAACTGGGTATCAATCAAGGAGATTATTCTCTATAATTCTGACGCAGTGCTCTCCCTTGCACCCATATGAGTTGTGGAAGAGATTTTCAATTCACATATGTGATGATCTGGCACACAAAATTCATACATTGTTTGCCATTTCTAATCCATCAGAGGGCCAGATTGAGGACTACGGTTTATATCTTTTAGATCAATTGCTTCAAGAATCAGGCAAAACCTTTCTTGACTTCCCTCCCATGCTGCAACCAAGTGCAAATTGGAGTGCAACAGTTGGTAATAGATTGGTTTTGGAACATCGACAGCTCGAGATTGAGGCTCAGTGAAATAATGCGGAAGCGTTTAATTTACTCCTAGAGGGGGGGTGAATAGGAGTTTTGATCAAAATTACCAGTTTTTAAAAATAACGATCGATTAATAATTATTAAATAATTAACTGGTTAATTGTCTTGATTAATTCAAATTAACCAAACCACAAGCAATGCGGTGAAAATAAAATGGAGACAAGATACGCACGATTTACGTGAAAAAACTTAGGGTCCTAAATAACCCTAAGCCAAAACCACGGCCTAACACTACTGCTTTATTCTATTAATAAAAAAGAAGTACAGATTGCGAAATAGTAAAACCTTACCCCAAGCCTTTACCTATTCTCGCCAATCTCCGATGCTCCCAGAGCTTCTTCAAGATTCAATAGATGAACCACAGACTTCACGCCCGATCTCCGGATTCAACCGGCTCCGAATCAATCTCCAAAAGATTCGGCCACAATAGTATACGGCACCACGAAACACGAACACCCAACGAACGAATAATGTGATATAAAAAGTGCTCCTTGAGAGAAGGAATGCACAATAGAAATTTTAATAGAAAAAGTATAGCTAGCAGTTCATCATCTTTATTGAATGAATCAGCGTGGACTCCAAGCTAGCAAACAAAATGAAGGAGTTTTCTTCCTTTCGGCAATTATGGGTTTCTTCCTTCGTAAAAAAAATATATATATGTCCATTTCTATTGATGGCTAATACTCCTATATATATAGGCAATTAGTTGAATAACATGTTTCCATAAAAATAAATATATCTCTTTGATTCCTTTTTAGATAAAATAAAATAAAATCTTTCAAGAACACCAAATATTATTTAGTCTCTCTTTTGCCGTAAAAAATGTGCCTTATCAAGATTGTGATCCCATTGTGATCCCTTATATAAGCACCAACAATCAATTCCTTTTCAAGCATATTGACGAAAATATCTCTTTTCCAAAAACAACATATATCTTCTTTATTTCTTACCTACCAAAACAATACTTGAATGATGCATATATGGACAAGAAAATTTTGGAGGTATAAAAGAGAATTATTTGTTTGATAGCAAGTCATATATGGAATACAAAATGTTCGGTGATTTGAAAGAAAATAATTTTCTTGATATCAATATATTTATATGAGTATGGAAAGCGAATTTTCGGCAAGTTAAAATAAAATCATTTAATTGATATGGAAAGCAAATTTTCGGAGAGTTTTATTGGAAATGCAAACATGCAGAAATATAATATTTTATTTAAAAATATGCATGATATGCTGTGCAATGCATTTTACCTTGCAGCGGTCAATTTGTCACAGATAATGGGAGGAGCATCGAGCGAGCAACTATCCCTTAAAAAACTACCCATTACAATTCAAAATAAATATACGAATGATGGTTTTTGTACAACCCCGGAAAGTGCCAAAATATCTAACACTCAGGAAGCACAGGCACAAAATAATGTTCATTGCCTTAATAATGGACAGAGTACCGCTTATAATGCAATCACTTCATCGGTGTTTATGAATGAAGGGACCATGTTCTTTTTGAATGGGGGTGCTGGAACAGGGAAAACTTTTTTATACAACACAATTGCCTCAACATGTCGGAGTCTTGGCCACATTGTTGTCACTATGGCTTCATCTGGAATTGCATCATTGTTATTGAAAGGAGGTCGAACTGCGCATTCGACATTCTGCATCCCCTTGGATGTGATGGAAAATACAGTTTGTGGGTTTACCAAGCAGTCCATACATGCAGAGCTGTTTCGAGAAACAAAACTCATTATTTGGGATGAAGTTTCTATGCAACATAGGTATTATGTTGAAGCTGTTGATCGGACACTTAGAGATGTTTGCAATAATGATAAGCCATTTGGGGGCATCACTATTGTTCTTGGTGGTGACTTCCGACAAATCTTACCAATTGTCGCCAAAGGAAGTCGCGAGCAAATTGTTAATGCATCATTGAGACGATCTACTTTATGGAAGGATATTGTCATCTTAACACTGGATGAGAACATGCGTTTAGATCGGGCTGACTCTGGGAATGCTAATTTCGCTAAATTCTTGACTGAGGTAATTTGTTTTGAAACATCTTCTTCCTACTTTAGTATTTCAATTTGATGAAAATATCACAGTTATGTGTTTCATTGATTCTTTATATTTTCCTTCCTAGATTGGAACCTCCCTAGAAGAAACCGTGAATCTTCCATCAACAATACGCAAGTGTCGGGATCTTAATGAATTATTGTCTACGGTTTATCCTCAATTGGATGTCATAGATGCATCAACTCCCGCATTTTTTACTGAGCGTATAATTCTTTCTGCCAGAAATGATGATGTCAATGCAATCAATGCCACTGCGTTGAATATTTTTCCTGGAGAGGCATTTACCTATTTAGCAGCAGATAAAATGTCCGAAGATGATGGAGTTGATCGCACTCTCTTAAATCGATATCCTAATGAGTACTTGAACTCATTAGATCCTACTGGGCTACCCCCTTTTAAGCTAGAGTTGAAAGTGGGTTGTCCTATAATTCTACTAATAAACATTGCCCCGATTAGATTGTGAAATTCCTATTTTGCTACCAGTTAATTAAAGCAAATAAATAAGAATTGAAGAAAAATGATGAACACAAAGATATACGTGGAAAAACCCTAAATGGGCAAAAACCACGGGAATGAATCAAACACTATAAAAATCATTGTGCGGTTACAATTGACCTTACTCACAATTGAGACTCCTCGCAATTGACCTAAGATCGATTGTCGACTCCTCGTTCACCACACCCAATATTTGATTGCCGCTGCCTCGAATTCTCGAGCCTTCCAAATGTTCTTCCGGAAATCCACCGGAAAATTGAACTTGATCAAAGATGTAGAAACCTCTTGAAGCTTTGATTAATAATCCATGAACAAAAGTGCTTCAAGATGCACTATCAATACTCTAGGTTTTGATATATTAGTGAACAAAAGGGACGGCTCACTTTTCTTTAGTCGGCTTACCCTAGATAAAAAAAAGACGTGACATATTTATAGAGTTGCCAATCCGATCAATCGCATTGCAAGCCGATTGATCGGACCATTGTAGATCCGGAATTTTTGGCATTGCCGATTAATAGCCCGATTGATCCCTTCATCAGTCTATATGCTCTGAAAATACACGCCCTGTGTGCAACTTTGCAACCTGTGACCAATTGGAAATACCCGACTAACAAACCGATCGATCCCATGATTCATCTTCTTGTTCTATACACACTCACTCTCAAATTACATAATAAAGAGATTCCTTCCACTCTAATCCTATACAGACTCCTACTTAGACAATTACAACTCGATATCAATATGTGTTTTGTCACATGGAATTGCCAAAACAAGACGACTCCGGAATTTGGTCTTTACAGATTGGTAGTCAGATGTGCCTCACGCATAATTGAAGCTCTAATATTAACTGGGAAAAACTTTGGCAAATTGGCATTCATACCCAGAATATCCTTGACCCCTTCATCTTCAGATTTCCCTTTCCGAATGACAAGACGTCAATTTCCGATTAGATTGGCGTATGCTCTCACCATTAACAAATCCCAAGGACAATCAGTAAAATTCGTTGGGGTTGATTTGCGCACACCCGTATTTGGTCATGGACATTTATATGTCTCGCTATCAAGATGTACATCTTTTGATCTTGTCAGTGTTCTTCTCCCTGAGAATGAGCTCGAATCAACGACATACATTGTTTATCCCGAAGTTTTGCTATAGTGATGTGTAGTCAAAACCACCACTAGACAATAGATAAAGGTACGACTAATTTGTCAATCTCAATCTAATTTGTTCAGTCAATTCTTTATATGTTACAAAACAATCTTAGTTTACCTTTGTAGGATTGGGATGAAAAAGTTATGGAGCTCAAAAGGAAGAATACATTTAAAAAGGCATTGAAGAACAAGTTTGAAGGGGGAAACAAATAGTGGTGGTATTGAATATTCAATATTCAAAATTTCAAATCATGTTCTCACTCTTCTCTCTCTCTCTCTCTCTCTCTCTCTCTCTCTCTCCTCGTTTTCGCTCCGACGGAGATGGGGAAAGGTCCAGGTCTCTATTCCAACATCAACAAGAAAGCCAGAGGTATTTCTAATCGCTTCTCATCTCCATTTTTACCACGGCCTACGTATGTATAGGTATATATCTCCATTTCTAATCGCATCTCATCTCTATATATAGATGTTTTTGTTTCAGATCTTCTGTACAAGGACTACCAGGGCTACCACAAGTTCACTCTCACTACCTACACCTCTACCGGAGTCGTGAGTCTCTTTCTCTCTTTCTCTTTGTGTGTGCACATGTTTACGTCTCTGTTTGGATTCTCACAAGTTAGGGAGTAAACTAATTGATGAGAAAATTTAGGAAAAGAAATCCAAAACTGAAAGTGAAAAAGAAGATTCAGCTCATCTACACCGGATTATTTATTTTGGTTCATTTGTTTCATTTAGGCACGTTTGGTTGCTGAGAAAATTGAGGAAAGGAAATTAAAAATTGATTGTCTCTGCGTGAATTTATGTGTGTGGATGTGGTTGTAAAACTGAGTGTGAAAATGAAGATTCAGCTCATGGACGACTTGATAATTTATTTCGGTTCATTAGTTTCATTAGGCCTGTTTGGTTGCTGAGAAAATGGAGAAAAGGAAATTAAAATCTTAGCAGTTTAATTTTTAGTTTGTTGTCCATTTGTGTGTTTGTGGTTGAACACTGGGAATTGGGATCCTCACTACTCCTATTTCTTATTTCTGGAATTTCTTATTCGTTGTGGAAATTGGAATGTATACTTGATCTTTTAAGAAACATGTTTTCAGAATCAAATCACGAATTCTCTTTCTTTATTAGGCATAAACAAGGTTTGATCTACAACAAAGTATGGAGTTATTTGTATGCCAATTACAGTTCTTGGACTTCTTAAACTTATACAAATTTCATCCTGTAGACATTGCAGCGTCATGATTTGGCTTTTGAGTTCCATTTTATCAAGAGTGGTTTATGTGCTCTGTAATCGAGACTAACATTGACCTCCGGGGAACCTTTGTACCTTTTCTCCACTCTCTCCCAGCATCACGATAATCAGTTGGCCATTTTATGCCTCTCAGCTACTCCCTCTCTATCAATCTGGTTGGGCTCAATTTGAATGTGATCGGATTGGGCTTTCATGGTGTTTTACTCTTGGTCAATTTTAGTAGTATTGAGCTCAAGAGAACCTCTCTGCAATGGGGATCAAACTCTTTGAAGCAGTAACTCCAAGTTTGAATCTCTACCACTAGAAGATCCCTGTTACACCCAAAATTTTAGAGAGGGAGAAGTAGAATTCATTTAGATGTTATTCGTTTCTAAATGCCAAGGTGCAAATGTGGTTTGCAACAAACAAATTATTTCAATGGGCTCTTTACTCAAAAGTGTGTTTAATAGAGTGACAAATAGGTGGAATGGGATATAATCTCTTTTGAGCACGTGTTCTTCATGTTTGCTTGGCAATGGAGTATGCGTTTATTTATTTTATTGGTAAATGGAGATTATCAGTTCATTGCGTGGAATAAATCTTTCCATTTTGAGGCATTCCGTATCAGTGTCGTTGTGCATGCTACATAGCTATGTTCTTTTCTTTTTTGGTCCATTTTAATGCCAAATTTGATGGATATATGGGTTAACATCTGTATTTGTTGTCTTGATTAGAAACCAAAGTTGAAATCTATGTTGCAAATATGCTTTTATTAGAATAATGTTTGTGCATGGCACTTCGGATAAAATAGGGCAAAGAAAGACAAATTGGTTTGGACGTCACATACCGGTGTCAGACACTTACTGGTTGGACACGTGTCTGACGCTCAATTCTGAAGTATTTTAATTTTTCACTACAATTTTAGTTTTGATACTCCAAGGACACTTTATAAAACGTGTCCTCCAGTTTGTTGAGGTTTATGTGTCAGAGTGTCAGCGTCATGTTGTCTGACCGTGTCAATGCTACATAGGTTATAACATTTTGGCTCGATGACGCTAGGTTCTGTAATCATTTGAATACCTCCCAACTATAATAATCTGTAACTAATGACTAATGTTCTCTTTGACATGCAGGATTTGCAAAGAAATGGGTGAATGAAGCTGCAAAAGAATGATTTTGTTATAGCAATGGTTTTTGTTTCTTCTGTTTTGTTAGTTGTTAGTCTACCCATATTGTGCATAGTGTAATGTAAGTAACTGGTTGATCAGTGGTTGCCATTGTTAAAAAAAATAGAACAAATATATTGATCATGAATTCCATTGTGATGGACAATTATGGCTAATTTTTTGGTAAGTTATTATAAAATATATTCCATGATGCTATGATCTCATTTATACACTATGAAAATCTTCTCTCTTAAGTATTATAAGTAGGAGTTTTGGGAGGATAGATTCTTGCACGGCCAGAAAGAAAAAAATACAGTTTTCTATTTTCTAAACAAAAGACCAAGGAGAGTTTTTTTAGGTGCAACCCATTGTTTTATATATCCATACATCTTTGCATTTCGTATATATGCTTTTTGGGCTGCTTCAAACACGCATCGCATTATATCATTCATCCATTCACTGTTCGTATTTCGTGGTGCCGTCTACTGCTGTGGCCGAATCTTTTGGAGATTGATTCAGAGCCGGTTGAATCCGGAGATCGGGTGTGAAGTCTGTGGTTCATCTATTGAATCTTGAAGAAGCTCTAGGAGCATCGGAGATTGGCGAGAATAGGTAAAGGCTTGGGGTAAGATTTTTACTATTTCGCAATCTATACTTCTTTTTTATTAGTAGAATAAAGCAGTAGTGTTAGGCCGTGGTTTTGGCTTAGGGTTATTTAGGATCCTAAGTTTTTCCACATAAATCGTGCGTATCTTGTCTCCTTTTTATTTTCACTGCACTACTTGTGGTTTAGTTAAATTGATTTAATCAAGACAATTAACCAGTTTTTTATTTAATACTCTCTCCGTTCCTATTTGTTGGTCCTCTACGAAAAGTCGTGCCACTTTTCAAATAAAAAAATAAAGTGTTTTCGTGTATCATTTTTCAAATTTTTTTACACTGAATTAAAGTACTCATCATGTACTTTAATTCTGTGTGAAAAAATTTGAAAAATGATACTCAGAAGCACTTAATTTTTTTATTTGAAAAAAGGCAAGAGAGTGAGTGTGGGACAAACAAATAGGAACGGAGGGAGTAATTTTTAATCGGTTATTCAACTTAAAAACTGGTAATTTTTATCAAAACTCCTATTTACCCCCCCCTCTAGGAGTAAAATAAACGCTTCCGCATAATTTCAATAGCAAATATTGAATTCATTTAGAGAGAGAGAATTGAGAAGAAAGAGAAAGAGAGACAGAGAGAGAAACAAGGAATGGAGAAGTGATGGTATGTGGATAAACTACAACAACCAAAGCTACAACAATCGATGGATTAATCAAAGGAAAGACAACAATCAGAGCTACAACTCTCAGCAAGCCTTTACAAACCACAGTATTACTATTCAACCAGTTGGAAATGGATGGTTACATAGGAGTGTTGTTGGTAAAATAAGGAGGTTAATGTCTATTCAAGATTTGGAACTTAAACTGGAAAAGCAAAATTTGGAAGATTTGAAGATAAGATCCATGGGGGGAAGATACTATATCTTGACTTTCCTAGATAAAGAAAAAAGAGATAACGCTATCAAGGAAGGGAGCCTGATGGAATGGTTTGAGGAAGTTAATCCATGGAATGGGGAATCAGCTAAGGATGAAAGATTTGTTTGGATTGCTTGTTACGGAATGCCCCTGGATGCTTGGCAGCTTCCAACATTTAGGAGCATTGGGAGTAAATATGGTCATTTCATCCAAGTAGATGATGATACTTTGACAGAAACATCATACGTTAAAGCTAGAATACTGATTGTTACTGAAGTTAGTAGCAGAATTGGTGAGATGATTCTAGTCAGAGTGGGGGAAACTCAGTACAGAGTAAGGGTGGAGGAGGAAGACTCTTTCAGAACTTTTGGTTCAAGCAATCAACCTTCCATAGCTAAACCCAAGATGAACACTGAAGAAGAAGACGATGACGTGTCCATAGGAGATGCTGACAAGGCAAATGAAGATGGACATGTGGCTGAAGCTGTAAACGTGGTGGTAAATAAAGCTGATAAGGTAACCAATGTGGCAAATAATGAGGCACAAGGTGATAGTGGTGGTTTAATTATCACAGGGGTTCAATTCCGAGAAAGGTTGGTTGACAAGCCACCAACATTTACTGCACTTAACAGCATGCCCCTGGAAAAACATTTCATTCCTCAACTTCCCATAGTGGCTAACCAATTAGCATTAGAGGACAATGGAGCTATTAATGAGGAGAATTCAAATTCTATTCAGGGATTGGACTCTATGGTTGAAGATTCTGAAGGTTTAATTGTTGTTGTTCGACAAAATCAAGATGTTGTCGACAGTGGAATTTCTGCCAGCAAGACCCAAAAAGGTGAAGCCGAACCACATGAGGAGGAAGGTTGGATTATCTCAGACTCAAAATCAGACAAGGGAAATTACCTTGACTCGATAACCATTGGGTCAAATAACAGTTTAAGAGCATCTCAAATAAAAGGCATTGATATCCAGGTGGATTTAAGACCAAGAGAGAATAGGGAACAATCATTTCGAGAGTCAGAAATAGAATCCAATTGGAGTTGGGCACCTTTTAGTAGGAATTTAAAACCAAAAGGGGCTGAGAAATGCAAAAGAAGACAAAAATCAGTGGAGGAACTTATTGGCCTGCCTAAACCCAAAAAATGTGGAAGGAAGAAGAATAAAAATGTAATCTTCAGATCTGCAATTGCTGCTGCTGCTCTCTCTGTATCCACAAATGGAATAAATAACAGGAACCGTATCATCCTAAATGAGGAAGAGGCTTCAAGGACAGTTTTCAAGATTATTGGTGAGGCTTTTATGGGTGATGATGATGAAGTGATCAGCAAAATGATAGCCATTAATGAGATTGCAACAATGTAAGGTCTAATTTCCCAACAAAATGAAGTTTCTTTATGGTTTTGTTGAAATGGATGTTGTGGGCTCTGCTCGAGATTTGCCATGCTTTTGGAATCCATATTTTTTCAGTGTTGTTGAGCAGAATTGACATATATTGGGGTGTGACATCCGTTCCTAACATGCATGTATATTTCACGTGATAGCGCATTTCGTGCACGCATTCATTTCATAAATCATTCGGTGCATGACATGTCATGTTATTAATAGTTCATGCATAGCTTAAATACCTACACCTATTATGTTGTGTTCCAATTATGCGTGTGGTTTGTAAAAAAAAAAGAAAAGGTCAAGTGGGGGGGGGGGGGGGGGGGGGAGGATTAGGTTACTACTTATGGAAAGTTTTGGCAAAAAGGGACACCTCACCTCTTAATGGATGAGATTGGAAGACTTTGGAAAGACCAAGACTCCCACATTTCTGCCTAAATTTCGTAGGGAGAGAGAGAGAGAGAGAGAGAGAGAGAGAGAGAGGAAGAAGTGAGAAGCTTGTAAATTCTGGAGAAAGGTGAGGATAGCGTGAGGAGGATCTCGGTTACGTCTCCAGACCGTAGAGGATAGAGGTTTTAGCAGTTGGTCTTTTGTCAGGTGAGGATGTACAGCTTCTATAATAAATAAGAAATGTTTTGTTTTGTTTTTCAAATTTGTCGTGCGATTATTACTGTTCCTGAAAGCTCCTTTGATGATTATTTTTGAGTGTATGATGGCTTTACTCTTGATTGGAGGAATCAAATGATTTTTATGATGGATCAAATGATTTTTGGTGTGTGGAAGGAAAATGTTTTATGCCTCTTGTGCCAATGTTTGCAAGCTTGGTTGCTGCTTGCTTTATGTTGTGCAAGCTTGGTTGCTGCTTGCTATTTGTGCAAGCTTGGTTGCTGCTTGCTATTTGTGGTTGTGCAAGCTTGGTTGCTGCTTGCGTTATGTTTGATGTGCAAGCTTGGTTGCTGCTTGCCGGTAAGCTTAGCTTACGTTGTGGTTGCACCTACCATTGGTGATAAAGAATGGCCCTCGTCACCGCCACTATATGTGAGCCTGTGAGCGAGGTAACGGTACCGTCATAACTCCCGGTCGTGAGGTAGACGACTCGTTGGCGCACTTGGTAAAAATTTATGTGATTTCTGTTACGAGGAATGGGTGAAAATATGATTATTGAGAATCCATTTTTGATGTGTTGTTGATATGGGTTTGGTGAACAAAGAAAGTTGGTTGAAATATTTATACAGTGGTTGATTTTTAAACTACAATCCATCTCAGGAGCTTGGACATTTCTTTTTATTGTGTTGCTAACGTACATTCTCCTGTAACCTTTTTGGTTGCAGATACCTGGATGAGCTAGATGTCGGTCCAACTACAGTGCCAGTCAGGAGTTTCTAGTAGTTGTTTGTAGCATTTGTCAGTCTGGGGTGCTTTGTACATATTGGTTTGCGACGATGGTGTGGTTGTGTTGTGGTCCAGTACTTTGGACTTGTATAAAGTTTTTGAGGGTTGTAGGTATTTTTTTATTTTATATTATCTCTTTTGGTTGCGGGTATCCCGAGATGTGTACAGGATTTGTTGGGTGGTCTTACCACTTTGGGCAGGTCAGGTCTTGCCGGAGTGGGATGCGACAATTTTGGTATCAGAGCATAGGGTATAGGTTCTGTAGACTCTTTAGAGTGTGGCACTTGTGGTGGACCATAGACAGTGTCGTTTTGAGTTTTGGGTCTAGGTAGTACCTAGAGTGTCGAGATGGGTTCCACGGGAGAGATAGTAGTGGGTGCATGCATACATGTTTAATCCATGCATATATATATATTCATGTTTGTTTTTAAACAGCTTGAGAAAGATGGATGAGGGAGCATCGTCTCATGTGCCTGCATCAGCTAATGTGAGGGGACAAGGGGAACAACAAGAGCAGGTAAATTAGCCTGATCCAAATGGTAGAATGATTGAGGCTATCATGAGGTTGGCAGAACAGAATGCACAGTTGCTTGAGTTACAAGGAAGGAGGCCCCACACATCATTGGCCAAGCAATTTATTGACTTGGGTGCTAAGGAATTTTCGGGAACTATTGACCCGGCTGAGGCAGAAAATTGGTTGAAGGATGCGGTGCGTATTCTGAATAGGATGGGGGTAGCTAATGATGAGAAAGTTGATCTAGTGACATTTATGTTCAAAGGTGAAGCCTTGCATTGGTGGGAAGCTACTGAGAGGTTACTTACCATGCCAGTGCCAGGAGTTGTACCGGTTGTACCACAGCGGATTACTTGGGCACGGTTTGAAAAAGCTTTTGATGAACAGTATTTCCCGGAGTCCTACAAATATGAGAAAGAGAATGAATTTACTGACCTTCGACAGGGCAAGATGAGTGTAACTGAATATGAGGCTAAGTTTACAGAGTTATCAAGATATGCAACACAGTTAATTCCTGACGAGGCTACACGGTGCCGCAGGTTTCAAAGAGGATTGAACTTTAAGATTAGAAAGGAACTTACTGGGCAAGGGGTGATTACTAATTACGCGGAGTTAGTACATAGAGCGAAGATGATTGAAAAAGATGTGATGGAGGAAGAAGAAATGAAAGAGCGGTATAAAAAGCAAAAGTTCAGTGGCCAATCAGGAGGGAGTTTCGGGTCAGGTGTCACTAGGAGTGGTGGACAGAGACCTCAAAATTCTCGTGGACAGAGTTTTCATTCTCAAAATCGGGGTGCAAGGTCTGGCGGAAATCAGTTTAATAGAAGCACTTCTGGTGGTAACACAAATGGTAATCGTGGGGGAAGTCAAAGATGTTTTAGATGTGGGGCGGTTGGTCATTTAATCAGGGATTGTCCTCAACCTGATAAAGGGGTGACTTGCTATAGGTGTGGGCAGCCGGGCCATATAGCAACATATTGTGATCAACAAATAACAACAGTTGTTTCATCGGTGGGCAGTGCGAAAAATACAGGTATTGGACCTTCTGGGTCAGGTCAGGGAGGTGGCAGGGGATCAGTTGGGAGGCCGGCGGTTAATGGGAGAGTGTTTGCTATGTCCAGACAGGATGCTCAGGCTACCCTAGAGGTGGTGGCAGGTATGCTTACTATTTTTGATAGAAATGCTCAAGTACTTATAGATCCTGGATCTACACATTCATTCATATCACCAACATTCATGATGCATATGAACGGAGTGTCATCGAAACCATTAGATTATGATGTGTTTATTGCTACACCGGTTGGGGAGGTGGTACGAATAGAAAATGTATATCAGGATTGTAAGATAAAAATTGGAGAGAAGGAGTTACTGGTTAATTTAATGCCGTTATACATGGAGGATTTTGATTTGATTTTGGGAATGGATTTTCTATCTTCTTATCATGCATATATGGATTGCTATGAGAAGAAAGTATTGTTCAAAGTTCCAGGGGAGGTAGAATTTTCTTTTCAAGGGGACAGGGTTAAATCTTCAATATGTATCATTTCTGCAATTAAAGCTGTGAGGTTGTTGGAAAAGGGTTGTCAGGGTTATTTGGCACACGTTGTGAATACTGAGTCAAAAGGGAATGAACTTTCAGCGATACCAGTGGTTTGTGAGTTTCCAGATGTTTTTCCTGATGAGTTGCCGGGTATTCCAGTGGATAGGGAAATTGAGTTTACAATTGAGCTCTTGCCAGGCACTTTACCAATTTCTATTCCACCTTATCGGATGGCACCCGCGGAGTTGAAAGAACTTAAAGTGCAACTACAAGAATTACTGGATAAAGGTTTTATTAGGCCCAGTGTCTCACCTTGGGGTGCACCAGTTTTATTTGTGAAAAAGAAGGATGGTACATTGAGGTTGTGCATAGATTACAGACAATTGAATCGGGTTACAGTTAAAAATAAGTATCCGTTGCCTCGGATAGATGAATTGTTTGATCAGTTGCAGGGTGCTAGAGTTTTCTCAAAAATTGATCTGCGATCAGGATATCATCAGTTGAAAGTGAGGGAGTCTGATATTCCAAAAACTGCTTTTCGAACCAGGTATGGACATTATGAGTTTGTTGTCATGCCATTCGGTTTGACAAATGCCCCTGCTGCATTCATGGATTTAATGAATAGGGTGTTTAAAGCTTATTTGGATCAGTTTGTGATTGTTTTTATTGATGATATACTGATTTATTCGCGAAGTGAGGAGGAACATGTCAAGCACTTGAGGACTGCTTTGCAAGTTTTGAGGGATAAGAAAATGTTTGCCAAGTTGAGTAAATGTGAATTTTGGTTGGGCAGTGTGGTGTTTTTGGGGCATGTCATTTCAGGTGATGGTATTCAAGTGGATCCTAAGAAAGTTGAAGCAGTAGTGAAGTGGGAGAGGCCAACCAACGTGACTGAAGTTCGCAGTTTTCTAGGTTTGGCGGGATATTATCGCAGATTTGTGAAAGACTTTTCGCTTATAGCAAGGCCAATGACTCAGTTGACTCAGAAAAGTGTGAAATTTGAATGGACAGATCGTTGTGAGCGGAGTTTCCAAGAATTGAAATTTCGGTTGGTTAGTGCACCTATTCTTACTCTTCCTTCTGGTAATGATGGTTTTGTGATTTATAGTGATGCTTCACATCAAGGTTTGGGGTGTGTGCTGATGCAATGTGGAAAGGTAATTGCATATGGTTCCAGACAGTTAAAGCCTCATGAAAGAAATTACCCTACCCATGATTTAGAGTTGGCGGCTATAGTGTTTGCTTTAAAGTTGTGGCGGCATTATCTCTATGGCGCTACGTGTGAGATTTTCACGGATCATCAAAGTTTGAAGTATATTTTTACTCAGAGGGATCTAAATTTGAGGCAAAGGAGGTGGATGGAGTTGATCAAGGATTATGATTGCAGTATAAATTATCATCCTGGAAAAGCTAATGTGGTAGCTGACGCTCTAAGTCGTAAATCTTCTGGGACTATGGCATATCTACGGTTAGTGCGTGCTGATCTGTTTTCTGGGTTGAAATCTCTTCGAGTTAGTCTGGCGGTTGGTGCATGTGGGTCTTTGCTGGCTACTCTTACCTTGAGACCGACACTTATTGATCGTATTAGGGAGGCTCAAAATTCAGATAGCAACATGGCAAGAATTAAAGCTGAGGTAAAGGCGGGAATTCGAAACGACTTTGTGATTCGGGAAAGGGATGATGCATTGTTACGTGGGAATAAATTATGTGTGCCATACAATAGCGAAATGAGGAAGGAAATACTAGAAGAAGCTCATTGTTCAGCTTACGCCATGCACCCAGGTGGTACGAAAATGTACAGGGATTTGCGAGAGAATTATTGGTGGAGGGGTATGAAAAAGGATATAATCAAATATGTAGGAAAATGTTTGGTCTGTCAGCAAGTTAAAGTGGAGCATCGGAAACCTGCCGGATTGCTACAACCTCTTCCTATCCCTGAATGGAAGTGGGAACATATCACCATGGATTTTGTGACAGGATTGCCACGTACACCGAAAGGACACGATGCTATTTGGGTTATTGTGGATCGATTGACAAAGTCTGCACATTTCTTGCCGGTAAAAATGACTTTTTCAATGGATAGGTATGCGAAATTGTACATAGATGAGATTATTCGACTGCATGGTACTCCAGTTTCAATTGTGTCTGACAGAGATCCTCGCTTTACATCAAAATTTTGGCCGAGATTGCAAGAAGCTTTGGGAACTACTCTGAAATTTAGCACATCATTTCATCCTCAGACAGACGGGCAATCAGAGCGAACTATACAGACTTTAGAGGATATGCTTCGAGCTTGTGTGCTTGATTTTCAAGGCAGTTGGGAAGAACACATACCTTTGATTGAGTTTGCATATAATAACAGTTTCCAGTCTACAATTGGTATGGCTCCATATGAAGCCTTGTATGGTAGAAGGTGTCGAAGTCCGTTATGTTGGGAAGAAGTTGGAGAGAGAAAGTTGCTCGGGCCAGAAATTATTCAGATCACTACAGATAAGGTAAAAGTTATAAGGGAAAGATTGAAACAAGCTCAGGACAGGCAGAAAAGTTATGCGGACACACGAAGGAGAGATTTAGAATTTGAAGTTGGTGATCATGTATTCCTGCGAGTATCGCCATGGAAGGGTATTATGAGATTTGGCAAGAAAGGGAAACTAAGTCCTCGCTATATTGGGCCGTATGAAATTATCAAAAGAATTGGGGCTACAGCTTATGAGTTGGCACTACCACCAGAGTTATCAAAGTTGCACAATGTTTTTCACGTTTCAATGTTGAGGAAATATGTAGCTGACCCTTCTCATATTTTGGTAGCACAACCTATTGAGCTTAAAGAAGACTTGAGTTATGTGGAGAAGCCAGTGAAAATCTTGGATAGAAGGGATCAAGTGTTACGCACTAAAACCATTCCACTCGTAAAAGTATTATGGCGTAGTCACTTGGTTGAAGAAGCTACTTGGGAAAGCTCGGAGGAAATGAGGAGTCAGTATCCACATTTGTTTGTTTAAGGTAAGCAAATTTCGAGGACAAAATTTTATAAGGTGGGGAGAGTTGTGACATCCGTTCCTAACATGCATGTGTATTTCACGTGATAGCGCATTTCGTGCACGCATTCATTTCATAAATCATTCGGTGCATGACATGTCATGTTATTAATAGTTCATGCATAGCTTAAATACCTACACCTATTATGTTGTGTTCCAATTATGCGTGTGGTTTGTAAAAAAAAAAGAAAAGGTCAAGTGGGGGGGGGGGGGGGGGGGGGAGGATTAGGTTACTACTTATGGAAAGTTTTGGCAAAAAGGGACACCTCACCTCTTAATGGATGAGATTGGAAGACTTTGGAAAGACCAAGACTCCCACATTTCTGCCTAAATTTCGTAGGGAGAGAGAGAGAGAGAGAGAGAGAGAGAGAGAGAGAGAGGAAGAAGTGAGAAGCTTGTAAATTCTGGAGAAAGGTGAGGATAGCGTGAGGAGGATCTCGGTTACGTCTCCAGACCGTAGAGGATAGAGGTTTTAGCAGTTGGTCTTTTGTCAAGTGAGGATGTACAGCTTCTATAATAAATAAGAAATGTTTTGTTTTGTTTTTCAAATTTGTCGTGCGATTATTACTGTTCCTGAAAGCTCCTTTGATGATTATTTTTGAGTGTATGATGGCTTTACTCTTGATTGGAGGAATCAAATGATTTTTATGATGGATCAAATGATTTTTGGTGTGTGGAAGGAAAATGTTTTATGCCTCTTGTGCCAATGTTTGCAAGCTTGGTTGCTGCTTGCTTTATGTTGTGCAAGCTTGGTTGCTGCTTGCTATTTGTGCAAGCTTGGTTGCTGCTTGCTATTTGTGGTTGTGCAAGCTTGGTTGCTGCTTGCGTTATGTTTGATGTGCAAGCTTGGTTGCTGCTTGCCGGTAAGCTTAGCTTACGTTGTGGTTGCACCTACCATTGGTGATAAAGAATGGCCCTCGTCACCGCCACTATATGTGAGCCTGTGAGCGAGGTAACGGTACCGTCATAACTCCCGGTCGTGAGGTAGACGACTCGTTGGCGCACTTGGTAAAAATTTATGTGATTTCTGTTACGAGGAATGGGTGAAAATATGATTATTGAGAATCCATTTTTGATGTGTTGTTGATATGGGTTTGGTGAACAAAGAAAGTTGGTTGAAATATTTATACAGTGGTTGATTTTTAAACTACAATCCATCTCAGGAGCTTGGACATTTCTTTTTATTGTGTTGCTAACGTACATTCTCCTGTAACCTTTTTGGTTGCAGATACCTGGATGAGCTAGATGTCGGTCCAACTACAGTGCCAGTCAGGAGTTTCTAGTAGTTGTTTGTAGCATTTGTCAGTCTGGGGTGCTTTGTACATATTGGTTTGCGACGATGGTGTGGTTGTGTTGTGGTCCAGTACTTTGGACTTGTATAAAGTTTTTGAGGGTTGTAGATATTTTTTTATTTTATATTATCTCTTTTGGTTGCGGGTATCCCGAGATGTGTACAGGATTTGTTGGGTGGTCTTACCACTTTGGGCAGGTCAGGTCTTGCCGGAGTGGGATGCGACATGGGGTCCATTTGAGAAGTGTCTTAAGATTTTGGGCAGTGCTTGGGGAGTGTCTTAAGTTTTTGAATCTGCCATTCTTAGCATGAATCTAAAGGAGATGGCATTGATGGCAGAGACATTGATAATCTGAAGGTGTCGGCAGAGGCATCAGAAGGAATTGGGCTTTTAGATGTTTTTGGTTGTTCACAAAGGCCTCGTTTGATTCGCGGATTGAAATAGGTGGGATTAATAATCCTGGAATTGATAGTCCCGGATTATTTATCCTGATATTAATTTCATCCCTAAGCTACCCAATCCCATGTTTGATTCGCGTGAGATTATTTATGGGATAAATTTTTTTAATCAAAAACATTTTAAAAAAAAAAGAGTTTCAAAGGTTTTTTTTTAAATTATTTTTTTTAAAAAAATGAAAAAAATCTTTTTAAAAAAAAATATTTGTGGAAAACAGTTTTTGAAAAACATTTATTTTCAAAAAAAAATTTAAAAAATCATTTTTTAAAACGACTAATTTATTTTAAAAAATTATCATTTCCAACATAATTTATTAAAAAAAGTTTTTTTTTTATAAAATATTATTTCCAAATAATTTTTTTTAGATATATTTATTTTTTGTATGAATAGAGTTTTTTTAGATAAATAATTATTTCCAAAAAAAATAGATTTTTTTTGGAAAACATTTTTTTAATAATTTTTTTTTAAAATAAATTTTTTTATAGAAAATATTATTTCAAATTTTGAAAATGCATTTGTAAATTTTTTAATTGTTTTTAAATTTTTTTTAGATAAATTTTTTTAATTGTTTTTAATTGCTTTTAATTTACAAAAAAAATTGAAAATACTTTTTGGGAACAATTCGAATATCATTCGAATATTTTCGTAAACAATTTCATCTTTGTCAATCTCACCCAATCCCACCTCCCCCCTGGGATTATTTAGTACCCTGCATATAGGGATAAAAATAATACCGGGATTAACAATCCTGAGCATTATTTTGGAACCAAACATGGGATAAGCCAAGAAGTGGTACAATTAGTCCTATCCCAGACAGTTAATCCACGAATCAAACGAAGACAGTTAATCCACGAATCAAACGAAGACAGTTAATCCACGAATCAAACGAGGCCAAAGGAGTTTGGATTTGGTGGAATGGGTCAAAACCTTTGGTGGGATGTTTTGAGTCTTATCATGAATCTGAAGGAGACGTCAGAGGCATTGAATTTTTGGGCTTTAGTTGGTTGGGGACATCTCAGTAGTGGGGCATATTTCTATTCATAGTGGGTGCAATGGTTGACGTCCTCCGAGCTTTTCAAGTCCAGAGCTGCTTATGGATCATGCCTAATCTGGGGGCAATGCTTTCTCTTTGGTTGCTTTTCTTTTTTAGCTTAATTGCTGCTCGGAATCCTTGTTTTTGCTTGTTTGGTTGGCATCTTGCCATCTTTTTGGGGTTTGAGGTTGCTTTTTCTAGCCGTAAGGTTGTTTTCTGCTCCTCATTCCCTTTTAATCTTTGTATTGTTCAAAGATTAATAAAGTTTTTTGCCTTTCAAAAAAAAAAAAAAGTCTGTCTTAATCAAGGAGCCACCGGCTTATGTGGGACTCACTAAGTGTACATTACAATAATTTGAACCGTTCATTTTGTAGAACTTACAAAATAATGTATTCACGCAAAAAATCATTTTAATCGGAAACTCGTTGGGGTCCATATAAGCCGGTGGTGCAAACCCATCCGTGAATAAGACAGTCTCTTGGAACTTACCTTTTGCATCATAGATTGATTTCATGTTGAACCACACCAATCTGGGAAGAATCTGGGAAGATAAAAAACCAAACTGTACGTTGACTTTAAAAAATCTTTAAAGACTTTTCCGACAACTTAAAATGAATCAATGATGCAAAAGTTACTCCAAGTTTCAAGAGACTGTCTTATTCACGGATGGGTTTGCGCTACAGGCTTATGTGGACCCACCAACTGTACAGCACAATAATCTGAACTGTTCATCTTGTAGGACTTCCAAATTAATGTATCCATGATAAAAAATCAGTTTAATCGGACACTTGGTGGGGTCCACATAAGCCGGTGGCACAAACCCATGGTTTGCGCCACATCTGTGAATAAGACAGTCCCTTGAAAGTTAACTTTTGCATCTTTGATTCATTTCATGTTAAACGACACTAATCTGGGAAGATAAAAAACCAAACTGTATATTGACTTTCAAAAATCTTTAAAGAACCACACCAATCTGGGAAAGTAAAAAACCAAACTGCACTTTGATTTACAAAAATCTTTAAAGAATTTTCAGATAACATGAAAAGAATCAATGATGCAAAAGTTAAGTTTCAAGAGACTATCTTATTCACAGATGGGTTTGTGCCACTGGCTTATGTGGACCCCACCGAGTGTTCGATCAAACTAATTTTTTTGCGTGGATACATTATTTTTCAGGCCCTCCTAGATGAACGATTCAGAGTATTGTAATGTACACTTGGTGAGGTCTATACAAGCTGGTGGCGCAAACCCATCCGTGAATAAGAGAGTCTCTTGAAACTTGACTTTTGCATCATTATGATGATTCATTTCATGTTATCTGAAAAGTCTTTAAAGATTGGTTTTTTATGTTCCCAGATTGGTGAAAAGCATTTTTTTTTTGTTGAAAAGGCTTGGTGAAAAGTCTTTAAAGATTGGTTTTTCATGTTCGCAGATTGGTGTGGTTTAACTTGAAATGAATCAATGATGCAAAAGTTTAGTTTCAAGAGACTGTGGTTTGCGCCATCGGCTTATGTGAACCCCACCGCATGTCCGATTAAATTGATTTTTTTTTTTGCATGGATACATCAATTTACAGGCCCTATAAGATGAATGATTCACATTATTGTAATGTACACTTAGTGAGGTCCACATAAGCCGGTGGCACAAACCCATCCGTGAATAAGACAGTCACTTAAAGGTTAACTTTTGCATCATTGATTCATTTCATGTTATATGAAAAGTCTTTAAAGATTTTTGAAAGTTAACGTACGGTTGTAGGAGTATTTCATATATGAAGTCTATGACCAGGAGTGATAACGGAAGAGTACTGCTTGATTAAAAACCACACCAATCTGGGAAGATAAAAAAAAAAACCTCAAATCCTACGTCCACTTTCAAAAATCTTTAAAGACTTTTCATATACTACATGAAATGAATCAATGTTGAAAAAGTTAAGTTTCAAATGTGTCACCACTCACCCATACAAAGAATGAAATGCGCGTTGGACCTACAAACACATTTATATTTCTCCTCCCAACTAGGCATATATCTAGATGAAATTATTTAGGCACATATCTTAATTGAGAGTTGTGGTATGTCGGTTTTTTTACCAAAAATATAATTTATAAAACTTGGAGTTAACTACTACTCCGTAGAAAAGTGATTAAGACCGAGTATCGTTCACGGGGAATAAAAAACTAAGTTACTATATATTTGATCTATTTCTGTGATGAAATCTAGGGCTCTCTCAACATATGACCAAATCACCGATAGAGTAGCAATTCCTATCGATAATCTCCAAAAATATAATCAAGACTCGTGCTCCGTATAGACTATCTCAACACGGCACGGATCGTCTCACTGGACTTAACGGGCAGCACGACCCGTCTCACATCCTATAATCTATCTCAGCGACTATCTCGAAGCAAGTAAAATGATTGTATGACCGGTGCTTGATATCATGAATACAAACACAAAAGATAAATCGGAAAAATTATAACTTTCATAAAAACTATGAATCATCTAAAGTCATATCACTAAATATTGAATAAAAGCCCTAAAAATCTAAACAATCATATTACTTGGAGAGATATCCATGTTACCCTAGCCAAAGCGTTAGCCGATCATGGTAGAGATCGTTGTTCCCAGCCGTGGGAACTATTCTGCGAGAGTCCAAGATCCTTCTCTTTTTCCGTAAACCCTTGCTGCCTTTTAGAAAGCCACTGACCGACATTGTTTTTTTTTTTTTTTTTTGAAAATGTCACTTATATTAACAAAGGCTAAACCAAGTCATTTGCTAAAACAGATGCTAGATTGGGCGGAATACAACCCAAAGGATGAACAATTTTCTTGTCTCTACAATTAACTGCCAGCCAATGGGCCGCTCTATTGCACTCCCTCTTACACCATTTGAAAGACCACTGTCTATGATGAGCCCATATTCTGATATCTTCTACAATGGCAGCTATACTCCAGGGGCAATCCACCTTACTGTGAGAAAGAATATCCACCAGCCCTTTACAATCTGTTTCAAAGATTACCCCATTCAAGTTCTCATCTTTTGCCATGGCACATGCGATACGTAAAGCCCAAGCCTCAATGGAAAGAGCGGACTCCACCATCACTCTGCCGAAACGCCACCAAAGAGCGGATCCACCACTATCTCTAGCAATAATGCCAAAGGCAGCCAAGCTGCGGGAGGACTTAAAAGCTCCATCAACATTAACTTTAACAAGGGCCGAAGGGGGAGGAACCCACTTCGACACAACAACAGGACGAGGAATACATCTACTGATTTTAGAACTAACAGCAAGTAGATAATCCCTATTTGCAGCGAAAGCTTGATCAATAACTTGCTTCGGTTCAGGGATTTTACCGTTGAATACAAAGTTGTTCCTGGCTTTCCAAATAGCCCAGCAAATCTGCATGATCTCGGCCACGTCCTCTCTACTTGTTTCTTTAGCAAAATCTCCACAAAGAAGCTCTTCCATCCATCTATCCACAGCGACAATTTGCTTATGCGTCACCCAATAGGCTTTGTTGCTGCCGAACCAAACAGCTCTACTCCATGGACAATAGAACAAGAGGTGTTCAATCGTTTCACTCGAACTCATACAAATTGGGCAAGTAGAGGAGGATCCGCACTTCCTCTTGACAAGGTTATCACGGCATGCTACCCAATTACGCAAACTCTTCCACATAAACATACGGATTTTGGGCAGCGTGGGGATGTTCCAAAATTTCTTCCACATAGCACAAGAGGGAGTATACGAACAGGAAGGTTTGGAGAGAGAAGGTACTTTGGTCCCTTTAGAGATATGGTAAACATACCCTGACTTAACAATGTAAATACCTGAATTTGATGCCTTCCAAATGAACTTGTCACTAGCACCCGAGAGGCTTATGGGAATTTTGCACACTTCATGAAGTTGCTCCTCTGATATACACTGCCTCAGCTTCTCAATGTCCCAGTTTTTGGAGGTGGGGCTAATGAATTCCGAAACGGTTAATGCATCATGTTGATTATTAGAGGGGGATGTCAACTTACCACCAGGAATTCCAGAAACCCATTTATCAGTCCAGAAGTTTATGGCTTCCCCATTTCCTACATTCCATTGGGATCCGTCTTGAATCAGATTCCTTCCTTCCAAAAGGCTAGACCATAACCACGAGGGTTTCGATCCTCTTACAGCGTCCATCCACGACTTGTTAGGGAAATACAATCCTTTTAAAACCTGCACCCATAGGGACTTAGGATTGTTTATCAACCGCCAAAATTGTTTAGCAAGTAATGCGATATTGAAGGCTTCAAAATCTTTGAATCCCAATCCCCCCAAAGACTTAGGATCAGTCAGTTTAAACCACGCACCCCAGTGAATCTTCTTCCCTGATTCGGACTCGCCCCACCAAAAGTTACTAATAACTGAATTCAAGCGAGTACAAATAGAAAGAGGGATCTTAAAACACATCAGGGTATACGTGGGGATAGCTTGTAGGACGGACTTGATGAGTACTTCTTTACTAGCTTGATTCAGTTGCTTATTCCCCCACCCTTGAGTCTTTCGGATAATCCTGTCTCTAAGATACCCCATTGCTTCTGTTTTGGATTTCCCCCAAAAGGCTGGAAGCCCTAAATACTGTGCAGAATCCTCCATCTCCTTCATACCCAAAATACTCGTAATCTCCTCTTTGACATCCTCCCTTGTGTTTGCTGAAAAACAGAGACTGGATTTTTGGACGTTCAATGAGAGACCAGAGGCTTCACTAAAGCACTTCAATAAATCCAAGAAATTTGTGCAAGACTGGGGTGTAGTTTCCAGGAAAACCAGAGAATCATCCGCAAAGAGGAGATGCGATAGCACTGGACATCTCTTCCTCATTCTAAGCCCTCTAATAGAGTGATTCGAAACGGCTTTAATCATGAGATTGGAAAATACATCAGCAACAATAAGAAAGAGATAAGGGGACAGTGGGTCACCCTGTCTCAATCCTCTTTTAGGTGAAACGTTACAAATTTGACCACCGTTAACCACTATCGAATACTTGACAGAGCATACGCATTGCCTAACCCAACCAATCCAATTCGTATCAAAACCCAACCTTTCCAGCACCTTGAACAGAAAATCCCAGCAAACGCAATCGTAGGCCTTGTTAAGATCAAGTTTGATGGCAACCGAAGACTTTGGTCCCTTCTTCTTATGCTTCAAGAAATGAAAGACTTCGTGTGCTATCATGATATTATCCTGAACCTGTCTCCCAAGAACAAATGCAGATTGCTGCTCGGATATAATCCCATCCATAAAAGGTTGCAGTCTATTAGCCAACACTTTGGAGATGATCTTATACACAAAACGACATAAACTGATGGGTCGGAGTTGACTCATTGATTCAGGATTTGGAACTTTAGGGATCAAAACGATATTAGTGTGGTTTACCTCGGCAAGGAGAGTACCATCGAGGAAGAAGGTCTGAACCGCCTTGAGAACATCTGCCCCTACAATATCCCAATACCTTTGATAAAACAATCCCGGGAATCCGTCTGAGCCTGGGGCTTTGAATGCCCCCATTTGAAAGACTGCAATTTGAACTTCATCAATGGTGACACTCTTCGCAAGGCTAGAATTGCAATCGGCTGAAATGATGGGATCTATGAGGCTGATTAAGTCCTCAAAGTCCCTTTGTGGGGGCTCTCTGTACAAATCATGAAAATAGGATCTGATGATGCCTGCGATTTCCTTTGTATCGGACTTCCAAGTCCCCTCATTATCCTTAAGCCACAATCTGGTTACGTTGCCTCCTTTGTATTGTTGACAGATGAAAGAAACGTGAGTTTGTGTCCCCCATTTGTAACCACTTAATTCTGGACCGTTGATGCCAATACATGGCATCCTTTTGCCAAAGGTCCTCTAGGAGATGTAGGAGTCTCCTTTCTTCCGTGACTAAATCAGAGCGAAAGCCATGTTCCAGTTGGTGCTGGATGGTGACCAACTCTTCCTTGACAGCGTTAATTTTGAGTCGGAGATCGCCAAAATTCTCCTTACTCCAAGCTTTTAGGCTCTCTTTACAAAATCTGAGTTTTTTGCAAACCGAAATCATCGAAGTTCCTTCCGTGGTAAGAGACCACGAATCCTGAATTACAGTATTGCACCCTTCCTCTGTTACCCAGAATGATTCAAATCTAAATGGTTTCCCCACCTCATTTGAAGGCACCTCCGTGTTAAGGACCAGTGGATTGTGATCAGAACCAATGGCTGGTTCAATAAATACCATTGCTTTATCATGAATTTCCCTCCATTTAGAGTTAGCAAAAGCCATATCCAGTCTTTCCATGATAAAGTTCTCTCCGCTGCGATTATTCCTCCAGGTGAATTTCGGGCCTTTAAATTCTAAATCAACCAGCCCGCAATCAGTAATCAATCCATGAAAAGACGAAATCAAAACCTGATTGGGGTAATGTCCTCCTAACTTGTCATTTCCGCTTAGAATTTGATTGAAATCTCCCATGCACATCCACGGTAAAAATTCTAAACGGGCAATACTTCTGATCTTCTCCCAAACCAGTTCTCTTCCTTCCCTACGTGGACAACCATAAACAAATGTAGTAGCCCAAACATTCCGATTAGAGATATCAGTAACAATAACATGCATTAAGTTCTTGCACGTTATCTCAATGTCTAAATCAACGTCGCCATTCCACCACAATGCTAAACCCCCCGAAAGACCATCAGGTTCAACGTAACTGCTGCTAGTAAAACCCAAATTGTGGCGGATGGTCTCCAGAATGACCTTATTGTTTTTTTACTCCATCAGGAAGACGATGGAGGGGCGGTTTTTGCGAACGAGATCACCTAAAGCCTGGCCCGTCAAGGTACGCCCAATTCCTTGGCAGTTCCAGGTTAGGATCAGCATAGGGACGGTGGCTGTTGAGGGCCAGCCACACGCCCATTTACAGCAGACATCCTTTTCAAATCAACCTTGTCCTCTTTCATAGACTCTGAGGTACACTCACCACCTTCAACAGAAAGCTGGCGAACTGGGACCTCACACAGACCATCTTCGAGAAAACATTGAATATTCGGAGAGACCAAGCTTCTAGGCGAGGATTTGGTACGGGAATATCCTTTCCTAGATTTACGGGATGATTGAATGGGCTTAGGCGATGGGGGAGCAGAAGGTTGAGATGGAGAGCAAATACGGAGAATTTTGGAACGGCTTGGGGATGTGGGTTCATCATCATGTTTCCTCTTAAGGAAGAGAGATTTGAAGACTGTTGAAAGGGGGATGTTAGGGAGTTTTGGTGAGGGAGGTTTAACAGGAATAACGAAGGAGGGATCTAGTGTAGGAACTTGAGAAGAGTTAGCATTTGGGCTGATTTGTTTGGTAAAATGGGTCATAGCACTTGGGCTTGAAGGGGAGGAGTGGGCATGGGTTATATTGGTGGTGTTATTGGGTTGAGTTGAGGCAGTAATTCTTGGACTAGTAGGGGGTTCAGGATTAGTAAATGGGCTAGCTGGTTTAATCAAAAGAGTAGAGTTAATTGGGCTTAAAGAAGGGGGGTGGGTAGTTAGGATGGTGGTAGTGGGCTGGGTAGAGACGCCTCTTGGGCTATCAGGAGGCTCGGTGACAAAGTAATGAGGCCCACGGTCTGGAAGGGAGGTATTGTGGACTAAAATAGGGCTTGGGCTTGGGCTAGAGAGAATATTGGTTAGGATAGGGATAATAGTCTGATGAGGCCCATTGTCACTGGTTTGACCCGTTTCAAATGAAGGGGTAATGGGAGAGCTTGCTTGGGGAAAATTCAGATGAGGGTGAGAGGAGGGAATAAAACCTGGCACCCGAGATTCAGTGACACCTGTCCTATGGAGGACGTCAGTGTCTGTACGGAGAGAAGAAATGTATGCGGCCACTACCTTGGACGTTTGCTGAGGGAAAACATGACTAGGCCGTTCCACTTGCTCTTCACTCGCGTTCACCAAACGCGCTCCCTTTTCAGTAAGTTGTATCTCCGGCCGCCGTAGAAATAGGTTTTGGACTCTACTCTCCGCTGCATCCACTTCTGAACGGATGACCTCAATCGGAATGGAACCTTTTCTAGCCCGACTAGTCCTCATTTCTGGTCCGTAGCCGGAATTTTCGCCGTCGACTTTGGAGACAAAACGACAACCCTTATTATCATGCCCTAACCTCCCACATGCATAGCAGAAGTCCGGTAATTTCTCGAATTTAAAGGAAATCCACCGATCATTGGTGAGTCCGGCTTTCCCCCGTAGCCAGAAACCCTTAGGTAAGGGTTGTGAAGTGTTGATTTCAACCCGAACCTGCAGAAACCCACGGGATAAACAAAATCCAGCAGAGGAAGTTTCTAACGCCATAAGCTTACCCAGACGGCTACCGATGGTTTCTGCATTTGCTCTACTTAGTTTTTCCACAGGCAGCCCATGGATTTGCACCCAGAAAGGGCAAACACTGACCGACATTGTTATGGCAAGGGTTGAGAATCTAATTTAATTTCTAACATATTCTTTTCTTGGCCCACTTAATCAATTGCAAAATATATCTTGGCCCATGTGAACTTTCTTCCAAACCCAAGCTGATGGCCAACGTGCAGTATATGACATGGAAATAAGATTGGGTGCTTGGTTGCCAATGATACGTGTACCCGCAATTCGGATTAATATGGCCCGCCACTCCATCTATTTGGGCGACTTAAATTGACACCATGTAGTAACTCGCAAACTTGTATTTTATTACCAATTGTGCGCTTTTGACTCTAAATAACATTTAATGGCTTTGCAAGTCCAGAAACGAGGAAAACGAGTATCAAACTCCAAATGATACATTAAACGGACTTAACAAGTATAACTTAGGGAGCGTAAACGGGTACATCTATGCACTTATCAAGTTGGTAGTTTTTTCATTGGCAAAGTCATAGTAGTATGCACAATCTGTTTCGTAGGTTCGTTTACTTAGAAGACTTTGTATGGTGTGTCTTTAAAGACTTTTCAGATCTGAAATGATAAAAAATTGAGTTTCAAATGTGCCACCCATGCAGTGAATGGAATGAGCGTTGGACCTACAAACAAAATTTATATTTCTCCTATAAGGAATGTTCTCTAGAGGAAATAATTTACTCATATCTTAATTTACAGTTGGTATGCACTATCTGTTAGAACGAGAGGCACAAAGAGGATTCAGAAGTCATAGATATCGCTTTGAATCAACATTATTGTTTTCAGGTACTAGTAATCATCTTCCATAATGTGAGATAAAAATAAATATCTATTTACCCCAAAAAAAATAAATATCTAGCACTAGGGGGAGCAACTAGCTTTCTGTTAGGAACATGTGTGAAAGATTGGAGTCCCACATTGGATAATTAGAAAAAAAGTTGGACCTTAATGTACAATTGGATGACTCACCACTTACAAGGCTTAGCCTTTTAAGTGGATATGGGTCATTTAATGTATATTGGGCCCAACGAATGTGGTGGACTCCATGGATACTCCCCAAAGGATTGGGCCTGCGCACACGGGAAGAACCTCAGGCGGATCAGACTCCTAACAAGTGGTATCAGAGCCGATGGCTGACGATCTATAGGTGGACTCTCCTGGAAGCATCAGTGGTTGTGGGCTTGCACGGAGACTCTTGGAGGAGCAGGAAAAATCCATTGTAACTCTCGATGGAGCAAGAAAAATTCCTGGTGCGTGCAGTAGGTGGTTGGCAGCAAGGTGGCTCTCGGTGGAGTGGGTACTCTCGATGGAGCAGGAAAAATTCCTAGTGCGTGCGGCACCTGACTGGCAAGCAAAGGTGGCTCTCATGGAGTATGGTGGCTCCTGATGGAATGAGTGCGGTAAATAAGCCCTGGTTTGGACACGGTGTTGGAGAGAGAGATCAAGAATTAAGGGGGAGTCAAGTGGATCAGATTGAGGGGGAGCTAGGCCCAATGTATGGTTAACACATGAAGGGGAGATTGTTAGGAACATGTGTGAAGGATGAGTCCCACATCGGATAAATAGAAAAATAGTTGGACCTTAATATACAATTGGATGACTCACCACTTACAAGGCTTAGCCTTTTAAGTGGATATGAGTCATTTAATGTATATTGGGCCCAACGAATGTGGTGGACTCCATGGATACTCCCCAACGGATTGGGCCTGCGCACACGGGAAGAACTTCAGGCGGATCAGACTCCTAACACTTTCCACATAATCTAAGCGTGTATCTCAATATGTAATAAAAATTGAGATGTGCCGAAAAAACAAATAAGCAAATATTTCAAAATATAAACAAAATGAACTAGTCAATTACTATAAACAGGTTAATCCAAAAAATATTGAATTATCCAAATAAAGTAAGGAAACACGGGGAATTGCAAATTAACAATCATAATGTAGTATTAATATGCCTCCTCCAAGAGGCAACTCATGCCACTGGTGTCACATTAAGAGGCGTGTCCCTCTAAAGTTCAATCATCTGCGGATCTGCCTACGTAATTAAGGGAAGCGGGGGCTGTGGTGACTTAGTTACCACGTGCGGTGTAGTGGGGGCAAACGATGCCGTTTTGTATGGGACACAAAGCCTTTGCAAAATATAACTTTGTGGAGCCCAGTTTCTAGTCCCACACAAACTATCCGAACCATTAAATAATTTTAAAATAATTATTAAGGGGATCTCGGAGAAAATCAAGCCCATTGGATGTTTTTACGTTACTCATCTATTCTTTGCTTTTCATTTTTAGTATTTTGATATCTATTGATGTCCAAACAAGATTATTTTTTTACTTGATGCTCTTCTCAATGACCCCTACAACTTTTATGTTTCAGATCAATGATTTTCTAAGCCCACAATTTTATAACTTTTCTTGAAGATTGTTTCAAACTGGTAGGGTCCTGAATTCTGAATGAAAATCAAAGAATAGATAACGTAAAAACATCCAATGGGCTTGATTTTCTCCGAGATCACCTTAATAATTATTTTAAAATTATTTAACGGTTCGGATCGTTTGTTTGAGACCCGAAAGTGGGCCCCACAAAATTACATTTTGCAAAGGCTTTGTGTCCCATACAAAACGGCACCGTCTGCCCCCACTACACCGCCTGTGGTGACTAAGTCACCACATGCCCCCGCTTCTGTAATTAAGAAGCCTTGTTCGTTTTGGGTTTCAAGACCCGATTTTTTCAATTATTATCCAATGATTATCCCTATTTTTAAATATTATTCTCATTTTTCTCTCTACCTCTCTCTAACATATTTTCAATAATTATCCCTATTTATTCCTCTAATCATTACAAAAATCAAAGCCCAAAACCCAAACCAAACACAACCGGCCTCTATTTTACGGGTTCTGAATATCGTACTTATTTCTCTAGTGGTATGGTAAGTACCGGTACCATTTCGAATTTTGCGTTATTACCATTATATGGAATTATAAATCAATGATTTTTTTTTTTTTGTATGCCATCCCATCCATTCTAAAATAAAGTTTACTCACACAAAAAAATTGCATTTTATTGTAGTGTTTCTATTATATTTGACATTATCATTCTAAAAAAATTATATTTGAAATTATCAATGTAACTCTATAACTACCAGAAAGTTAGAGAGTCCATATAACTATCAATATAACTTTCAAAAAAATAAATAGAGAGCCCATATATAGACATGAAGCTCACAAAAACCTTCTTGGTCTGATTCTGTAACAATTTTAAAAAGAGATGAAGCCTGAAGGGGTAATTTGGTCATTGTCCCATTTAGGGTTCTTATCTATTCTAATCTAATTGGAGTACTACCGAAAAAAATAAAAAATGATTACATTCACAAATTAGATTAAGTGATCACTCATTCTACTCCCAAACAATGTGGAACAATATTTCTTAACAGTTGGATCACATGTAATTTTTTAAAACATAAAAACAAAATTCGTAATCCAACGATCCAAAACCTCTTGCAACGGAGACACATGGGAAAGTTGGAACAGAGGATCTCCAACCATGGCTGGTAGCCTGGTACCCCAACGACATTGAGGAGGAAATTTCTTGGGCCATTCAAACACCGATTCACGGTAATTCTCTAATTGGTCTTTTTTGTAAAATGAATATTGTCTTGTTTTTTTTTTTTTTTGAGAAGAGATAAAAATTTCATATCTGTGAAGTCGCTAGTACAAACTGCCGCCGGCGAAAGGCGGAGACCTTTTCGAAGAATATTGTCTTGTTTGTAAAATGATATTCCATCTAAAAAATATTGTCATGTTTGTAAAATAAAAACTTAAGAAAAAATATGAGAACAGATTCAGAAAGAAAAAAAAAAAGTCAGCTTTTTCATTTCGCTTATACATATCAAAAACAAATCAAAACAATATAAGATCAAACAGCCACATCTTCTTTTCATTTTCTCTTAAATTTCCCCCACAATTCTAACATCAGTAGTTGTAATTTTCACCAGTACTGACTGCCCCAATTTCATGTTCGTGATACTAAAATTTAACGAAAAGGAAAAAGCACAAGAAGATGACTATAGCTAGTCATACTTTATAATTATGAAGACAAAATAAGGATACAACAAAAACCAAGATGGCCGAAACAGCAATCACCACTGCGGCGAGGAAATCGGGCGACCTCTGGTACTGTTGTTTCTTCACACAATTCCAAGCCACATGCACCGCTGCCCCAAGAAAAACCAGGCTGGCCAGAACACAAATCACCCCAAACATAAATATGGCGATCAAATCTGCCAACCCATTTGGTTTCCCGGCCGACCCATTGTTTGGGGCAGAGAGAGGAGCAGTCAGTTGGCGGTCGATGGCGGCGGCGGAGGACGAGATGGAGAGGAGTGAGAGTGATGAGTTGGAGAACCAGGAGAGAGGAGAGAGAGAAGGTCGAGGAAAATTTTCTGCCTTTTCTTCTATCTTATTATACGGAGTACATGGGACCTCGTGTCATTAAATTTATTTTGCACTCAACGAAGGATTTTCATATCTTTGGGGCCTTCAAATTTTTATACACTTGTATTATGTGTGTATAATTATTAGGAAAATGTCCAGTAAAACTTATGACCACGTAGAACAAGTAGAGGTCTAATTTTATAATCAGTTGGATTGGTCAAGGTCCCGAAGGCCCAAGCAACTTCTCATTGAAAATTGCCAAATTGCCAATTCATCGACGAGCTCGGAATCGGTCAAAACTTGGTGAATTAAAATAGAATCGCGTTGTGGTCAAGAGTTACTATTCCTTTCCAAGACAACGCGAAGGGTGTCTTTTTGATAGACTTTTGAGAGGGATTATTTTTTCACAAATGTAATAAGTTCAAAGTATGGATTAATATTTGTCCCAACCGGAGTCACTATATTTTGTGGACGTGCCACCCCCGCTTTTGTTTTAAAAAAATTTTGAGAGTCGCCACCCGGGTTATTATTTTGAAAAAGAATTTATTTTGAAACCGTTAAAAAGAAAATTTGAATTAAATGACTCTCGTGCCTCCGATTTGAAAAATGATTTGATCCTTTCAAAATAGGGAATTCTATGGGTTCGGTAGCCAGGTTACGAGAGCAGAAGGTTTTTAAGACACCCCTCTCATCCGATAGAAAATTGGTCTTTACTAAATGCTTGTGGGACTTTGGAAAACATTTTGTTACTAAACTTTGTCCATGTAAACAACAGATAATAATGTATGACAAAAATGATACATGAAAAAGAGGGAATTAACAGAAAAATTTGGAAAATACAATTACTGTTCTGAATACTGACGGGAGATGTAAAAAATTTGAATTTTCTTTGAGACTCACAGCCGTACGGCAGTAGGAAGTGCCGTCCGGTATTAAAGATTTTAATTGGACAGTATTTTAAACGCTGTCGGGGTGCTTTGGCAAAAATGCACAGAATTAGTTTTTTGGTTTTTTGATTTTGTTTTTATTCATTTTTTTTACATTTGATAGTTTTGCGTCAAGTTTTCGTGGTTTATGGATTTGTCTCGACGAGACGAATCCAAAAAGTATAAAATTATCGTCAAACCTAATAATTTTTTTGAATAAACCCGAAAATGAACCAAATTAAACCAGTTTATTGGTTTAATTTTGGCCTTATTAAACTACGAAAATTTGACGCAAAACTAAGAAATGAATTTTTTTTTTAAATAAAGACAAAACGAAAAAACCAAATTTTACTTTTTCCCCAAAGCTTTGAATTAAAAGCATTCTGATCCTTTGTCAGTATATTTCATGGGAATTAAATTTTCGTGAGGTTAAAAAGTACTATTGAAGCCCATGAAATATGCAAATTGGTTATTTAAGGAACATCTCTTAAGAAAAATATGTCCAGGATACCTTTCACTTCCCAGCTATTAATAAGCTAAGACATTTAAAAGACTGGAATAAAATTAAAAAAAAAAAAAAAAGTTAATCAATGGGGACTATTACCATACGGCAGTAGGGAATGCCGTACGGCAATACCTGGGAAAATCACATTTTATTTTTTGGTTGAAAATTCAAGCCAAACGAACCCAAAATTAGTATGAAAAGTTGGCTTGGATTCAAGGGCTTCCCTCAGGTTGGTAAAATAGTAGTTCTTTAAGAAAAGTTTTACCTTAAAATGAAATCTTCTTTTTTTGAAAACTTTGAACACACTTCCTTCTTGGACCTTGTTGAATTGGTTGAAAGTATAGGTTGTGACTCTGGACTTAGTGATAATTATGACCTCATATGAAAGGTTTGGAAACTTGTTTGAATTTGGTTTATTTTGGGGATTTTTGGTAGAATTTTTTATATGTTTTTTTATTTTTTTGGGTAGAGTAGTAGGATGCTAAGAGAATTTTCTAAGCTTGAGGAAGGTTTTTTTTCAGCAGTATTTTCGTGTCTTCAACCTTAGAGCAAGTGCATCAAGCTGAGGAAAAAATTGAGCCAAAAAATCCTGTGAACAGTGTACTTTAGCTATCATCTATTTTACCTATTCTCTATTAAAATATTATTTTCCCCTTTTTGTTTGCTTCCTCCTTCCATTTCAGATTTTGTCCTCCACTTACACGTGTACTGAGTTTCAAAACACTAGGAGAGACCTGACCAAAAAATATTGAACTAATGGATTCCTGGTGAACAGTTCTTCGCTAAACTTACCTAAGCACTGTAGCTAGAGCAACTATACGGAGGTGAGTATAGGGAACGCTGAAAGCCGATTTTATTGATTTGCATAGCAAAAGTAGCGCAAAATCACATATAGAAAGACTGCTGTTGTTGCTTAGGATCTTTAGGTACTTAGAGCATCCTTATCTGGAGTATTAAAATTTTCCCCAAATTTAACTTCAAAAACACTTTTTATAAATTAGCAAGTTACTTTATCAAAAACTCATAAAATCAGACTCTCTATTTTAACTTTACTATATTAAACTATTCCCCTCAAATCTATTAAAAATATATATATATTCTCCCTAAAACTAAATCTCCCCACCTGGAGAGATGTACTTGGTCAGAAGAAAAGAATAAGTGGATCCCCCCAGCATTGACATCTCTCCCACACAGCCACACACACGTGAACAGTACCGCACCAAATTTGGTGCGGTACTGTAGCAAAAATAATTTGATGAGGTAGAATAGAGAGCCTGGTTTTTGAGGATTTTGGGGTGTTTGGCTCCCTATTTTAACTTAAAAGTTAAATTGGGTAACCAAATGGAGATGCCCTTATAAGAGAGATTTTCAAGCTTTCTTGGTGTCCAATCAGGGAGCTGCTTGCAGCCTGCAAAAGCTTCGGCGCAACTAACGAAGCGCCGTACGGCAGTAGTACGGAATTAGCTACTGTCGTACAGCAGTATCACGGTGTGTCACCTGGGTCGACTTAACTGCACGGTAGTTTGATTGCCGTACAGTATTGTGACTGGGGGTTTGACTGCTGTACTAGGGCTTTGACTTTGGTCCTCGAAGGATAATGCTTCAAAAATTCATCCTTCATTTCATTTCTCATCGTCGGGGATTATAAAGATGTCCAAAGGTCTTCAAATTGGGATGTCTACAGCAATTTTAATTATTCTCAAGTACCAAGCCAAGAAACTTAGTAGATGATTATTCATTTGTGTTTTTTGCTTGTTTGTTATGTTATTTATTTGATTTTCTTAAAAAAATCGAGAGGCTGATAGGTAGGTTGAGATTTCTTGAGCAGCTCCCATCACTGTTTGGTTGGTAGTCAAAAAGAGAATAAAGAAACATAAGAACGTAGAGGAGAAGAAATACTAAAATTAATTTTCTCCCAACATTTATCTACATTTTCTTTCTTAAATAGTCTGTCTTCCTTTGTCTTCATTTCCTTGACTTCCAAATAGACCCTACATTAAATGGAATTAGATACTGAAGAAGTATACATCAACTATTAATTGCTCGTAACGCCGAAGGCTTAGTTGTTGGGGCAGCCATGGAATCCTTCTCTGGATCGTATCCCGCACGCATTGTTGAGGCTATGGGTTTTCGCCTTGCTCTACAGATGGCTATTGATTGGAATTTCTCTCAAGTTATGGTGGAAGGTGATGCTCTACAAGTTATCCAAGCTCTCACTCGAAGCAAGACCTATGTGGACTGTGACTCTATTGTCTTAGATTGTATTAAGCTTGCTTCACATTTTCAGTTATGTTCTTTTACTCATGTTCTCCGTGAGTGTAATAGGGTAGATCACTCAGTAGCTAAGCACTCCCTATTAGAGGTTAGGAAGGAGAGTTGGAGGGAGGACTTTCCCTCATGGCTATCTAACCTAGCTCTAGCTGATGTTCGGGCCTCTGGCCCCTTATTTATGGAATAAAATTAGTCTTCTTTCGAGTAAAAATAAATAAATAAATAAATATTTAATTAGTTTGAATTATATTTGGAAAGTTGGGGACCAAAACTACAATATTTTACTTCGGCAAGGGGTTAAAAAAATGTGACCAAGTTAAGTTGATTAATGGAAATGGCAAAAAACAATGAACGTCAAACCAGCAGCTTAGGCTTCCCTATTAGGAAAGTAGCATTTCGCTGGGCCATGTTCCATGGAACATTAACTAATTCGGTTGTTGGTGTGCGCATTTAAACTGTTGATTTCAGGAGTTCGAATTCCATCTTGACAGTGGATGGCTCGAATCTACAGAGTGCCGAGATAAAATCCGGACTTTTAACAGCTCGGATGCCACACAACAAGTGGCCAACTAAAAATAAGTTGGATTATTATTAAGATAATGTTTGATAATTATCTTTTATCTACGTTTTATTTATTAATTATTGTGTCTTGCTTTCTCTTACTTTTTCTAGCTTCCAAAAACACTCTACGTTACTTGGACCTAACACTGAACTTGTGCTATGCACGGGAGTGTTAAAAACAAAAATAAGTTTACAAATTTATATGAAAAGTAGTCTCTTTAACAATGCTTAATTATATATTTCGAGAGAAGGACATAAGGCCTTACATTTCTTCCTTAGAGGCCTCTAAAGGATCTAGCGAAAATACGTGCTTCTCACACAATGAATTTACTTGGAACTAGCACTGAACTTGTTCTATGCCCCACAAAAATACGTTTATAAATCTATATAAAAAGTAGTTTCTTTAACAATGGTTATATTTTGAGAAAAGCAAAAAAAGACCTTACATTTCTTCCTTTAGTCCTAGAGGCCTCTAACGGGTCTAGAGGAAATCCATAGTACTATGCTCGCAATGAATTTACGGCACTAATTGGAATTGGGCCTGTCAAAGGGTCGGATCTGAGAGGATCCGAATCCGATTCGGATCCGATAATCTTGGATCCGAATCCGGATCCGATATTCACAAATCCGAAAACGTTAATCCGGATTCCGGATATCCGATCCGAAAATCTGAATCCGATCCGGTAATTTAATTTTTTTGTCTTTTCCAGCTAGCTTGCTTGCTTACGGGTCGGATTTGATCCGAATCCGATAAGTTTGGATCCGATCCAGATCCGATCCGATCCGAATTTTATTAGAATTTTCGGTTCCGGATTATCGGATTTGAAATACCGGATTCGGATCCGGATTTTTCGGATCGGACCCGGATCAAATCCGATCCGTTGACAGGCCTAATTCGAATTCATGAAGCCTAAATGAGGAAATTTTTTTTAAAAAAACTGTAAAATGAGGAAACCTAAAATGTTTCAACATCTGAGATTACATCCCGATGATTCAGGGGCGGAACCATGTTGGGGCTAAGAGGTGTCCCCGGGTTTTGAATGTTCTATTAATTTAAAGCAATTTTTTTTGGAATAATTGATACTAGTGAAATAGCTTCTTATAATCATAATAATTTTGGTTTTATTTACTAAAAAATATAGGTAATTTTACATCTTTACTTCTCAATTTCTTTCATAATTTGGAAAATAAGCGTGTGAGTACTATTGTAGTAGCCTAAAGAAATAAATCAAAATGATTCACGTACTTTTAATACATTAGGTTAGAATAATTTCAATGCACAAGTTTATTATATTAAAAAGAAAAAGTTCCATATCATGATAAGTATACACGTAAATAAGTTGGCCTCCCGCGAGCAAAAATCCTGACTCCACTATTGGTAACCGATACTTTGAAATTACAATAACAAATTAATTATTGGGATTAGATGAAGCACCAAATTAGTTCCATAAAGTAATACAACTGTTTCGAATGAAGGATAATTAAGTGCAATTTAGCAAAGAAAAGTTTTAGATAAAAAAGGTTCTAAAGTTTTAGGGAAATCATAACATAACCAACATTAGTAGTCAAATTCCAACTATCCTCCATTGTCTCTGCCTATCATTCTCTTTCACCTTCTTCGTGTTTCTTCAGCCAATCTGTTACATAGAGTGAGAGAACAAAAAGGTTAGGAGGAGATCAGAACTTAGTCGCACGCGGACATGGACATGGACGGAAATGATCATTCAGTTGTGATCGATGCGTACTATGTGACAGATTTATTTTTGTAATCACGAACTTAAAAAATACTCCCTCCGTCCCAAAATTATTGCCCGGTTCGCAAAACGAGGATCTAAAAATAATAAATCTTTTAAAGAAAATATTTTCAATTTTTTTCATAAATTAAAAGTACTTGTTGATATCTATTAACTTGTTAAAAAAAATATTGAAATTTTTCTTGAAAATTTCGTATTATTTTTAAATCCTCATTTTGCGGACCGGACAAAAATTTTGGGACGGAGGGAGCAGTAGATTGAAAGAAGAAAAAAGAAAGAAAAAAGGAAACGACAGAGTGGGAAATTTTGGATATGAAGCACTTATGAAATAAAAAACAAGACTCATAAACATTCTTTACACTGCCGGTGTAAAACCCCCATTTTCCACCACCGCCATATGTGAGTCCCACCGTGAGTTTATTGTTTTAATCTGAACCGTTCATCTTGTAGGACTCATAGAGTATTGCATCCATGCAAAAAATCATTTTGATCGGACATCAATAAATATATGAAATTTTTAATTTCGTTTGGCGAAATGGATGGTCAAGGACAACTTAACTTTAAAATCTATGACCACCCATTTTACAAAACAAAATTCAAATTTTGATATACATGTTGATGTCCGATCAATATGATTTTTTACAGGAATGAAGTACTTTGCGTGGCCCAAAACGTTAACTTTGAAATTATACACTAGTTGCTCGATTTGTTATATTATCTCTACTTTCACTTACCCCCGATGTGGGACAATTCAATGTGGCTTCTCACAAGATCTCTATCCTATTGCACTTTTGTTAATCAGAGCTACAGTGTTAAAGAAGGTCCAGTTCCAAACGGGACCTAAAATTGACTAAATAGTATTTTTGTGATGTATGGGATGAAAAAATACGGTGACTACAATGAGAAGGCAAGTAAGAATACCAGAAATACTTTAGAGGAAACTTAAGTTTTTAACCAGCCAAGCTCATGTTTAATTAATGAACGTTATTTGTACTTAACAAACTCGTCTTGGCTGCTACAAAGATTTTCTCTATGGAGATGAGGCTCCGACATTTAGATGAAAATTGAGAAGAGTCCGATAAAAAGGCTCCCAAGGGTTCGGGCTCAATCCAATTACTAATAAATGAGCCTAAAATTGAGATGCATATTCGGTTTATTTAGTTCGTTTAAACTCAAACAAGTTCTTACTAAACTTTGTCTCGACCGGTTTATGATGACTAATTTGTTTTTTTTTACAGTCCTAGGATAAA